>JARK01001458.1:144995-194072 GCA_000688135.1 Ancylostoma ceylanicum | reverse complement strand
CCCCGCGCCCCCTAACGTTTAAGAGCCAATTACTGGTTGAGTATTCCACCTTACACGGAGGATTTACCATACCTGGATTCAATGTTTCTCGGTTTTAGAAGTGCTCTCATTAAAAAATTCTCTGTTTTCTTCAGTCTCATGGATTTGTTCCTCTAGAAAATCCGTAAAGCAGCTGTTCCGAGACCGACACAAGTATCAGACAGTACTTGTCCTCACACCGTTCTCTGAATGCTGTATACGTAGTTCTTAGTTCCTACGAACTTTTAAGCTGCTTTAAAGCTTCTCATCCCGATTTGTACTAAGTCTGATTTGGAAAGTACAAACTAAAAATCCCTAGAGAAACAAAGGACATTGGTGATTCTTCTCTGTGCTTTATCTAATGGCGGAAACTCGTATTTTATTTGTTTGGCTGGCCAATTATGAATGCGCTCTGATGACTCAAAAAAGACTAACTTCAAAAACAATAGGGCAATGCCACAAAATGAATTGTATTCATCGTTAGTTAGCATGACGCGCACACTATTATTTCAGGGAGGTGAGAAGAACGTTTCTATGTTTAACAAAATGTGAGGACGTTAATACATGGAGAGAGGAATTGGAACAAATGGTTTTTTTTTTGCTAAAGGTGAGCGCCAACTTCGTTGTCCTCAAGGATTGTGCTAGTGCATATTTGGGGAGTAGATCTGGGCAAAGAGGCAGAATGATTCGATCCGAGGACGATGTTGGGAATACACAAACTGGGATGAGCCTGAGTTTTGCAACCGGCTTTAAATTGAGCAATGATGGTGAAAAAGGGAGATGCTAGGTTTCAGGATTCCTCTGGCAAAAATGGCTAGAATTAGGAGTTACTAACCTTGGATATCAAGCTCGAGTACTGAACATTTGTTCCTAGTCAACCCTCATTTGCATTCAGTTATGCCTCTCATTCGCGAATTTTATTCTTTTTCCCTTTTTCGTCACTGAGCCGTCAAGAAAACATCTCCAACTTGTCATTTTTCCACTGCTTTGAACTTTGTCACTACCTTAGATATACAGTGACGAGTATAAAGATAGCACCTTTGGCTTTTCTTTCATAACTTCTCCCAGAGTAGCAATTAGGTAATCTAATTTCTATGAGAATTATAGACACTAATACATGTTGGTGGCAAGCTATAACTTATTCATTTTGTCTCTCAATTTTATAAGTATTAAGTTTTTTTTGAATTCCTGAATAGGTGTCTCCGCACTGGCTCACGAAATTACCTCCGTAAGTTGCACCACAGCACAAATTCAATTCATTTGATAGGAACCGAACCGTATTCAGAAGGAGGGACTTGCCTGCTGGTCGCTGATTGTCATCTACAACCCCTACGTCGGCTCAATTTAGCAGTACCCCTCTGTGGGTATTTCTGCCATCCATCTTTACTCTTCCCTCCAGAAGTTGAGCTTAGAACTGCTCACTACGAAACCTTTGCTCGGTTTAAACGTGGAGTCTGGATCTGCGTTGAGGTCGGGGTCTACCTAGGACTTTCCGCATCCGACGATCGTGATACAGGTGGTGGTGCACAACACGGTAAAAGAGCATGAGATTTTCTTGATTGAAGAAATGAATTATTCGAGGATTTTATATCACCTAAAGTGCACCTGCTTTCCAGAATCTCAAAACAGATCGTGAGCTCAAGACTCCTTGACTACGGCAAAGTACTTCTTTCTAAATTTTGAGTAAAGTTCAGAAGATGTCACAGTATGTACAAGGGTGTTATGCCTTGATTTTTCGAAACGATTTATTCATGCCCAGACTTATTGGTATGGACTATTTTTAGGACCGAATGAAAATCGAACAAATTAATTCAGTAGTCAATTACAGTGAACTCCAAACGGCCGTAGACGAGGTGTTGGATCGCGGCGCGGCATTCTTGGGCAGAGACGCAGGGGCTCTGCATGCTGGCCCTAGTATCTCTGCCCAAGAACGCTGCGCCGCGGTCCAACCGTCCTTCTAAGCCCTATCCCACTCCGTCAAGCTGGTTCAACTATTCGCATAATCTCTGTTTCCTTTGTTGAATGTCTAATCCGTGTAGTTAGCATATGAATAATCCAGAATGCTCTCAGCAGCAATATCCTAAATGGCGGTTGTCATTTTTCTAGTCAGATTATCATTCGCCATTCCCTATTTTAAGCTCCTTTTGACTGGTTAAATCTCGTTAATGAAATAACAACTACCGCAGAAGAAATTTATCATTCAGGAAAAAAAAACATACAGAAAAGACTGCGGCTATGATTATTCCTAGAACAGGATATTCACTAGTAATATGTATGGACGTTGTTAGTAGATCTTAATCTAAAAACAAATAAATCTCAATGACACAGGACAAAAAGAGGAATTTACGGAGAACTCGAAAAAATAAATAAATAACCCCGTTACAAAAGCAGCTCCTATTGCACATACTGCATAATAAACTCAATCTTTACCAGCTACACATTATTCCTTCAGAGGGAGCCTACAGCACAAAGTAGAATTCGGGGAGAACATTGGCGCCTTCGTGAGGTGGCCGAAAAGGCAGCAAAGAAGCGCCGGACCGTATCCAGTGCTGCGATCGCCACACTCAGCAGGTGAGGCAATATCGAGGTGCATCCACTTGATGCCTTCTCCAAAGTCGATGTGGGCACCTATGAATAGTCCAGCCACAGCCGAAGGAGGACCCTAGAGAAGTGGCTTACAGATCCGAGAAAATTCAGGATTACTTATTCGCTGTTGAAAATGGCAATTTACCTCCATTTTCCCAAGGTTGCTGTTGCGCATGTCAGCAATAGGGCTCTTCAGATCAGCGAAATGGAGATCCGGGCAGAAAACCATCGGTGCCACCAAATCACCAGATATACGACCGGCCATGCATGCCTAAACTTATTTTTTTTACTTGGTATTCTTAGGATTCGTCTCCTTCATTTGAATTTTAAATAGCTAATCATATTTCAAAGCTGAGTGTCGGGGATGAGCGGAAGCAAAGACTGATATCTCGGAGTCCGAAATTCCGAAGCTCTGCCGGTACATATTGTTACACGCTTAAAGACGCCGTTCTTCCCCAGAATCTCTTTCAGCATTTTCGCATGGGATAAATCTCTAGGAGCTGATGAACACAATGGTATACGTGATTCAATACAAGACTGCAGCGAAACCCGTTTTCGAGCCCCAAATCCCGAGGAGCTTGTGGGCGGAGCCGGGGACGGAACCAAAGTAGAAGGACGAGATTACTCAGTGATGCTGTCACAGGGGAACACCTTCTGAAGAAATCTGCAGCTCTCGCAAGAGTTCTTCATCATTCAACCCCTAACAGAATCGGAGATGCAATCCGTGCATACTCCAGTAAAAGAGCATGCGTTGTGGAAACCTCGCGCTTTCGAATCGGCACCGCCCACATGCTCCATAAAGTTGGGGCTCGAAACTATTCCAGGAGTTTTGCATGGAATCACATAAACCATTGTAATCAAGACCTCCCGAAGATTGTGAAATGAAATGAATGTAAAATGTTTGTTTGTGTTTGTGAAATGTGTAAAATGTTTGTGAAATGTAAAAATCCCTGAAACGGTTCTAGGATAAGATGGTGCCTCCAAGGGATGCTAGTTAAATATTCCACCAAATCTCGAAGCTTCTTTTTCTTCCAGCCTCTTTTCATTTTCCGTTAGTTAACTGAAAAAAAAACTGCAAAAAATTGCTTCGTCATCTGACAACGTAACTGACACCAGTGTGATAGCGTAGTACTGGTAATTTCTTGTACACTCAGTGAAGATCAACAACTACTACAAGCTTGTTTAATGAAGTAAAAATTAACAGAAACAGTCAATGGTGATCTAGGTAGAATGAACTGACCCTCTGCTCAAAGTCCTCACAGTTGGTGAGCATAGCAGCATGATACTTTCCAGAAACATACGCTTGGGCACCAGTGAGGGTGGCCATATCGACAATTACATCAGCCTAAAATTACTTAGGGACCTAGATTCCTCGGAATCCAACAGCACCATGGCAAACCACGACATAAAGATAATTCTCCAAATAAACATTTGAATAAGACTTTTGAACATTTGAATAAGACGGTGAGATTAATACCGATAAATTCCTACCTTAAGGGTATGCTTCGAGTAATAAACAGCATCAGCAAGAATGAGACGACCCTCAGCATCGGTATTGTTGATTTCGACAGTTTTCCCACTTAGCATAGTGATGACGTCGTCGGGTTTGCTAAAGCATTGGAAAAGTACTGAATATTCCTCGATATAACACAACGAAAGATTTGAAACATATGTGTAGCCTACTTTGCAAAATTAGTGACGTTGTTTTCCACAATCGCCAAGCAGAGGTACAATTTCTCCTTGAACCCTGATTTTACGAGACCATAGTATGCTCCTAACATTCCTGCTGCACCACCCATATCTCTCTTCATACCTGATAAAGTAAACGTAAATGCGACGAAGTAGAAAATGCAAAACATTTTCCATCCATACGCTAAAGATCACATATGCCCGTATCTGTGGATTGGATGCTTATCGATTTCTAATTGACTAGCTGGTCTAGAGCCGTCTGCACCCAATTTCAAAGGCCAGAGCCCGACTGGTAGGAAAAACGTCAGGAGGAGCAGCTCTCGCCTTCAACCTCGCCTGTAGTTCTAGGTGGCTTTTTATAAAATTTTGCTCCCAGAAAAAGTTATCTCTCCTAATTTTTTTTTGTACTTGTAAATATGAAAGATTGTAGAAAACTATCAGAAGCTACCATAACAACGTCTCATAAGCATATGAAACAGCAGTAGTGCCTGAACAATGCAGTATATGCTGTGTCAATTCGATTGGCCCGAGAGCACGCAACGCAAGCCCATGCGGTGCGGTTGACTTTCTCCTATGTCCATGGCATAAAAACCCCGCACGCCAGCGCATGATTGTATTTTCTGGTAAATTCAAAAATCCTGAAATATCCCTACGAATGGAAAACAGCTTACCAGGCATTCCCGTCTTTCCTTTGATCTGCATACCGCCGGTGTCGAACACGACACCCTTACCAACAAAGCAGTAGCTCTTGGTGGCGTCTTTGGGTTCGTGCTTCAGAACCACGAACGACGGTGACTGGAAGCCAGATCTGCCAACGCTCCAAATGCCTCCAAATCCTTGCTTTTTCAGATCTTCTCCCTTAACCACATGATGAGAACGATGTTGTGGGAATAGAAGGAATAGAAGTCAAGGTACACACCGTGATAACGACGGAATTCAAATCGAGTTCTTCCGCAACTGAAAGCACCTCCATTAGGAACGCATCCGTATTGAGCTCGTTGGATGGCGCGTCAATCAAACGGCACATCTCGCGGATGGAGAATCCAACGTTTTCGATCAGTTTGAGATCTTCTTGCTCCAACTAAAAGGATCTCGTGGTTGACATCTATAGCAGTTGTCAATCAGATATCTTCATTTCTTTCCATTACCACACAGTATGATAAATGGACAAGATCCTTTACTTATACGTCAAATTCTGGAATAAGCAGTGGTTTCTCAACCAACATCTCCTTTTTTCTATAATTTGGAAGATGGAAAGTAAGTAAAAACGTAACCATTTTCCCAACAGGTTGGAAATTCTGGGTAAAATAGAGAGAAGACAAAGGAAAGGTGACCAACGAAAAGAAAAAAACGAAAAGAACGCAAGAATGCACAGATGAACAGCAAACAGAGAAAGATAGTCCAATTCACGCATCATTAGAACAATTTTCTCCACCAGTTAAACAAGCAGGATCAATTATTCCAAGAAAAAACCTACCCTTTCACCCTCAGGCATACATAGCTCAATGGTGAGCCTGACAGTTGGTGGCGGATCTGTTTTACGGGAAAAAATGGGGAATGCACGAGCTATAGCCGCAACGTTCGCTAACACGTTCCCAGCTTCGCATACCAGAATAATATTGAGATTCTGAAAATTCAATTATTAACCGAGCTCTTGGCTTCATTTGAAAGCACCAACTTTGCGGGTAAAAAAAATTTCTCCCAACCAGGACGTAGAACAGTCCTCTCAATATTTTTGAATGTTTCGACACAGACTTTTCCTACTTAATCTTGATCTCCAGTGAAACTTGGCCTTTCCCAAGGATTTCGTCTACTCGTCAAGATGCGTAACTGAGAAGGCCCCTGGTGGGAAGCAACAGAGCGGTAAGTCACTGCACCCTTCACCTTTCACGAACATGAACCCAGAGCACGACGCAGGTAACATACAGTGAACTCCAAACAGTCGTAGACAAGGGCCGGGACCGCGGCGCGGGCACTCTGGTTGTCTGCTGCACCGAGGCAGCGGGCCTTCCAGGCAGAGACACAGAGGAAAACCGCGCCGCGGTCCCGGCCCTTGTCTAGGACCGTTTAGAGTTCACTGTATGAAAAGTTGAACGGGAAATTCATCTATACCACACGGACAAAAAGAGTAAGTAAAACAATAAAATAATAAAACAAAAACACTCACATAGTTCTCTAAAGTAATAGGTATAGTCTTCAACTCTTTCGTCAACAAATGACAATTGGAAGGCGTATTGTGCCTTGAGGATGAATCTGGCACGGAAATTATGCGCGACTGGTTGAACAGGAGAGGGAGACTTCCCGTAGTTGGAAGAGACTCCTTCGCTGCTTCCCATTTCTTCTCATCTGCACAGTGGAAAACATATAATTGTGGCTGGATGCAACAAGGAAAATACTCCTACCTATCTCTCCATTGAATTTCGATTCGAGATCTTTAGTCCAAGGCGTCGCCTTGAGGAGACTGTGCTGGCCGATGACGACGAGCCCATAGTCCGGAAGTCCGATGGAGGCGTTCAGCGTTGCGCTGAGCGCGATCATCTTCTACAATGGCATCGTATGACTGCTTAAATCTTCCCTTGTGTCTGCTGTGGTTTGCCCAAGATAATGAACTGACACAAAAAGCAATGACCAAAAGTGCGACGCACGCGTATCAGTAGCAGACACCTATCATTAGCAGACAAACAAATTGCCCACTGGGACAGGACAGAGTCAACCACAATAAAGGTTTGAACTGTATAAACAAATCAAATCTGTGTTCCACTTACATTCACGTTGTACGTCATCGCTCTTGGATGGATTTAGGTTCCCTTCGCCTCAAGGGTGTCCAATGTGACCCTAAAACGTGATTCTAAACATAGGCGTCAACCGAAACAGAAGTAAACTCTCTTCAGAGGTCATTTTCACAAGTTATAACTTTTCAACAATTAATTCGAGCATAAATCTATCAGAAACATCTCGTGAATAGGGTAACCTACATACATCTTCTGAGAAAATGAGTCGAACAAACTAAGGAAAACCACAGAAGTAAGAAGCAAAGCAACACTGAACAGATGTGGTCACAAAAGATAAATGCTATATAATTTTTGGAACCGTAGCGTCATACTTGAAACTGGAGGCGCGCCCGAGGTCTGCGATTGGCCAGCTGGATGAATTGACCAATCCCGGGGCTTGGTCGGGCCTCCCTCTCTGATCATCGCACGCTTACCATCCGCGGGCGTCAAGCAGCGGTAAGGCACTGTATAGAAATCCGCTGTTCCCGGTCTTTTACTAGGATGAACAGGTCAGCATTGACCTAGAATGACTAATAGGTGCTAGAGTGAGTTAGATAATAGGTGCTAGAGTGAGTTAGAGTACCTTTGGACCATGTTTGACTGCGTCTCCCCAAGCTCAAAAGGTAAAACGGCCTGACGCGACGCGTATGGGTAGCGAGTGCCTGTAGTCCCTCTCCAGAAATAACGCTGCATATCCCAAGTTCATGGTTTTCTGGTTGCAACTTCTTGTACCCCAAGGTGGCAAAATCTTGGCCAAGAAACAATGCAAAAGAAAACAAAGAAAACAAAAAGAAAGAAAAAACTAGAACTTGTACTACAGAGGAAACAGCTTTTGAAATTCATTGCATCCAGGGCTTACTGAACAAATGAAAGTTGGTAAAGATCAAATGAGAGTTCAAAATTGCCTTTTACAAAGCGAACATCACTGCCTTTTATAAAGCGAATGCGATAAGGAACTAGATCCCTGTACTATACAGAAGTTCGCACGTGATAAAAGGGTAATATAAGGGTAATAAGGGGTCCTTGCGAGTTTCTGTACAAACATAGCGACAACTTTCAGATCAGACCGCATACCGAGAGAATATAACTGCGGCTCATCCTGACGAATAAAAGAGACACCCCTGTGACGGGCGGAACATCGTTGAAACAGAGTTCACAGATTCGTGTTTCATAAAAAAAACAATGAGGTAGGACTCTTCCTCCCAAAGAAAGAAAGTTTTACTAGATAACACTCGATATCTAGAGCAAATCCAGTAGGACAAGGATCGCAAAGGTCAAAAGGGCACCCATGTGCAAATGCAGGATGGAACGGCTGCTGTATTAGAAGCAAATGTTAGGAATCAATGACCACCATATTCTTATCAGCACTACAGCAGGCCCTCGCTCTCCTAGCAGCTTTCCAGGATCGGGTGACTGCCGCTGGTGAGTGTTGCTGGTCTCACGATTCTGATCTAGTCAATCGATCAATAAAAGGACTTTCAAATCCAATGCCTCACTAGACAGTAGTTTTTTGTAAACATATAAAATATTATGACACACATTATGATGGCATCAAATGCAACCAAACTCCCACTGAGAACTCCAAAGAAAAAAAAAAGAAAAGGAAACAAAACGTGCTCCAAAACCACTAAATTGTTGAAAGAACAGAATAACCCGATCCAAGAATACTGACAAAAACAACAAAAGGTGCTTAACCTCACCATGTACATAATTTCTCAAGAGTTGTGCGACTCCCTTTTCCGGAAATTTGAAACTTCAGCTTATTCGAAATAGGATTTTCGAATTGGAATATATCTAATGCATTATTCGCTCACAAGTATAAAAACCAGTACTTCCTTGTATGCCGACATTTTATGGATAACTGGTGATACTGCCCATCACACCCACACTAGCCTTCATTCAGGGACTTTTTATAACGACATATTTTTTTCGTAGCATTAAAGCAATTCCTAAGTGAATTTTTGTTTTTGCAGGAACCAAATTCTGTTTTCGGGTCATTAGAGATATTGTCGGATAAAACCAGCTTCTAACCCCAATAACAGCTGTTTCGTTTGTTGGAGCTGTGCCCAATGATTACATAACTGCTTTTATTTTAAAACAGCATCATAGAGAGCTTTGAGACTAACGTTCGCTTTGGAATATGAAAGTCGTATACACTGTTCTACTGGAGTGGATGCTTGGAAAGACGCCAGAGTGAAAACAGACAATATGCACAAATAGTCCAGAACCGGATAGACCAACCGGAAGAAAACTTCGGAAAAATTCCGGATATCTGTGCTGGTGTATAGTCTTTCCGAAAAATACTTGCCTCCCGCTAAACTGCGCGTCGACTGAGCCACGTCCCAGCACGTATGATAATGCATACTAGGAGGCGCGGCCTAGCAGACGGGCGGTGGATTCCTGAGGCAAGTATTTTCTTGAACGACTGTAGGTAGATAATCCTGATGGTCTTGCAAGCAGAAAGCTTTTGTTTGTCAAGATTATGACTAGTGTAGCTAAGGGTGACGTCCATGACGATACTACTGTCATTTAAAACGAAATATGAGAAGAGCTGCTGATGGGGGTTTTATAAACAGAATCCAAGCAGCTGGATGGAATGCACTGAGCCACAACAGAGAATGACATTACTGCTGCTGAATCATACTGTGTAAAAACCGATGCCACTGCCATCTGCACCAGTGACAACAAGAGATTGCACAGATAATCAGCGGTTTGAAAACCGAGCGACGAATCACTTTCAGAAATAAACAAGGTTGAAGATGAACGTAGTCACGGCCTTCACGCCGCACAACGACGCCAAGGATTTCCACGATTTATTGAAACACCAAATACGGACCAGTATGGAAGTACGTGACTGAAAAAAAAAACACAAACTAAAAAGAGTGCAGTGCCTAGCAGATCAGACCAACACGATGCCTAGGTTCTAGAGGCTGAAAAGCTAAACTCGCTTATGATGTGTCACCTTCTAAGGCAGACAGAAATACGTTTAAACTGTTTGAACACAAACATTATATATAAATTTGCCCTCACCGGCGCGTCAGGAAACTAATAATAATCTTAATATTGCTAGAAGATTCTGCTAGATTCTCAAGAACACATAAACCACGAACACCATTCTAGATGGACAATTCGAACTTCACATCGATCTGGGCAGCACGAGCCAAGTGGACAATGTCGGACAATTTCACAACCATCTTGGCAGCCTGAAAAATTTTTTTCTGTGAGTGATCGTTTTGAACGTGTTCCACAGTATAGTCCTAGAAATTCAAGGCAGTAGTGTACACTACTAGTAAGCAAATGTGAGTGCAGAACGAAGGTCTCCTGACCAAAGAACGATCGCGCGCGAGAGTGCAAGAGGATGCTGTGCACCTCCGTTTGTTTTCTTCCAAAGAGTTAGTTCTTGAGACATGCTTCAGCTCGAGAACCAAGGATCACCTCCGAGCTAAAACCGACCACCTCCTACCCATATTCATCCACAATCTTTATTTCCCTGTATTTTCTACTTGGAAAATCTAACAATTCGTTCATGATTCTCTCATAATCCTTTGGTTCCCCACAATATAGGTCCAAAAATATGAGCCTCAGTAGGACGAACCATGTCGATTTCCGCAAGGCTCGTCCTCCGTGGGTGTTGTTATCTTTACCACGTATCCTGGTTCACCGTTACCTTCAGTTAGCCCCGGGAGGCCGATCAATGATGAGGTTCCCAGATGCAACCATGATATGGAAGGAGATGTTAACCGTTGCGTAGATTATAAGCCTGCATACTATACATTGGCATTCGAATTTCTTCTGCCGAATATTCGACTGTTTTTATTTTTCGAATAATTCGAATAATCGAATTTTGGCAGTTTTCGAATTATTCGAATAGTGAACTTTTCAAATTGTTGGAATACCGATGTATACTGTATACTATGACAATCTGCCCTATGAACTACAAAAGTTCGTTATTTCCGCATAAAATTACAATTTTTACATTGAATTTTAATAATTAAGGTTGCGTCTCGTTGACCTAGCCGAAATCTATTTTGCTCTAGTTTTTCTCCAACTCTCGTCAACGTTCAAAATGGATTGATGTAGCTCTGACGACCCCCAAAAAAGAAAATGTCCTACCTCATCGAGATTATCGCAAGGAAGAATTCTCAATTGAGAAGTTGCAATCAGCGCTTTCGCGTCTTCCACCTTCGTTCCTAGAAACAGGGGCTCATTCACATTCATTCAAAGATTTAAAACCACCTTTGTTGCAGTAGTATGATCAGTAAACTAACCCTGGAGACGAACAACAATAGGAATTTTGAGATCAAGTTCTTTAGCAGCCTGAATGATTCCCTGAGCGATGACATCACAGCGCATGATACCGCCAAAAATGTTGACGAGAATCGCGTTCACCTAAAATCAAAGTAAAACACCTCAAACTGGCCAGAAAATTGAAAAATAATGAGCTCACCTTCTTCTTATCGGCTGTGATGATCTTGAAAGCTTCAGTGACCTGTTCCACAGTGGCACCTCCTCCAACGTCGAGGAAATTGGCAGGCTCTCCCCCGTGGAGCTTGATTATGTCCATGGTGGCCATGGCCAAACCGGCTCCATTTACTGAAAAGTAGAGTTGCAAATGCTTTGAATTACAAACAAAGTTAGCTCACCAATCCTAGACCCACTAATTAACAGGACTCACCCATGCAGCCGATATTTCCGTCCAAACGGATGTAGTTGAGGTTTGCAGCGGCTGCACGAATCTGCAAAAAGCAACAGTTTGACGGGAGTTCTCAATTTACTTTTCCGCACTTTTTACTTTAATCATGATTGATCCTTTGATGACACAGAAACATTTGAGCGATGGAAAGATTTTTAACCCATTACCCGATCAGAAAGATGAAATAAAAGTTTAAGAAATGGAGAATGAATAGAAAACCAGAGATAAAATCACCTCAAGGGGATCCTCCTGCTTCGAGTCTTTAAGAGAAAAGAGCTCTGGCTGACGGAACTCAGCGTTGGTGTCCAATAACATCTTACAATCCATGCAATAAACTGGAATAGGAGCACCGATTACATACAATAAGCTGCCGATATTATTGCAAAAATTCAACAAAAGAAAGGAAAATTCGATAGGAACACCAACCATCTCCGTTAACATCTTCTGCCATTGGGTTGATCTCCAGAAGAGTAGCATCGGTTTTGCGGAAAAGCTTGTAGAGCTTGGAAATGGTGTCGGCACCTTGTTTCGCGCAATCACCCTGAAAAAAGGTCCCTAATCTCTGGGATGGAAAAGCTGGCCACGTTTCCGTGCCGGAATGTAGTGAAGGAACCATTTTTAGCATGGTCAGGTCTAATTCTTCTAATCAGTATTCAGGCATAACGTAACCACAACTCGTCTCCTACCTGGAATCCCATCTTAGCGGCAACATCGGCAGCAATTTCATCAGTAACACCGACACTCATGTCGATGGGAACCTTCACTATTGCCTCAGGCTCCGTCGCCGCTACCTCTTCGATGTTAACTCCACCACGAGATGATCCAATCAGGATGGGACCCTGAAACCCAACTTTGTTACGAATTGCCCCAAGAAAACTAGATGCTAAAACCTGAGGAGGTCAAAAATCTCATCACATACATTTGTATTTCTGTCTAGAGTGATAGAGAAGTAGTATTCACGGCGAGTGAATAGTCGCTTGCATACCATAACCTGAAATTCACGAATATTTCTGTAAACACACAGAAATTACGGAAAATATTCCAGCAAAGCACTTCGATATTGAAGGAATGTTAGGCAACATAAGCGCGTGAATGTTCTCCATACGTGTATCGTGTTATATAACGACTAAATTATGGATTCCTCGGACACAAAAAAAACTTTTCGACCAACATTACCCAACTGCCTATTAAACATCCAAACGACAAATAAATCAGCCTTCAAATACCTCTTCACACAGTTTTCCACGATGATCCGTCTGCTTGGTGATGAGGTTGGATCCAATCATCAACTTAGCCTTCTCTTTTGCTTCTTCAGGTCTGAAAAACTATGGAATACTAGTACACTCAATCCTAATGTGAGGAAAAATTTCGAAGACCCACGTGAAAACGATGTGAACACCGCCCTGGAGGCCAGAGTCAAATCGTCCTTTGCCTCTTCCTCCAGCCAAGACTTGGGCTTTGATGACATAGTCCTTACCGCCTAGGATACGTATGGATATAAGCAAGGCGGAGTAGTTACTAGAGGGAATGGAACTTACCAATTCTCTCAGCTTCCACCTTTGCTTCCTCAGCAGTTTTTGCCACACCGAATGGAGGGACCTTAACGTTTGAAAGTTATGAATGAAAGCCATGCTTAGGTTTATGAAAGGCTGGAAAGACGATCCTAATCATTTCTTTTGGTTGTTGGAGCAGATGGTTGCACCCACTGGATACTTTCAGTAAAGATAGGCGATCATTTTCAAGAAGGATGGCGAATAATCGGCACAAAATCAGTAGCCAGGATTTCAAGCTTCATATAGAATTGAGAACTAAAGCTCGTCATTAGCAGAAATATCGATAGTCTATTACTCTTTGAATACAGCAAAGCACTTCCGAAAAATAACGTGGATAGTGCGTTTAGCATGATTTCAAACGGCTATACATACTTCCAGACATCAACCAGTGATTTGGGTTCAAAGAACAATCATATGACTACGAACCCAAGTCTGACTTTTGTCGGACTTTATTTTGCCAAAAAAGCGGCGTATTGCGGAACAGCTTTCTGCTAGACTTTATTATGCCAGAATTGAGCTCTTGACAAGGAGATGTGTCCTATAAGCTGTGCGAGATTGTCACCTTAATGTTCTCCCCTCTCAGAACAGCCATTCCATGATGTTCCTGGAGCATCAGCGAGCGAGCAGATGCGGTAAGCGCCTAGAAATTACAGCTACTTTCGAGAAAGAAAAAGGAAACACAGATGTTAAAACATACCTTATAGGCATTATTAAGAAGCGGCTGAACATTGCGAATCATCCCGATTTCCAAGGCTGTCAACCGCCTGAAAAACATAAAACGTGGTGGTGTGGAACAATCGATCAATAAACGATGAATTAATGACGTGAATCTCGAGAGTAGCCACGAAGAATAAAGAGAACGAAAAGAAGAAGAGAAGGAAATACACAAAGGATGCAGATAAAGTGAAATATAATCAAGAAGCAGACTTTTGCGAATTCCAGAGAAGGTTCCTAAGTGATATCTTCACATAAGTGGAACCGTTGGGAAGCTCTCGCAATGTAACAAGTAAGTAGAACCATGACAATGAGTCCGAAGTCCGAGAAATCTCGACAGAACCGCGAGAAGCGAGGATTTGTTGTGTAAACATGCGGCAGAATACATCGCCACAGGGGCGGGGCCAGTAAATGGCGCGCTTTCTGCACGGATCGTCGTCTGATGAAATCATCATTGGAAATCATTACTTTTTATACTGAATAGTTAAAAATGAAGGCCTTATTGACACCATTGTTAGCCAATATGTGCCTGAAACCCGGCGCAGGATCGGCCTGTGGGATAGAAAATCGATAGGATTTCGATTCGTGGTCAAGGTTTTTGATCTACGTTTCGGACTTTCTTCCAGGTCTCGCTACGGTAACATGGAGAATTGCAGGAGAACTAGGGATTTCTTTTTGTGAATGAGGTTATCAAAGAAGCGGGAAGAACATCTTTTGAAGAAAATTAGTATGGAATTGGCTTTTCTAAGAAATATTACAGCATTGTAACTTTAAGAAATGTAATTGACAGCTTCTGCCACCTTGGAATTCTAAATATAAACTATGTATAAGCAGACAATGCATGTAAAGAGACATGACTGCATGAGCCATATTGGATGAATTGTCTGGATGAGTCAGGACAGAGAGGAAAAAAAAAGTAGACGAGGTGGGGACATATCTGAAATTTTAGTACTTTCTCTCCAGAAATGTAATGAGTTAACTAAGTAAGTAAACAGGAGGTAGCAGCGTTTGCTCCGCAAAGGCATTCGCCAGCACTGCCGCTAGCTGTCCGTTCCTCAGTGGGGCACAAACATGTCGATAGAGAGCCGTGGAGGACACACTCCCGCCGAGAGCCTATTCTGGAGTGAATGGTTCAAAATACAGGACGCAGCCGTCGCCATTGCAGCACGTATAGTGTTTCTGGGGAGCAACGCGAAACTGTTATTCATCGTCCGTGGAAACAGATGTGCACGTGCAAAAAACGACATTCTGACACTGCAGAGAACGTTCAATGTGAGAAGCGAAAACATCAGAAAGAAACAGTTCGACGAGGAGTGAACCATGGATAGTGCAAAGCCAAATGATCCAGGACGATTAATGTATTCGCCACGTACATGTGCTCAATGCCTAGATACTCAATCAATAATTGTATAGTGACATTTTCCGCATTTTCCGCGCATGTAGTGTGAAAGAGCCAGATGAAAGGGCACGAAGAATGTTGTGAATGCGTGAAAAAATTCAAAACATTTCGAGGGAACGGCAGGGACACTGGAGCGTGCAGTGAATAACGCGGTAATGGTTTCTTAGCACAGCTCGAGACCCATGCTACGCTCTGCACATCCGCTACGCAGAGGTCAATGCAAAAATCGATAAGTCGTCAAGCCTCTGGTCAGAATATGCACGAGGGCTTAGAACTGCTGTCGAAAATAGGTCAAAAAAGAAATAATACCAGAACATGAGAAAAGGATATTTTTTTAAAAATGTAGTATAATTAATCGCCAGCCTTTCAATGCTCTATTAACCAGCGCAGAAGGATGGGTAAGCCCTGCGAATAGACTAGCGGATATGTTTTCATTTTTCAAGTGTATACAGTGAACTCAAAGCGGTCGTAAACAAGGGCCGGGACCGCGGCGCGGGTACTCTGGTCGTCTGCTCCACCGAGGCAGCGGGCCTGCTGGGCAGAGACACGGAGCAAGACCGCGCCGCGGTCCCGGCGTTGTCTACGACCTTTCGGAGTTCACTGTAACTGTATAAGAGTGAAGATCAGAGAACCCAGATGTCTCAAGAGAAAGCAGCCAATCAGAGACGCACGCTAGTCCGCCTCTTGGCTAGACCCACCAATAAAGCACGATCCCGCGATCCTCACACTCTGGGGTTTTCGAGATGTTGGAGAGTAAAACTATTTGACTGCTACGAAAATAGTAAAGAAGGAGATATCTGGAAAGTATCCTGGGAAAAGGCAAAGATGATTACACCTTAAAGAATGAATAAGAAGCAGAGATGCATGCGAAATATCTGCACATTCCGCAACATGTGCACAGGAAACCTGCGTCTGCACGTGATGTTTTCCCAAAAAAGACACAGATAATCGGCACGTGATTCTCAGGAGCTGAGTCTTTTTTTACAGTCTGGTTCTGTTTTGATAAAGTGGACGGCCGTGATTTTTATTCGTCAATTTTTTGCAGCTTCAAAATAACGTAGGATTGATGACTCTGGAAGCGAAGAAACCGAGCAATCAATGACTGTTTCCAGAGAAATGAAATGGTGCGCTCAAGGCTGGGAAGGGGGAGAAAATGCTATGGGCTGCCGAATTGGGAATTGATGTTTGGCTTACAGTCATCACATTCGTCATCACAGTCATCGTATAACAGCTGCCATAAATCGATATCTATAAGACAGTCGCGGGAAGAAAAAAGCGTCTGCTTTGTGGCAATTCCGACTACTGGAAATGTTGGTAGTCACACATTCCCATGCACATCCACGCACAAGTGGTTACTTCGAATAATTACTTTTTTATGGAGAATCTGGAGGGGGAATCCCTTGACAGAAAACGCAACAAGTGTAGCCACTGGCAGGGTGTGTATCATCGCGAGGGAAAAGAAGGTGTGACCAGGCGGCTCTGATTGGCGCATCCGGGCCGTCCAACACGCCCCTTCTGAACTGGTACAGCGTCAAGCACAAATATACCATGTATTACGTAATTGACGCCGTTCGAGTTTAAACAATAGGGAGTGCCAGGCGGTGCGAACGCGCCAATCATAATCGCCTGCTTACACCCCCTTTTCCCTCACGACGATACACACCTCCACTGGCATGGCATGGATTTCTCAATGGCATGAATACCGACAATCCAGGGCCTGGAGGCATCATACGGGGTGAAAGAGTTGGAACCCTTGTTAACGATGGGTAAATTTGCGCGGTGTTAACGCGTTTACCTTGGGTAGTCTAATTGAAGCATGCTGCCTCTGGAAAAAAATTTATACATATGTACGTGCTCGGGTAGTATGTTTACAAATATCTTCATTCTTCGTTTCAGCTTCAACGAGATGAGAGTATTATGTTACCATCTGGTAACCCCACTCATGGTGAGGAATTAACAGTGGCAACCAAGGAGCTGTTACTCAATTGGCAAAATTTGTGAACATTCCAGGAAAGTGTGGACTATGAAGACCCTTGTGGAGTGGACAAGTTTTCCAGGCAGAAGTGGTTGTACTGGGTGCAAGAGGTGTGAAGAGTTATGTCCGGAGAGAGTGGCGTGGGTAAGCTCGGCGACTGGTCAATTCGCGCAACAAGCCAATTGCAGAGGTGAGGTGCACCGCCCCTTCCAGGTACAATGCTCCACACCCGGTCCAACCGGCTCGTTTCAAATAGCAATGAGTGACAACAGTCAAGGTAGCAAGATGAATGACATTTTGCCGGGTGTGGAGCGTTATACCTGGAGAAGGCGGAGGGAGCAAGCCCTGTGATTGGCCAGACGCGTGATTCGACCAATCACTGAACTTGGCTGCGCCGCACTCTCCGGGTATGACTCTCCATACCTCATTTCGCTCAAAGAAACCATTTCCTTTCGATGAGCGGGAAGCTCAGAACCTTCCTAGAAACGTTAATGAGCAGTGCTACACATTATCGACTTTCTCAAGCAAGCTGTTTTTAAGAAAAACAAGTTATTCACAGATTTTTTTCTTGAAGAAAAAAGGCAGAAGTTAATAAATGAGAGGAGGCTTGCTTCCATGGCCCTAGATCAAGAAGATCATACTTCCATTTACCAAATTCGAATAAGAATTCAAAAATCCATTCAAAAAATCGAACATTTTGAAAATATAAAGCTTCACAGTCTTTATTTCTGTTCATTCAAATGTGAGGGTCTCTCCCTTTGCTGGACATTTCAAAATTGTCTACTTGGTCGAAATCGAATATTCGAATGTCGAATGTAACGAATACGAAGTAATGTACGATAACGACCGAATACACTACATATTCGATCAGCAAACTATTCTCCACCCTTCAGCCAGCGATTATAATCTCAGAAAACTTTTTTGCAACCTGTGCGTTCTACTTTTTTATGTACTTGTTACATGAGCTATGAAACTAGCAAGAAAATGATCCTAGAAAGATAACAAAATTGGCACCAATGAACTGCAGCTGCATCAGAACGCCTGGAAGGTTAGAAAACAGGGATTTCAAGAATTTGAGGAAGCAGTAAAAATATTTAGGCAAGTAATGTTAAGGTCGAATTAGTGTTGGTTGTATTTTTCTAAGCTTACAACATAGTTGTTATCTAGTTTGATGCTCTCACCTCGGATTACATAAAGACATGAGGGCTCTGTTGGAATTTTTTTTTATTCGTTCTGCCTTTTCTTTTTTGTTGTCCAAGTTTTCAAGGAGTTGACAGTTTTTTACTAGTTTCATGCGACTCCAGTAACTAATTCTCCACTGTTTTTTTTTGGCGCACCTATGAGATGAGTGCATAAATAAATAAGTGAATAAATAAATAAATAAATAAATAAATAAATAAATAAATAAATAAATAAATAAATAAATAAATAAATAAACAGATAGATAGATTAGTAAATAAATGAATAAGTAAATAAATTAAGGGCAGGGAAAAAAGGCTGATTTTGCCCTGCAGTGAGCGTCGATGGCGGTGACCCATTCACGGCTTTGACAAGCGCGCCGCGCAACCGCGTCGCGCGTGCTGGAATCGATGTCATTTGCTGCTATTATGCTACTTCTCGTTATTAAGCACGACCAAAGTGAAAAGACCACCAAGCTGGAAAGAAAAGCACCTAGAAATAGCACTCCGACGGCTGACGACAACGATTCCTGCGCGTGCGGAGCGGTTGCGCGGCGTGCTTGTCGAGGCCGTGGATGGGTCAACGCCATCGACGCGCATTGTACATCTTCAGTGAACTTCTTTTAGTGTTACCATACTTTTATCTCAGCAAGGTTACACTTTTTATTTTTTTTTTGCAGGAAGAAAATAAAAACTCAAAGCAGCAGGAGAGACAAGGATGACCGAAAACGAATTAAAATTTGGAAGCTTCCGAATTACTTCAGGATGCCTCAATTAGGTCTCCGTCTAGCAACCCCCTTCCACGTATAGAAACTCACGCTATGCGCATGTGCGACAATTTCACTTGATCAAGATATATTCATTACTTTTAATGCGTTGGTTCTGGATCGTTGAAAGCGCTCTTGACATAGATTACTGATGAGATAGGACACTGTAGCACGTTGAAAAGGCCGAAAACAGAACGGCGCTCTACTTTGAATTACTCTCCTCTTCCGGTATTTAAGTTTAGATATCTACTGTATCTAAAGCAGTAGAGTGCAGCGGCGACTAGAACATCTAAGTTGATCACATTGCTAATGATAAAACGTTTTTTGATTTTATCTCAATGTGCTGTGTTGTATTCATAGAAAATTTGGCAAAGATACGGATGATTTGAGGTTAGAAAAAAAGCACACAACAATGGCGCTCATTGACCGCTCCAGAGGTAGCATCAAGTTCTTATCATACAGTTTGTGTCTTCTGATAGTCGAAAGATCGCTCAGTAGTTCTTAGTTGCCAGGATAGACTACCCATTAGTATTGCCAAGATTAGTTAACTGCTGGCTGCCCCTTATGGGAAGTTTTCCAAAGAGGTATCATTAAGGCAGTTTCTCTTGCTCCTTTTTTATCCAATGACGTAGAATCACTTCGCATTCTAGGATTATTACCACTCACATTTTTCTACCGCACCTTACCCTTTTCTTCTACTCCGAAACTGAAAAACTAACCTAGTCTTTCCTCCGTACTTCTTCGCTAATTTTGAATGCATCCATATTTTGCCTTACATCTATTTTCATGCTCTTTTGTTCATGTACCATGTCATGAAAATAGCTCCGTCAGAAGCCGTTTCTAGGAATTTGAACCTGTCGAAATTTCGATTTTTTTAAGGTTCAAATGTTTTTTTGAATAGCCTCCCATTTGCCTGAAGCTCCTCCATTCACTAAGACCAGGCTATGCATGAAAAGCGAGTGAGGAGTTTTGCATCCGGAAAGAGCACCGCGCACGAGCTCCCCGATTGGTTAATTCATGTGAACGGCCAATATGGAAGAGAGCTGTCCACGGACACTATCTGTTCATATATCAAGCACAGATGCATTTATATGTATTTACATTACAAGGTACACAATACATATGGTGTTACCTGAGGGCGAATGAGAGAAACAACCTGGAATTAGCCCCTGATGAAGTTTATTTCAAGATATCCACAAAATTTTCCAGTATCACAGATATTCCTTCAGCAATTTTACGCGGAAATTTCCATAGCATCCAGTCTATCATGTTCTGAGGTGATCTGCTAGGTATGCACCTCCTCATAAGCCTTTCAGGTTTTTTCAGGAACTGCACTACAGGTTGAATCCCTCGCACGAAACCTGTCATGTTTAAAAGAGAATAAAAACCAAATAATTCAAAGAGGTCAGTTAATCGTTTGAGAACTTTTTGAAAATTTAAATATTCGAAGGAGAACCCCATATGTTGCTGCTGGACTGTGTTGCTGTCTCTATTCCATTAATTTTTACATTCAATTCTTCGATTTATTCGAGGTCGAATGTTCTAATTGGAATACATCTAGTACATTATTCAACTCCGAGTAATTACCAGTAATGATTTTATGGTAAACATTTTGAGCACAAACTCATTCGATAAGCTAACATTTACAGCAAAGAAGAAACAGTCAGTTGTGTCACTAGGTTATTTTTGGATTTCCTGGAAGGGTTGCTGGAGCTACACTTGTTCAGTGTTACACCAGCAACCTAGCGAATTTTTATGTACTTTTTTACAAGTACTGCCATGGCTCCTGCTATCGTTACAATAGTACGTAGGTATTCTCACTGCAATCCTCATCCGGCCCTGTCCATTGAAAACTGGTCTGGATAATGTCCTCAACCGAAAAATACGTTCTTGAAAGCCAAGGCTGAAAGAAATGAGGAATTTAGGGAATCACTCTAGTTTTCCACTTAAATGCACCATAGTCTCTGGATTTTTCCAAGAGCTCGAATTTTTGTTAAGCTGCTTTGCATTAGCGAAGATAACTTTCCGGTAATGGCACTAGGCAATGGCGGAGCGATGGTAACCGTTATCAGCAGTTGTTTAATGTGGTCAATCTTTGATTTGTGATAGTTTATCGGTGCGTAGCGTATTGCTACCGTATTATCGGCATGGGTGAGTGGCCGATCTGGGTCATTCCCTCGACCAGTCTCGCACTTCGCCCGCGAAGATCCCCTCTTCTGTTCCTGAACCACGAACCGGCGATCAACGCAATCAAATCGCCCTCCAACCCAATTTAGCTCACTTTTTTGTGGACAGTTTTTCCTCTACATCACTTTCTCTCCGGTCAGGTTATCGGTACAAATCACATGTTTGCAATTCTGGAATGACCTTCAACGTGAACTCGTCTCCACACGCTTACCGTTCTCTTGTGCAGTTGTGCTGGTTCCACTTGTTGTCTTTGTAGGATGTCTCTCGACGAACGCTTTGATGCAGCTGTCACTATTATCCAGAAACTTCCTAAGGAAGGTTGGTTGGGTCCTGTTCGCTTCTCTCTTATCCTTTGAAATTTTTCTGGAAGAAAAGGAAAAAAATCTTTTGCAGGACCAGTGAGCACTTCAAACGAGCAGAAACTCGAGTTCTATTCGTTATTCAAACAAGCCACCGTCGGTGATGTGAACACGGACAGACCGGGCATTTTCAGCATAGTTGAGAGAAGAAAATGGTGAGTATTTCAGCATATTTTCACGAATAACTTGTGCCCTCTATGGTAGAAATACTAGTTTCTGAGAACTAGTTTAGTGCATCATAGACCAGGCATTTTGGATGATGAAGGTGCGACGGCACAGTTGGGCACTTTCGCCGACCTCGGACAAATTGCGGTTTTGTCGGCGAGAATAGTGGAGTCATTGTTCAGGAGAGAACAAGGGGTGGTC
This sequence comes from Ancylostoma ceylanicum, assembly GCA_000688135.1. Classification (NCBI taxonomy): domain Eukaryota; kingdom Metazoa; phylum Nematoda; class Chromadorea; order Rhabditida; family Ancylostomatidae; genus Ancylostoma; species Ancylostoma ceylanicum. The sequence goes on along the minus strand of JARK01001458.1, from coordinate 171,817 downwards.
CACGATGAGATCCATGAGCTTTGTACGAGCCGTTCTTTGAGAATGCCTGGTCTTGTAGTCATTCTGGGTGAAGAGATAGACTTAAAAGTAAGGACCTTAGGTCCTCGCTGACATCTCCTCTTTCTCCTCCGTTCCTACTTCGCTACTTACCAGTTTTAGCGCATCTCTGCGATTCTCCGCAGTTTGCAGTTTTTCAGGATTATTACTATTATTAGCCATAAGTGTAATCTTCAAGAATACGAGCCCTCCTAAACCTGTTATTCAGGGACGCATGGAAAGCAGTTGAAGGTGTCTCCAAAGAAGAAGCTAAGCAACGCTATATCAAAGTCCTGCTCAAAATGTTCGACCAAATTGCCGAGGTAATATTTTACTCTATTATTTCCTAAAGGATGGTCCAAATTTGGGCTGAGATAGCAGAGAATGAGACAAACAAATGCTTTTTCCGTGAAATTCAAGACAATGTAATGAGATTTACGCTTACTGCATTACTATGAAGAAAAAAAAAACTACAAATTATCCTGGAATATCCACCATCACCTGCGCCATAGTCTCTGATACGTCAAGTGAAGTCATCCTTTGAAGTGTATTTTCAATTGATCTGAAATAGCATGAGGCTCTCATTTCCGAAAAATTCTGAACAGCTTTATAGGAGTCTGTGGAACTACACAGCAACTCGATAAAGACAAAAAGTCCTGCATTTCTTTTTTTTTTGTTTAGTAGTGAAGAAACCATGGGTTGGGCACCTGGGATGAGCAGATACGAGATTTTCCAAGACCCGGATGACGGTTTCGGCTAAGGACAGGCCAAAAATGACCGGATGACGGATATAGGAAAAAGAATAGCGGTTCACGTCGGAAAAGCAACTCCCGATTAAGGTTAACCCAAGGTTAGGCACAACAGGTTACCTCAAAAGAGAAGTGTGCGCTGTTATCATGATTCTTGACCACCTTCTAGAAAGGTCTTTCGATTTCTGGTACCATTGATTCATCGTTTTCCTGGGCCAAAATTGCTATGTTTTGTTCTTCTATTTGGGAAAAGTACTGTAATACAGTACACACATCCTAGAACGAGTGTTGTGGAGTGTAAAATTAGTACGATCAATGCCACAATACTATGAGAAGTAGTACAACAAAGTCAGGCCATAATTTTTATTTTTCTGCTTATGTTGAGAGGATAATTTGTGATTTATTGATTATGTTGCTAACCCGCAGAAAAATCTGAAATAATGTACTATGGGTGATGAATTCGCGAAGTAGACATAATGGAAACACGGAGATCTTTTTTAGATGTTCGATTCCCATGTTGCTTCATATTTTACTCGAAAATGTTCGCCTACAAACAAAAGTTTACATGCAAATTGTACTAAAGTAACTACAAGAGTGGGCGTTTCTGACGCGTATAAACTTGGATATATTGCCACTCATTCAGCCTTCTGGCCTGCCGCGCCGCACCACGTACGCGCCACAGCAGACCAGGCCACGCCTTTTTTGTCAGGCGGTATTTTCACCGTTTTCTGTGTGTTTTTATCTTCATTTCGGAATGCTTGGGTGAAAACCTAACCAAAAATTAGTACAGGCAACAGCTGCCAACCACAGCATCTAGCTGGTGCACCACTTTCCGCAGGTGGTGCGGCGCGGTAGACCGGACCGACGGTTTTCTGCGATGCAAGAGTGATTGACCGGCACTGTATTGACCTAGACGGGTTACTGAACAAATTCGTTTTACATAGGGTCCCAAAGGCGCTGAGAAAACTCATCGCTTGAATTTGCCTCGTTGACCAGCCAACACTGTAAAGAACTGTAACATTGCAGGAGCTCGACATGGACGTGTGGTTGAACCAAGAATGCGATCCCATCATCAAAACAAATCTGGCGCTGTTGGGAAAATCATGAGCTCGTATTATGCTAAGTATTATGAGAATTAATAAAAAATTTTATTCAACAATTGAGATATTGCTCTGTTCATGTGTGGGATTTGTGTGACGATAGTGATACAACACAAAAGATGTAACATATGGTTCAATGTCACCCGAAATTCGCAAGAGATTCATTAAGAGAGTTCGTTCGATGAGGCTCAGAGGTACTGTGCGAGATCAGAGGCGTAGAATTAGGGAAACAGCTCTGGACGTGGATGAAAGACAGCCGGAGGAAGTCATACAACGGGGAACTCGAGGTTCCCTGGAAAATGCGAAAAGATTTTGGTCGGTCCAAAGGCGTGGGGCGGAGATGGACGAGTCTGCTGCTGGAATCCTGACAAACTGGTACTCTTCTGGATAGCGAGTTTGCAAATTTGCCCTTTTGTGGGCAGAATTCATCCGGACCTGAGCGTTCATCTCCTGGCGCCGAAATGATATGCCCTTGGGGATCTGTAGAGCTTCCTATCCCTACATGGGGTTCTTCATAACGTTGTCGTGGCCGTCTGGTTATTTCTGTTCTCCTTAGCCTTATCTTCCTGATAAGCGAAGAAATGGAATGTTCTGTAGACTATATGTACGAAGAAACCGTCGACGACGATTATCGTGACGAGACCCAGCATCACAGCTGCTGTTACGAGGCACGACACTGAAAAAGGATTAAGTAGTCATGAAGTCCAAGAAGTGTGAAAAAGAAGTTTTTTTTGCTCTCTGTTGTTGAATATTTTTAAATGAAAATGTTAAGGGTTTTTCTCTCGAAAAATTCAAAATGGAAGGTAAAAAAGTCAATTCGTAGTTGTAAAAATGAAGTGAAGAAAATGGATTTAAAAGGTATAGTTATGTGTAGTACAGCGAACTCCAAATGGCCATAGACAAGCGGCGGGACCGCGGCGCGGAGTTGTTGGGCAGAGACAACCAGAGCGAGCATGCAGAGCCCCTGCGTCTCTGCAGAAGAACGTCGCGCCGCGGTTCCGACCCTTGTCTACGGCCATTTGGAGTTCACTGTATGCTAACTACAGGTCGCATAATCCAAAATTTTTCCGGAGACACGTGAAATTTGTTGATTTTTCTACAACATTTCGATGAATATTGTGGAAATTTTCGCGTTCGACATCAATTTATGGACATATTCAAGGCAATTAACAAATTTTTTGAAATTCTAAGTGATTTTCGCTCAATTTGAGGTAATCGGTACGATTATAGGCGATAACATCGTGCTAAATCCCATAATTTTGACTTTTCCAAAATCGCTCATTTTCAAAGAAGTTCTGGGAAGATCTAGATAGTCTCGCAAATCCGTGAAAATTCTGCGGTTGTGACTTTACAGTTACTGCTTAATCAGTTTGTTCTAAATTGTACAACCAATGGATTTTGATCTTACATTTCCTAAATTTTACACCTGCCACTACATTTTCTTTCTATAGTTTATCTTCATGTATTTTCTTCAATATTATATCTTTCTTCTATTAATCCAGATTGATATATAACAATTCATGGATCTGTATTTATAATTCCTAATGTACACATAATCATTTATATTCCTCTAATCCTAATGAAGGATTATGAGAGTAGGGTACGCTATTGAAATATTCTGTTTCAACCATTCTGTGAACGTTTACCATAAGGGAAAGGTAAATTTGCCTCAGCGACACCACAATCCCTACCAGGACTCATGTAAGTTTTTCCAGTTTATTCTTGTAGAATGCTTGGAAACAATTTTAAATAAAGTAGCAGAAGAATAGGAGAGAAGATTCCTAAGCTTATCCAGAGCTCAGTATTCCACCGCCTTTTTCTCACGATGAAAAAGTGATGCATTTCTCCCTTTCCCCTGCCAGTGTTTCCCAGTGTTGCCCGGTGTTCAACAGATTTATCTTTTGGATATCCGATGCACAACTGACCACTTAGCGGCTGATCATAGTCAACGAGGCATAACTGACAGATGCATTTATCACCCCGTTTGATGGATCACTACATGGAAAATCGACTCGATTGCCAGGTTATCCAGAACATTTTTTCCTCGAGGATGGTGGAGTCGTTTTTGTATGTCAGTAATTTTCGAAAAATTCTTAGAAAAGCATCTATTCCATGATTTGATAGCATCTTGTAAATTTCTGCAAAAGCAAGAATTGTCAGGAGTTCCCAGGGGATACTCGGAACAGAAATGGAAATGAGCTTTGCGTACGCTTTTCTGAAAAAAAAAAACAAAAATGAAGAAAAGATCCGGAAAGTCATATGGAGTCCATAGTAAAGTGAATGAGATACTCCAGAAATTTAGTTAATATTAAATCCACATGCGGGTTGGAGTCTATCATTGAGATTACCCAGGATAAACGTGCTAACACCCTCCAAGTTTACCTACTGCTCACACACGCTTCAGCATCTCTACCTCGGGTAACCTCAATAATGTCTCCAAGCCCTGGCCAGGACGCATCGTGGGAAGGATGGGTAATTTCATATTCATGGGTAGCAGTTGGGTGTAGACAACATCACGTGTGGGTAAGCATTTTGATGAATGCCAGGTAGGGGGTAAACTCGGGTATGTTGACAAGTTTACCATGGGTAATCTCATTACATGCAGTCCCGGTTCAGAAAAGCTGATCGCCTTGGCTTTCTACAGGCTGTACCTATCGATTCCAAGAATCTTTTGTTCTGGACATAATTCAACTTTGAATGTCTCAGAAAAACTGTCGTTCTGAAAAAGGTTTGGCTCACATCCAAAACGATAAAGAATACGATTACGCGTCAAGTAAAGTACTGACTCTGTTTTTACACCAAGAAAGTGGGATAACTGAGAGTTTGCAACTCGATTATCCATAGATTGGCGAGAAAAGCTAGGATTGTCCGGAAAACTAGTACTAAAAAAATGAAATCCTCTCACCTCCAGTAGAGATAGATGCGGTGGGATGGACTCGATGATGATGATAGTCGTCCTCCGGCGGTTCTGTTGGTTGTGCTCGAATGTTTTGTAAATTCGAGAGAATATTGTTTGAGAGTTCTCCACCTCTGATGATTTTCCACAAACAAACAAGCAACAGTAAACAAAGGCACAACGTCCAGAGAGACTGAAAATATTCTGTTAGATCCTGAAAGAGCGATTGGGAACAGAAAACTCACGTTGAAAAATAAAAATGGTTTGAGTAATCCAGCCCGCTGTTTTGAAAGTCCCAAAAAGAGAAAGAACACAGTGAGGAAATCGACGATGAGCAAGAAGATCTCGATGGTTCCACTGAGGCCTAGTCGTGGTATCCCAAAGAAGTACAGGACTGCATTAGCGATTATGGCCAGTAATGAACATATCGCAACTATTCGGCAGCCCACCTGGGAAAAAATCGATAAGTCGTTCAAATCGGATGAAATATTAAAAAAATCATTTCGTTGAAGTGAACTCTGTAGCTGTTTCGTAACGTCTGAGGTTTTTTGGAATGTGGAGCGTTTCATCCGGGAACGGCGGTGCGGCCGAAATCTGCGATTGGCCAATTTGTCCAACTGGCCAATCGTAGAGTTCGAACTCACTGCCTCTTTCAGGTATAATACTCTATACTCGATTTTTTTTTGATACGGTGGGAACGACTGTACACGTCCTGTTTTTTCCAGGAAGGCACAGTATTACAGGAAGCAGTGCCATTATTAGCAGTGTTGAACGTAGTTTCTTTAGACATACTACAGTGAGCTCCAAACGGTCGTAGACAAGGGCCGGCACCGCGGCGCGGTTTTGCTCCGCGTCTCTGCCTAGCAGGCCTGCTGCCTCCGTGCAGCAGACAACCAGAGTGCCCGCGCCGTGGTTCCCGCCCTTGTCTACGAACGTTTGGAGTTCATTGTAACCTATAGCGGCCCCAACAAGTGGCACATGCCTTTGCAAAGGAGCTTGATTACCATCCAGAAAAAATCCCAGGCGAATCCCAGCACAACCTCTTCCATGAGCCAAACCAAAATGAGGTTACTTCGAAAAATCAAATCCTTACAGAACCCGTTCATTAGTGCATATTAGACATTCGACTCGACGAGATTTTTTTTCGAATAGTCGATATTTCGAATAACTCGATTTTTGGGCTTTTTTGAACAGTCGATATTTCGAGTCACTCAAAAGTCGATTTATTCGAAACTCGACTCGATTTCACTCGGTCGGGTCAAATTTCTGGTGCATATGTTCATCAGTGGTAGAAAATACCAGTAAAAAATAAAAAATCCGGCTCAGCGCGTGACCGGTCTAATCTAGGATTTGGTCCTATATTTAGGAATCCCGTCAAAATCCAAGATGTCCACTCTTAATCGCGTCCTCTGTCATAAATATCCTCGCTATCCACGCCTTCCAAGAGGTCCAGCACACCCCAAGGACACCACGTGCTGGCCTTCATTTAACTTTCCATATTCGTTAATAAATCAATATCGTAGCCCGTAAAAAGTGGCACTCGGATATTCCCTACTAATTCATATATTTGAATAATTTAACAAGAGATTAATTTCTCAGCAACGTTGTCCTTGAAATTTTAGCCATCCGACTCAATTCTCTGGCTCGGGTCCCACATCTCTCACTCTCTCCCTTTCTCTTATTCTTCTCTGCCTGTGGCCATTACTAGTAACAATACCCAGTACATAATGAAATGATCAAAATGAACACCAGCTTTAGTTTTTCTGAAAAACCATTTCACCCAATCAATCGATAATCGATTTTTTCTTTGAAATCTATTCCAGTGCTTGTGATGTCGGAGTAAGAGTTTTGTAGAGTACAGCGTTTGATGACGACAAGTAGATGGAGCAGCTGACGCCAACCAGTTCTACGTTATCCATGATGACGTGTGATGGAGTACAGCAGTAACCCAGAGTAGCCTAAACGTGAGCCTCTACCCAAAAAGAAATTCAAACTCTTCCAGTATTAGTTATGGGAGCATGTTAAGGAATGCCTGGATTTGCAATGGTGAAAGCGATGAATATCGTTGAACAATGAGAGGCAGATTCTTACGAAAATTGGCACTCAGTGCAAAATTGAACAATAAAAAGGGATATCCAGGATATTGTGGAAGATATGAGATAGATCGTGATGCTTTTCTCTGGTGCTTTTTGATTTCTGACAAACTAGTACCACAAAATGTGTACCATTTCAAAGCTTATCTTTTGTAGGGCGGATGGGGGGCGTGCCTCAGCTCTGTGATTGGCTGATTGGACGAATTGACCATTAGCAGAGCTCAGCAGCACCGCCCTTTCCAGGTATAACGCTCTACACCATTTTGTAGCAACTGAACTACCACAAATAGCTTTGCTGGTAGATTTTTTTGAGAGCAAAAAAATCAGTGGCATGAAAAAAGCAGTTGTTATTCTACTCAGGAGGCAAAAATCCGCGGGATCCGGGAGGCGTTCAACGGGTGGCCCACCGCGCTATCCTTGGGTCACCCGGTGAATCCAGCCGGTTCACCCTGTAAATCCCCTCGGATCACCCGGTACTGTGTCACACATACATAAAAAGGTCCCCAGGGTGACCCGGGTCGCCCTGTAGAAGGCCACGCCCCTAAATATGTTCTCTCGGGTAACCCAGTAGGGCTAAAACTCACCTCGGGTTACCCAATGTTATTTACTGAGTAGTCACTAAACAATGGATAGTTTTTCAGATTTGTGGACTACTCCATTTTAGAACAACAGTGATCTCATCTCGGACCACCCAGCAGGATTATTAATGTGCCGGATGTCTCCCTTATAATGAGGCGTTACCTGTATTTTAACTTTCCCACAACAACAAGTACTCGGTGGAATGGGATCGTCGGCGAATTCGTAGCTGACCACCGTTTCATGCTTCGACTTCGGTGTGGCATCTAAAAATTTGAAATTTCAGGATGGCATAGTGAAAAATCCTTACTAGTCCAAGGGTCTCGCTAAATCCTAGCACATACCTATCCTCCTAATCTTTTCCGACGGCGAATAGGCCGAATCTAATATGGCAGTTTCAAGATTTTCCAAAAATAACATCTGACTTGTGCTCCCCTACATACTGCAAGTGAAATGGCCGTGGAATTATTCACGATGACGTCACGTAGTAAACTGGCGCCGCCGCCGTCGCCCGGGCCGTCCGCCGCTCGCTGCCATGCGATCTCACTCAATTTTCCAGGAAAAACTCTGTCGCGCTGAGTTCTGCTTGATTTGCAAGTTTAAAACGGAAAAAAGAAACGTGCGCATCGGTTGTGATCGATGGCTAAGACGTAATGTTCTGGCACGGTGCTATTTTGCTTGCACGGATTTTCTTCCAGAGTCAGGCTGTGCACGACTGGATGACGCACATCCAGAATAATGGTCAGGAATGGTTCAGAGAAAATAGTCGAAAAAAAAAACGGCACTGATCCAACATTATTTTAACTACTCTCTTTAGCATTAGATCTACGGCTTAATTAGCTTATGGATCATGGGAAGCGAATCCTCAGAATCCTTGAAAAAGTAACAAGTACTTATGGCTTTCGAATACTCGAACACCTAAATAGCCAAATCTCGGCAGGTTTTAATGAGAACTCAATAAACTGATTTCAGTGAGAAATAAGAAGAAATGTCGAATTTAGCTGGTATTCTAATGATTGACTATTCTAGCGATAGAGATTTCGAATAATTCGAATATTCGTTTCGAAGTTATTCGTTCCAATATCAATAAATAGTAACAAGTCAATTTGCCCCCAGTAGCTAAATTACAATAAAAAGTTCATTGAATAGTTTCTTGAAGCTTTACTGAGAAAGCCATTGTCTCCCAGTAGCTATCCGGAAAATCTAGGAAAAAGTCCAAGGCATAAAGTAGGGCCATCCCCATAATTTTTATGAACTTTTTATTTTCCACAGAAGGGTAAAGGTTCCCCAATAAGCTGGATTTTTCCTTTCAAGCCATTGCCTCCTAGTAGCTATCCAGAAAATCTAGGAAAAGGTCCAAGGCATAGAGCAGGGTCATCCCATAATTTTTACGAACTTTCTATTTTCCACAGAGGGGTAAAGGTTCCACAATAAGCTGGATTTTTCCTTTTGAGCCATTGCCTTCCACATGCCATCCGGAAAATCTAGGAGAAGGTCCAGGTCATAAAGTAGGGCCATCCCCATAATTTTTACGAACTTTATATTTTCCATAAAGGTTCCATAATAAACTGGATTTCTCCTTTTAAGCCATTGCCTCTCAGTAGCCATCCAGAAAATCTAGGAAAAGGTCCAAGGCATAGAGCAGGGTCGCCCCCATAATCTATATGAACTTTTTATTTTCCCCAGAAGGGTAAAGATTCCGCAACAAGACGGATTTTTCCTTGACTTGTAAAAAGCAAGTGAGATCTCACAGCAGGAAGAGCGCTCGAGGAAAAGGTTTCCATAAGGACACATCCAGAAAAAACGATAAAAGAACAGCGTGATGAGGTCAAACGGCTCTCTTTGATGACGCTCTGATGCTGTGATTTGATTTCACTCGCTTCTTCTACGCTAATGGGAGCATAGCGACGTCGAGGTGTCAACGACTATACAATCAACACAAGTAGTAAATCCCAGAATCCCAGAGATCTCGTTCACGGATTCCTGTGCTATCCTTTCAAAGGCAGCACACAATTCCAACTAAATTACTGGAACTAAATGCACTTTCCTGAAGTTGATTCGACACGGAAGAGATCAGGTTCGTTAGCCGGTGACGGTTCTGGAGTCATGTGTGGAATAACAAAAAATGCGGTGGCAGTTACGGTGAGATCCGAGTCACCTGAGCAGCTGGTTTATTTGCGTCAAACGGCACAAATCTCGTGAATATTCGAATTTTCGCGTGATAGCTCTACGAGAGATGTGGAATAGCCAAAATCTTATCATGAACTATAATCCTGAAAATCGAGGAAGTCCTGGAAGAAAAGAAAAGAAAGATGAAAAAGTCGGTGAACATATGCAGGGGAGAAGTCAAAGAAGTCTTCTTTGAAGTTCTTTTTTTCCAGAAACTGGTTCACCACGTGATTCGAACATGACGACAAGAATAATCTCCTGCATATGTTATTAGGGAACAAAGAAGATTTCAGAAAGAAACTCTTCGAGAACATCCAGAAAGGACAATGTTGCCTCAACGTGTGGAGATTTCTACGCACAGGGATGTGGATGCACAGACAGGTGGATTCCAAGAGGATTGGCTCGTAATGGATCCATATTATGAGAGGTGAATTCACCTAATCCATTAAAAGACAGTAATGGAGATCGGTGTTAAAAGCATGGATCGAAACGCATTTAAATCCGGGTCATAAATGTTGAGGAACGCAGCGGCTTTTGAAAAGTACACCAAAGAGTGCTGGTCATTTTATGTTATAGGAACGTGTTGCAGGATCATTTTGAAGGGCTTGGATGCCATGAAAGTAAGGATATCATTGCTGGATACATGCATAGCACGGTCAGGGATGTGCGGTCGTAAAAGTTCGCAGCCAATAGAACGAAAAAAGTGAAATATAAAGAGGAACGGTGAAAACAGATGCAAAATGGAAGTCCTACGACAGATGACGAAATATTCTACACCAACTTGTACAATTATGTCTTTTACTTATTTTCTTCATTTTTACTCATCGTACCAGAATGGCTTTTCAGTTTACAGTGGGCGTCGATGGCGGTGACTCATCCACGGACTAGAGGAGCACGCGGCGGGACCGCGCCGCTTGAGCAGGAATCGCCTCCGGGACAACGAATTATGGACTATTCTTGAGAGTTAGTTATTTTCCTTATTAGTTAACATTAAAGATGATGAGCAACTACCGAGAAAACCCAGATTCGCCACTGCAGCGACGGTTCCATCGTGAGCGGCGCGGTCGCGCCGCGTGCTTCTCGAGGCCGTGGACGGGTCACAGCATTCAGCGCCCACTGTACCTAGTATAGAACGGTAAATAAGATAAGAAACTCATTTAAACTCATCCATAAAATTATTCATTCAATTATTTATTTGTTTACTATATGTTATAATATTATGACCGGTGACGGATCAGTTGAGCTTTACCGAGAATTAGACTCCTTGCTTGTACTGTGCGGTACAAGGCAGTGTAAAAAGTTGAACAGTATTGAATAGTTATTCAAATCCTTGTTCATTCGAAGTTTTCGAACACTCGAACTGAAAAGAAAACACTCATGGTATTCAAAAATTTCACACATGCGGAAAACTATGTAGGTAGCTTGCATGCCTGTCTAACTGATTACTGTTCTCAAACAATTGGAGCAGCTTTCTGGATTGGACTAACTCAAATTATTGGAACAAGTAGCTTCATGAGAGCATAAAAAGCCAGATGAAATATGAGGACAATGTGGCGGGTCTAGTTTTTGGCACAACATTCAATTTATAGTACCAGTGTCAGCTCGTCGATATGAGATCGCTCCGGTGATCATTCACGGAAAAATCTTTCCATGGGCAACAATTAATGAATTGGGTAAAGTCGTGAACCTGATAGAGACGGTTTCCCTGCTTTTTAGTCTTTCTATGATTTTTTTTTTCGGTGAGATTAATTCTAGTTCACCTATACAGATTTTCACGTCAGATTCACGTTCCATTTCTAGTTTTATCAGCTTAAATGCGACTAGAAAAACTGCCACAATGCCGTACATAGAGTGTTATACCCTGCTGCCCACATTACCACTCGAACTATTATATATTGATTTTGATACGTATCGATTATCGGTGGGCAATATCGCAACCACACCAGCGGTGCTACGTGAAAAAATCGATAGGTATCAGAATCGATGCCGCTAGGCGATTGTGACACGGGGTACTATACTCCTTGTGAACTGTAGTGGTAGTTTAACCAAACTCTGAGCAAAACCCATCGCTACTGATAGATATAAAACTGGAAGGGCATGAATTCTTGGGTGTTTTATGGATGGACAAATGTGAAGATTCAAGGATAATCCAGGACTAGAGACAAATTTTCGAGGCCTAAAGGGATTGGAGTGCTGGAATAATTCAGTTACTCCTTTGCTTTAAATGCATATTCATTTTAGGATCTCTTATTCTACTATTTTATTTATTTATTTATTTATTTTATACACCAAAAATTGGTGTGCCATACACAGCCATACACCATACATCATTTGTATTTTTTAAAACATTTCTTGTATCATTATTTCCTCACTATTTCTTGTATTACTTGAAAACTTGTAAATAAAGCTTTAATTGAGTATAACTGTAGCATGAGTTGACCAAAGTGAAGTAAAAAAAAAACTATTCGAAGCATTGTGTCATTTTAGTTTTTCTTTGGCATACATACCTCCACTGAATTTGTTTTTCAATCCTACAAAGTACAGTATCCGGGAAAAGTTCCTGAGGAAAATTGCTTGGACTAAATAATGAAAACAAAAACAATCTGAAGGAGAAGCGCGTGCTTTTCCTGAGTTCCAGTAAGAAAATGTTGCTATGCGGCGTCAAATTATAATCACATGCTCACGAGGAATTTGTATGTAGGAATGTTCTTTCTAATTCCTGCTCTTTTGTTCCTCGACTTCCCTTAACTGTAGCTGAAAAACTTTCGCAGAAGAGTTTGTCTTCACAATAAATTATTATTGATTCTCGGGATTTTAAATTCTATTGAATTTCCGTAAAAAGTATCCTTCTCAAGGAACTGAGCATTTCACACAAAGAAACCACCTTGGACCATGTTTTTCTGGATCGCATCCTCTTCATGGCTGATATGTTTGGTGAGTAGCGTACTTGATAAACTATTTATATGACATGGATAGCGAGAAATCCAGGAGACACGCGATTTTTGGGTTGTGGTGATAACGCCGATATGCATACGTAACTTGAAGTGGTAACGCATCAGGATATAGGTAATTCATCCTGGATTAGTTTTTACTTTTGCATAATTACTGTGTGGGCATAATTCGAATAATTAGAGATAATAATTGCACAGAACTCTAGCTACTGTAGAAAAAGAGAATCTGGACACGAACTAAGTGAAATATCAAGGCAAATGATCCTGTAGGTGAAAAGTACAAGAAAAACCAGTTAGGAATACAAAAAAGTGCGCAAAAGTAGTATCTATAATGACGAGTAATTATTGTAAAATTCAGATGTTATTCAAAAAATGACCCAAAACGAAGGTAATCAGCACCAAATAGTACTTGCAAAGGAAATAGCATGATAACCAGTACCAAATAATACTTTTACAGCTAATATCATGATAACCAGTACCAAATAGTACTTCTATAGCCAATAGCATGATAACTAGTACCAAATAGTACTTGTCTAGCAAATTGCCTGGTAACTATTCAGAAGCACACTGGCTTTCTGGATTTTAATATTTTTGTTAGATTGCCGGAATAGTGTGCTAATATTTGATTACAATGGATTTGACTAACAGTACTTTTTGTGTATCAAGTAAACATGTATGTTAACAAGTAGGAAATCAGTGGTGTACTGGAAAAGTAATCAGCTAAAAGTTGCTACCTGTTCGCGTGAAAACATCGAACTTCCCGAGATTATCCTGAAGAACGAAGAACAAACAAGATTGTATTGGCTTTGCCTCTCCGGAAATCATGGATATTCAGAGAAATGCACTCGGCACTACAAACGCTGGGTTTTGCTCGTTATTAGAAAAATACCAGCTTGAAAAAGGTGGCCTCAAGCAATTTCGAATGAATTTTATATTGATTAACCATGCTTTATGTCACTGCTACAGATTCCAGAAAATGCGTACAGGTATAGACAAGTTCAATAGGAATAGGCGAAGTATTTGAAAAGGGTACGAAGTTCTATGGATGGTTAAGTTACATGGAGCGAGATTTTGTGGATATAGCAGCAGTAGGAAATATATAATAGCTTTGGTGGTATTAGAGCCAAAAATAAAGCTGAGTGAGATAGAGAAAGTGCAATGAGGCTAACTTCAGTACTAGATCATTAGGTTGTCCAGAAAATACTCCTTCTGATTCCAGTATTTCAAGCCGTGCAGAGGGGCTCAATAACAAAAAAAAATTCTCCCATGTGAAAGCCAAAGGGTTTCAGGATGTTTTAGCATAGGGTAAGTTGGGATGTCATTCAATAAAAGCACAGGAAGACCAGGATAAGCTAGTCGTTTGGACGTTTCACCCCACTTTGGTGAGCGCTATTTTACTTACAAGTAATAAAAAACATTCTCAGTATCCAGGAATGAAGCAAAGATGAGCGAAATTGTGATACGGAAATCCAAGAGAACACTGGAAAAAGCCCAACGCTCAAATCGATCAATAACGTTTTGTGTGCCAAAATGTTGAGCATGATATCTGTTCTGGATACAAGTACTTACTTTCGTGCATACCAAATCCACTTTATCTACTTCCTAGTCTTATATTATAGGCCCAAGTTGCTAAATTATCCTTGGTCATCCGAGAACAGTGCAGCTTTCGCGGCTCGCATAGGAGTCGATCCAGGATTTCCTCGTAGCCTAGTACTCCAGGATTTCTGTCATGGAAATTTGGCTTTCAGAATGATTCCAGGATTTCTGAGTCATGTTAATTTTGCTCAACCTAGTTGCTGCTAATTCCTCAGGGAACTTAGAGTTTGAAACATGAATGACGCCAGAGACAAGGAACTCCAGTGTTTCTGGATCATACTCTCGCTCATCCTCGCTATCCCATGTTTTGGCACAGAAGTGCTCTGCCCAAATGCTTATTTCGTACTAGTAGCAGCTGGATCCATGTTGTACAAAAATTTGAATCCAAAAAAAAACAACACAGAGGCGAGATAATTTACTTTTTCCTAAAAAGTTCCAAATTAATAAGGAATTAGGCAAACCCAGGAACCGCTAGCGAATTTCAGGAAGAAAAACAAGCAAAACATAGCAACTTTGAGCACAGAAAACTCTCCTAGTCCTGAAGCGCAAGGCTCTTCCAGAGGCCACCTTCCGAGTGGTGTCATTATTTCTAGGACAACCTAATATTACTACTGCAACTTGGTAGTCTCGCCTTGCAAAGCTGGAGAATCCGAATTTTTGATGTCTGGCTTTACCAACTCATAGTTATCCATCGTTTCTTGGATTCCATGAAAGAAGTAAGTTTGAATGAACAATAAAGGATGAATGGCAGAATATGTACAGAAAAGTGAAAATTATAGGATAGAAAGATAAGATTGAGGTGTGAGTTATTTCCTCTATCGGAGGAGCGCTCATGCTAAGAAACGATTCCTGGAAGTTCCAGAAAGTGGGAATGGCCAAATCGGAGAATTTCTCAGCATTCTAAAACAAGTAGCACGGAAACACTTCATGCATCCGGGATTAGCGTCCTTTTAATGGCTGCTTGAGCTGTCAAGTTGAAACATCGAAAGAGCTGAGATAGTTTTCTCGGGATACTGTGGAAACATTCGGAGTTTTCACAAATTTAATGCTATGGAAGGTGTATTCCTTCATATTTTCTAAATTTTCATGGATTAAATATTTCTTGTGAGAGAAGTTTTTTTGGATTGAAAGTTCAAAGGAAAAAACAACGACGAATTTCTGGCCTTATATGAGAGGAGATTGATTCCGATGATGGACGTGTAAGTGCAAGAAAGGAAGAGAAAGTCTCTTTATATCACTGGTTGCACTTGCAGCTCATATCCATGCATAAAACAGTCGTGAAAGACAAATTTAGTGAAGAAAATGCAAAGAATTCCTGACGTGTTAACGAGCTATCGAATTTCGTCAATATATTGATTGGCTTCGTTAACGGAGTGGGTTCTCTCCGGATTGATTGGTTGCAACTTTAATTTGGTAGATCACGGGCTATAAGGTAGTGTTCAAATCGAGGATTGACGTCAGATACCAGCACTATGCATCACAGATGTAACGCTTCCTCGGTTTTTTTCCAGAGGTCATCCATAGATTACGAGGTATCCCAGAAAAGGCAATGCTTTACGGAAACAACGTCCCTATCTACGGCTGAACCGACTCCAGGGAGACTATCCCTCAGCAGAGCCGTGGTTCAAACAGGTATATCATGATAGTAAGATACTAGTAGAGACAGAAGTAGTAAAAGAGCACAACTGTGCCGTCTGAGGTGTGAAACAACACACACGAATGACAATCTGGCAGTAGCTATTTTTGTACTTGTGTATGTACGGAACGACGATTACCTGATAAACACCAAGTAGGCTCCGGGAAAAACACAGCCGGTGCATCCACGAGACGTTCATCACCAACAATTGTTGATATTACTGCCAGCTGCACGTGCATTTGCTTCAGTGGTCCAATTCAAATAAGAGTACGAACGAATCACTTCCGTAATGTCCAGGATCACAGAGTGAAACGGACCTTCAGTGGGAGAAATAGGAGCTAATTTTTCCGGATGCGGGATCGAGGACCAATTTTTTTTGGAGAATGTTGTTCTCATGAGAGCAAACATCAGTATTCCCATGAATTCTGTGGAAAAAGAAATCTTTCATCTAGTTCTTCTCTTTCTGGATATATCCAGCACTAACATGCCAGATCGTGAAAATCCGTCACATACCCCGGGCAGTGTAGTCCATGGGTCCACAAATGTCCCCTGGAAGCCCCAGCACTCCTGTTTTCTTGTATTGATACGTTTCTCGAGCACAATATGGTGAAGTTGTCACTTTTTAGGCAAAAACCATGTCCGCTGAGGTCGCTCCACCCAAATTTAAAGGTTCCGTCAAAATTCGAGATGTAAACCCCCGCACCCGTACTCCGCTTCAACCGTGAACGAACGCGAATTTTCCAACGCATGTTCGTCATACCCTGCCTCGTCTCCGTCTAGCTGCGAAGGTCCCATCAAAATCCATGCGATCAACCCCTGAACCCCTGAAAACCCCGCCCGACGCGAATATTTCAACCCGAATTGGAGCATTTGAGCCGCATTGAAGGGATGGTACCGTATTATATTGCGTCCTGAGAAGAGAAGAAATTGTGCGTCGTTTAAGTCCAAAAACGAGCCATTCGACTAAGTTCCAGGCTTTTATATATGATTATATGCACATTATACTATTTACTCATCATTTGACTCCACAGGATGATCTACAGTGAACTCCAAACGGCCGGAGACGAAGGGAGGGACCGCGGCGCGGGCGCTCTGGTTGTCTGCTGCACTAAGGCAGCGGTCCTGCGGGGCAGAGACACGGAGGGAAACCGTTCCATCGTGACTTCGCGCTGCCTCGGGAGGTGCACCAGACAACCAGAGTGCCCGCGACGCTGTCCCACCACTTGTCTACGGCCGTTTGGAACGTCTAATTATCCCACTTATCCAGGAAGAAAAACGAATGAGACCAAGGAAATAAGATGATAAAGCTCAGCTTCAGATTCATGGAATGTACGGATTCTTCCTTACTTCCAATTTTTACAGGAAGCCCTCAGAAATTGATGCTATTGACCTCAAAACAGGTCGATCTGTCTCTACAGATAAACATACACGAAAATAAAAAGTAACTAGTCTCCATTTTGTTCCTTCCACTAGGCGGAGAAAAAATAATGAGTAAGACCTTTCCCATTATATAAATAACAGTTTAACTATTTTTAACAATGTACTTTCCTTACCTACTTCTTAACGAACCAACAATTGTAGAAAAATTCAGTAGGTCATCTCCCTTGTGAGGATTTACCCACTAAGAACTCTTTAACGCAACGCTTCATCTAAAGTTCATCACCATGGAAGTTTCCTAGAATTTGTAGCTCTTCAATGAAACTCAAAACATTGCAATTTCACCTCCACATTGCTCAGGAATGAGCAGTAATCCAGAGAATTCAAAGAGCCTGGACCACTAGCAGATCATTGTGTAGGGACTTCGAAGTATGTAAAGTGTTGACCGAATAAAAGTAAAAGGCGCTGCATATTATTCGGAAATAATCCTAGGTCAAACGCAATATTTCAACCTTCCGGGTAACCGCGTCTTTTTCTGTGACGTCATCACATGATTTCATTCCGTTTTCATTTTTTTCTCCTACAATCCAAGTCTCCACATCCGAACGTCTATCTAAAATGAATGAAATGCCTGAATTTGTAGCAGTTTCTCTAGACTTTAGACTGATGAAGGTGTCACAACTCCAAAGTGCGGTGGACTCTTGTTTGCAACTGCGAAAATACACCAATCCTTCTATTGAGAACTTCAAATATAATTCAATGGGGAAATAAACCGTTATTTTCAAGTGTTGTACTGGTTGGAGCAGAGAGGGTAAAGTTTCATAGATGAAAAAAGTGGACTGAAGGAGATATCACTGATTCTG
The DNA here is from genome assembly GCA_000688135.1 of Ancylostoma ceylanicum. NCBI lineage: Eukaryota > Metazoa > Nematoda > Chromadorea > Rhabditida > Ancylostomatidae > Ancylostoma > Ancylostoma ceylanicum. The sequence goes on along the minus strand of JARK01001458.1, from coordinate 153,775 downwards.
GTCTTCTGGAACTTTTCTTCTGGAAGATTTCATTAGCAATGGTGAGAAATTGAGAGATCGTAGTCTCTCGGCTACCAGAAGTTGGAGAATTTTTTTTCTGGATGGCACAAGCCAGCTTTCTATCCGACAAAGTGAAGACAATGAATACAAGGAAAAAAGCAGCATATTCATCGGAGTGGCATTCATATATTCCAGAATAATGCACTTGCACAGTTATGAATCCAAGCTAACTAGCTTTCTGCTTCAGAAAATAGAATTCTGGATAAATAGAACTCGAAATATAGTCAAGTTCCGGAGGTGAATGGAAAAAGGCAGGTTTAGAGACTGCAGGGCTTGGGCGTGGATGCATCATTGAGGCTACCCAGGGAAAACATGTTGGCGCCCTACTGACAATGGGTAAGTTCGGAGTGGGTTAACAGGTTCACCCTGGGTGGCCTCAGACATGCATTCTGGATAGAAATCGATGCGAGCACTCTATGAATGTATTCTCTTACGCTACATTTAGAAGACCCAGTATCCAGGAACGTAGACAGTGTTGTCACTGTCTATGGTAAATGCACAAATTGCCTTTTGACTACAAAATGATGATTACTACACTTACTACAGTGGAAACTACAGTACATGGTGGACTTTTTAACAGAATGTGAGGGGGATGAGAGTCAAAACATTTTCATTTGTTTGAAGGAAACCTTGTTTGAGTGCGGAGACATTTCAAAGTAATAAATTATCATTTGGAATAAAGGAAATGCAACTGGTTACAAATACAAGAGAGTCTTACTGTTATGGAAGAACATTAAAGCAGAAAAAATGGTCCGAATAACATTACATATCATTAAGTACTCACAAAACGCCTAATAGTTACTGTCTATCTCAATGATTGTATCAAAATTGCTTTTTCCCGAAAACCATTACCTTCTCAAAGTCCAGCAATCCAGGGTTTCTATGATGGTCTGAGGCACCTAGGGTAAGAAGAAATAAGCGGTGAGTGACGGCAAGAAATCCAGAAATTCGCTGTATGATCTGTTTTATAATCCACGAATGACGACTCTTATAGAGGTGTTAGGGAGAAAGAGGGTGTGGAAAAGTGTGTAGTTTCCGGAGACACAGGCGAGAAAGGAAGACAGACGACGCAATCACTAAACCACTGTCAGTTTCGAAACAAGCTATAACAGAGGAATACTTTCTGGATGATCCAAGGTTTCTCAGGATTGATTTGGAGCTAATACAGCAGCATTTAAACAATCTTCTAAAAGAGAGCACTCCAGTCAATCGGCTCACTTCCACCAACTTTCAGGAATCACCACTTGCACTTTACTGTACTACACACCAGCCTGCTTATCACGGAAGCACACGCTTATCCAAACAAACTAGGTTTTCCAGATTTTTTCCGGATCATCATTACAACAGCATGGAATCGACCACAATGAATGCCCCTTAATCTCAGATATGAGAATCTTATCGATTCTCTCACATTCGTTCATGAAACAGCTGTTTTCTGATTAAACCAACATTTGGGAGGGCGTGCTAAACACATGTTCCGACACGAGATCTACAGCTATTCGTGGATGTCTGGAAGTGAAGCGTTGAATTTTTAGGGGAGAAGGATGATGTTTATTTATTTATTTATTTATTTATTTATCTTAATCATCAAAATTGATGAGCCAGGATAACGGAGATAACGATGTGATGGCAGAACCAAACTGAATACAGAAGGAACTACTCTTGGATATATGTTGTGGATTTCCTGGAGAGAGAAGTTCTGGGGAGAAGATCTTCCAGAAAATCAGCTGTGAGATGGCTAGGTTTTTTTTGGTGATCAAGCAGTAGAAAGGAAAAAGCTTGGTAGTTTTTGTGGCTAATGCAGGTGTAATTGTTAAAGTTAGAGATCCAGAAACAATCGAAATAAATCCAGGTTAATTGAGATAGTTGAATAAAACCCACTCAGCGTTGTTGATGTTCTTGGTGGAGGATTGAAGCGTGACAGGCGCGTAGCAGGATTGCAGTTCGATAGTTCTACAGCATTCGAAGTCGAAGGCAGATCCACTCGAATATTCGGTGTGAACGTTCGCTGCGAGAGGTGGTGAGTCCTGGCCGGGAAACGTAATTTCTCGTTTCGGATGCCTTTGGTGCTCCCATTCATGCTCCTCTAGGCCCGGGCCCACATGACTGCGACGCGACTACTGCGGGGAGGAGGTGACGACAGCAGCGAAAGCAGGGGGTGGTACCAGTTGGCGAACACCGACGACGACGACCCACCACCACCACGGCTGATGTCCGGTGTGGTCGGGTGCGTGGTGCGTGATCCGTGATTGCGGATTTAATCGGGATGTTCGATGTTCGACGACGACGGGCCTCACCAGCGTAACGAACCGATGAGCTGAGAACACTAATTGTCTTACACTCGGCTGGGGCGTTTTTTTCTATGCCACCTATCCGTCCGGAACATATATTCTCGTTATGACCTCCGTGCCCAACACATCTCTAACCTCGATCTCGACTAAAAATCTCGTCATAATTTACTGACAGAACGCCTGGATTGATTCCTGACGCTCCGCACTTTTATGCTCATCTCTATGACGCACAACTCCACGTAATCTCCTCAAACTCTGTACTAAACAGTAAACAGCAGTAACGGCTACTGGCCTAATGAGACTCGGGGCAAAAAAGGGGGAGGGGACATCCAGGCGACCTTTTCCTATGGAAAATACTTAATTATGTGTAATTGCAGAGACAGAATCCAAATTAATTTCCCAAATCTGATAAGCGTCCATGAAAGGCGCCACACACGTGCTTGTGAAAAATCTGGGGAATTATTCCAAGAGGGCGGGCATAATTGGTTTCGAAATGTCATTCGCGGATTCATATTCCATAAATAATCAACTAGCAACACCTACAGTACTGTTTCACAGTAATTCATTATAATGCGATGCTCCCTCTACGAGGACATTTTCTTGGATTAAATCCGGAAAGGGCTTAGATATAACATTTATAAAACCATCATAGCAATGATTGCAGGAATGAAATAAATGCTGATATAAACAACGATGTAAGTAAAATGCTAGAAAAGTTATGAAAAATAAAGCTATATTCAAAGAAAACACGTTTCTGGAAGGTCTTTCTACTATGCTGGGACCGAATAAATAACGAATATTCTGATTAATCCAGAATCTGATAAAAAAGACACGGATGTCCTCGAAAGAAGAAGAGAAAGCCATGAAGAAATGGAAGGAAGAGAAAGCCATGAACTTCTTCCTATCAATCCTCAAGAGTTGTGTATATTTTTCCTCTTTCCAGGAGATCAAAAATTTCAAAATATTCGGAATTGAATTTTCGGATTCGAATATATCGAACACATTATTCGGCCTTGAGCAGCCTTTCTATCCCTTCATTTTGCATTTTTTTCTGTGGAAGAACATGCTATTTTATAACATAGCCATGGTAGGAATATAATTAAATAAATGTATAAATAGACAAATGAGAGTGTAAATAAATGTGGAAATGAATTTTGCACCTGTCTTGTTAGTGTAGCTAGACTGCTGAGTGAAATTTCAAGGGAAAAAAAAAGAACTAAAGCAGACAAGAAAATCGAGTATGACAGGAAGTATTCACAACATTTACATTTATGAAAAGTAACACTAGCAGTGATAGAAAAAAAGAAAAAATCTAGGAAACACTTTCATGCAACAACCTTCAATAGAATCACCATAAAACATTGAAGAATAAGGATAAAATAAACGATAAAACCGAAAGCGAATGAGAAATTCAACAAAAAGCCTTAAATGAGCGATGAGTTTCTATAAATTGATCCAGAAAAATTTCAGATAGCCACGCGACCACACGACCTCGTATGGATTACACGATTATGAGTAAGTGCATGGTTAGTGAGTAATTTCCGTAGGAAATTGTGTCTGGCTCCACCAGCCTCACCGCTAAAGCGTTTGGTTGAGTTCCAAACAACGAAAATCTGTGATTCGCTAGAAAAAAAAACTTGGATGTTCGCCATTCCTGGGGGATTAGGTCAGTGTCGGACAAAGAAGGCAGAATGTGTGTAAAAACAGTCTGCAGATGACGTCATGGATTTTCATGGTGACAGTGACTTCCTCGTGGAAATGGACAGACATTTTGTTGAACAGGCTTGAAACATCAGAGACCGAGTGAAAATCCTGAAAGTTTACGGAATCAAAGGGCATTCGAAGTGTATCTTTTATAGTATACTTTTTACCTTAACTAATGTTTCTGACAAGCAATTATTGATGTCCATGAAGCGTCCTGGAATTTTAGGCCATGTACATAGAAGCCTTGAAAGGCTAAAAAGTTTCACATTTGGAAGAGATTTTTGGGAATTCGTTTGACTTTCGGAAATCTAGAACACATGTGGTTACCTTGATAACTATTAAAGTGGTCCGAAAGTCTTGTACCATCACTAATTTTCCGATCCAGAATTTTTGTTCTTGAATTGAAATTCTTTTGCTGTCGAACGTATAATAGCAGGGTGTTCTACTACTTCCTAACTAAAAAAATTTGCAGACCAAGTTCCATCCATAAACAGTAACCTAGGATTGTTTCGAAAAAGTGTAAAATTTGGTGCAAGACTTTTGGACCAACCTAATCCTCCAATTTCGCGCAGTCTTTACCTAAAAATGCTCTTTCCTCACGCATTCCGCACGGATCAAAAGATCCAGGACATCCATGATTCTGTTTTATTTCTGCTTTTTATAGTCCAAATCTTTTTTCTTCTCCAATTCTTCTTGTCTCTCGTTTCTTTGCCCGAAGACTGACATCCTTTTGCTTCCGGTCCCGTGGCTTTGTATAGGAATCCAATGCATCCGCTGTACTTTCTCACCTGAATGATAAAGTAAAACATTCGACGCATTCATAGATGAAGATGATGTGGATTTCTGGCTAGATTCGGTTGGTTTGAGATGGATACTGGAGAGACTACCATTGAGAGCACTCCTTTTTTCATTCCTGATCCGAGATCTTCCTCCAGAAAAGCACAGAATGTACAATAAAGACGTTAACAAATGGTCCGTTCATTTCTGGTCTATATGGACCATTTCCGCTGATCGTGCCTCATGGGTCTCATTAGTAGATCGGGGGACCGATCAATAAAATGACCAGAAAATCAATTAAATTCTTAAAATTGCTGAAATGTCAGTAAGGAACTCACAGAAATGAAATTTAGGCCAACTTGTAGCTACGCATGCCATAAATCCACACTCAGTGGACGGCGTTACTGGGACGTCCTAGCGCCATGGGTGGTCCAATCCAAAACCTCCCAGTACTCCATGAAATCTCCGAGTTCTTCCAGAAATTTAGTCCCAGACCTAAGACTCCAACTCGGACCCTTGCTGCTTCTTCAACTGCCAATCCTCACTAATTACCTCAATACCACGCGTTCCCACAACAAAACTAGGGAGATTTTCTTGCAAGTGTGGTTGTTTGATGAATGTTGTGTCAGAGTAATATATCATAATAAATCATAATGAATAATTGTCCTAGGATACAGTATTTGCACATTTTTACACAAAGCTGCGGTACTTGAGAAGAGATTTTTGCTCGGGATTTAACTGACATCGTTTCGATTTCTTGCTCTTCAAAGGAAATGACAAGCAGAGGAATGCCGTGTTTCTTGGAATATTTGTCCAGAAATGATTTGTAATAAATTATAACACAAATCCTGAAGGAAAATTGTACTATCTCAGCAAGGGAAAAACCCGAGGTTTTTCGCATATTCCGCCCAAGCGCCAGTGGCTCCCGGTCAAGAAAAAATTTATTGGATTATAATGGGAGCATTTGCGATGGATACGGAAGAAATCTGCTGCTATGTCGTCCTTCATTTTTTTCCAGAAAAAAAAACGTGTAATGATCCAGGATGGTTCGTATTCTGCATATCTAGGGTTTACATGGAACGCAGGAACGTTGACAACTTCCTAGTAGGGCAGAAGTTGTTCTATTTCTAATTGCATTTATTATAGAAAACAGAACCACGAGAACAAATTGTCCTGTCGGCAACTTGTACTGCAATCGGTAGACCACTTTGGAATAGGAAGTTGTCGGCAAGCTTTCGATCTGCAACTTACCCACGAGAAATGGCAAAAACAAGTTGCCATCGAGCTTCGTGTTAAGCAACTTTCTCGGACAAGTTTTCTGCTGTGGTTCTCCCGAATTTTTTTTTCATCTCTGTGTCTCTCGCTTCTTAACCACATGTTCGAGATCTCTTTCTGCTGCAGTCCTTCCGACAATTTGTCTGAGTTTGGAGGCGATCAGACGACTTGTTTTAGGTGCTTTAAGTAGACATTTTTTGGCAAAAAATTTTTTATTCTTTGGAAAATTTGTTTGTTCCAGAACATTTCCAGAAGGTTTCAAAGGTACTTTATAAAAATTCAGCACTATGGAAATCTTCAGAAAGAAAGAAACATTGAGCCTATGGTGGAAAGATGCCAGGTATTCATTATATTTGGGACCGAATGAAAATCAAATAATTTTATTACTTTAATTACAAGTCCAGGAAACAATTGAAACATTGACATATTCGAGGATGAGACAAATTCGAGGCTCTTCTTGCTTTTCGTACAGCACTATATGACTAATGTTGGAATACTCGAACTTTCTAGTTATTCGAAATCGAACATTTTGGCTTCCGAATGTCGAATATTTCGAATAAATCGAAAATTCAATTGTTCAATAACAGATTCGCTTGTATGACATCGAGGATACCGATCTCAAGTCCACTCCCACTTTTGCTAAAATCCATTCTCCTCCAAGCTCAATAAATCCAGAATCACTTACAGTATCCCACCTAGTATTGCATCAGCTGAGTTGAACAGTCGAAAAAAAAACTGGGCAACATTTGCGGTACAGATGAATCAGTTCACCTCCGACAACTGGATCAGTGCAGACCGGAATTCCGGTCGTCGCCAAAGTTCAAGTGCACGCGATTATTCGTCAACAGTTTCAAATCAAGGGTCGAGAGGGGGAGAGATTAGCTGAACAAACGTCATTCGCTCTCTCACCTTTGCCCCAAGGCGACTTGGCTGCTCAGCTTCTTCGAAACACCTCTTCTACAGCGTGCTTCTACTTAGGAGTAGTTCTGGTAGAAAATCCTTGAGGGGAATTCTAGGCAGCTGAGGTTAGGAAGCATTACTCATTGACAGTTGCCATGTAGAGAGTAGTGTGTTAATCGAATAATGTATTAAATACTTCCGATATTCGAATATTCGATTTCGAACAAGTCAACAAATTGAACTATCCAGGAAAAAGAGAGCCCTCCACCCTTGAGTTGAAAATAATAAGGGCTGTGAAGTTGTGAACTTTTGGAATATTCGATTTTTCGGATGGGCAATCGAATTGCTAGTCGAATTGGTTAAATTTATTCGATTTTTATTCGGTCAACACCCTTGTAGAGAAGTGTTTTCACAGTATACTCAGGACCAAATAAGGCATTTGTTATATTCGAATTCTGAAATTCGATTTCGAATTCATTTCGAACAATGAGGTTCGCATGTTCAGAAAAGAGCAAGCAATCCAGACAGGACGAGATTTGGGGCTTTCTTTTTTCTGGACGTTTAAACTTCTTTTAGTCGAGCTTTGAACTAATCATTAAATTAGTTAGGTTATTCAACTTTTATTCGGTCCTATGTATAAATTACTGCTAAAAATAACTAGTAAAGAAGGGGTAGAATAGGTAAGGCGATGGAGCGAACATGCAGCCAGTGAAGGTATTTTGCTTCTTCTCTCTAGCATTTTTTCTGGAACAGTGGGAGATATTTCCAGTGATTATTAAAAATTCAGGCTTAGATCCAAGTTTTCTTTATTTCGATCCAGAATTCATTTTTTTGCACTCCTTCAATTCAATCCTCAGCACAAAAGGGTTTGCATTGCCCTATAGGTGTGCAACCACACCTGGATGTCATACTGGCACGAAGCTTGGATAAATTCAAACCATAATTGAAAAAAGTGTACCATTTCGTTTGCACCAACTTAATATTTATTATTCTTCCGGATCCTTTAAATATGGTTTAAATTTATCCAGGCTTTGAACCAGTTTGGAGTAGACCTACATAGAACGACATTATTTCCTGCCTGGATTTTCTGGATTTTTTCTAAAGTTTACCTACAGTTTAAATTCATCCAGGATTTTTCCACTTGAAGTTAGGTCTACATGGAAAGACCTGTGCCGTATTTGGAACGTTCACGAAAATATTGGCTCAACGGCACGAACTATGATTCCCGTCCACCCGCTCGGATGTACTTGAATTCCCCAAAATATGCTCTTTTGATACTTTGGCGAGGTCCTCTATGCCAACAGACGCCTGGACTTCCAGGAGAAAATAACCACTGCTCTTTTCAAAGAACTGCTCTCGCACGTGCAAACTGTACGTCCAAACATGATCTTTCATGTTTGTTGACGGTTAGCGCGTTTTTCTACTCCGAGTAAGGTTTGAACTACGACCGCAAACCATGTGCGATTTTCAAAGCATCTATTTGCTCTGCGTAATGATAGTTCGGACTCAATATTCTTGGAGTCGGACAGCTGTGCCCGCCCTGTCTGACCGCTATCTACATATAAGGACTGGATCAGGAGACCAAAGAATTTCACAACAGGAACTACCAGCCCACCTTTCATTTTATATTCCTTGAGGATTTTGATCTTGGATTTCTTCCTCTGCATTCCTTTTCTGCTAGCCGTTTCTTGTTAAAATTTGTTTGTTTTCTAGTGGCCGCCTACGGATTAGTGTTACTTTGCAAACCCTTCCGGCTGTAAAGGGAGATTGAGG
>JARK01001458.1:128759-144662 GCA_000688135.1 Ancylostoma ceylanicum | reverse complement strand
CAGGGGGGGGAGGGGGGCTCGTTTACCAGTTGTTGACTATGTACCTAGTAGTAAGTAAATCAAAACTCTCGACTGCAAACGAACAGCTCACCTCTTCCTTGAGATATTATGTATTTGGAGAAATTACTCTCTTCTAAGTATTTTTAGCGTAGCGTGAGGGCCTATGATAGCCTGTACCCTCAATCACTAACCGCACTCATCCTGACAGGTTAAGTACCCTTACCTTAGTTGAATCCTTAGTTGGAGTATCATAGGTATTCATTATAGTTTGCCCAGTACCCATCTGGATTTCCTTCCGGAGAATCTGATACCCACCACTAACACTAACTTCCAGGAAAGTTTGGACCTACCGTCATAGAAAGACTTTAAGGAATACATAGGTTCATACAGTAGGATTACAGTGTTGAGCGAATGAAAATAGAATAAATTCAATTAATTTGACTAACAAATCAAGGATCTATCCGAAAAATTAAATATCCCAAAACGCAGTGCTTTACAACCCTTATTTTCTCCCATTTTAAGGTAGAGAGCTCTCCCTTTCCTGGAGATTTCAATTTGTCGACTTATTCAAAATAGAATATTCGAATGTATCTAATACATTGTTCAGTCAACGCACTAACTAGGAATACGTCTGAGCTACGCGCTACGAATGGAGAGAAAATCCAGGAAAGTTCTCCTAGTTTTTTTCTTTGAGGAAGAACATGCTCATATTCTGGTTTTTTCTTCTGGATATTGCGGGCCAAAAAGATAGCTTTATATGAATAACCTCTTCTAAGGAGATTGATGAATGTTAGTTTTCTTCGAAATTGGACAATTTTGCCTTTGTAAGAAGGCAAAATTTTCCCATTGCGACCCGACGGTGTTGAGCTGTATAAGTTACCCCATAATTTGTAAGAGAAACTCGCAAACTCTGGATTACTGTAAAGTTTAGAGTCCTTCCGGAAACATCCACGAATTCCGCCACAGAAGACGCTCATCCGCGACTAATTCCAGAAATAGCTCCACAAAAAATCTAGGAAGCGACAGTGCTTTTCTGTTTGCTACGTATTTGAGTACGGAAGGGGGAACACGTCGTCGTCTAATCCGAGTCTGCCTTCGCGCCCAACAGTCGCGTGTGTGTGTGTCTGTGTATTTGTTGATCCCACTACGCGCACCCCGACTACCGGACCTCCCTATGTACTCCTAGCGCCTTTCCCCTTTGCCCCCCGTCTGTTGTCGCGACATTTTTTTCCGCTCACATAAACAGTATTGTTACGGTACTCCGCCTATTTTTGTTGATGTTTTGAGCCACCTCGGCCCTTAAGATGAATCGGAAATCCTGTGTGATATTTTACATCCTTCACAGATAATTCTGCATTTTAATTTGGTATCTGTTGCTAGCTCTTGCTTCGTGCATTATCCTTATACGAAAACTAAGCTGTATTATAAGTTTCCTCCTGCACTCATCACTGAGGTAAAGGATCCTTATTCTTTCTTGAAGTCCTCCGTTAAGAAGCATGTCGCTCAGGGAGGTTTACTCCCAAGATGAGCTGTATTAGTGGGAAGGTGTGACTTATAGTGACTTTTTAAGAACGTCATTGTTACCCGAGAAGGATAATACGTAGATCCTTGAATAAACAAAAAAAAATCAAAAAAGATCAAATCTTCGTTTCGCTGCTACCACAGGTCCGAGAAGAAGTGAAGAGTAACACCTTTCACTGAACTCATAAATAGTGAACGAAGGTCTCAAAGAGTAAACCGTACAGGGTGGCGCATAATTAGTGTCCCACAATAAAAAAACGCCCGGAAAATGTATAAAGAGACATTCTCCGAAGACCTTCTCAGGAATGAGTCATTGCCACCTAAGGGACCAAAACCACTAGTTTCGTTCTACGTTTCTTCCTTTGCCTCAAATCACAACCCTCAGATGCTTAATTCAGACATTCGCCGAATTGGTGTCATTGAGGCTCAGATTGCTAAAATGGATGGGTTTGGGGTGTCATTCCAATTGTTGTTCGGCTTCTATTCGGTCGTTGGACTGCTGCTAGGCCCCTACAGAAAAAGTGAATGCCATTCCTATAGCAACCGTATAGCAGCCGAACAGCAATTCGAATGACATCCCAAGCATGCCCATTTTAGCAATCCGAATCTCAATAACATGAGGCTCCAATTCGGCGAATGTCTGAGGAGGTACGATTTCACTGTGGCGCGCGTGTGACGCCTACCTTCATCGAGAGGGAGCTGCATAAGAGTGGCCAGGTCTGCAATTCTCATAATTATAGGGCATATGAGGGAAGTTGTGCCGAGTCTGAGACACAGTGAGGTTGCTTCCCAGGACCGGCATTCGGATTTGGCAGTGGTTTTCGCAAAAAGAGAGAATTTTTCATATTTTCGTAACGATGAACGCAAAAACCCTCAAGACCGTTTACTATGATATACTGCATAATTGGTTCGTTTCACGGACTACAAACCCTTATTTATTTTTATTTACTTATTTATTACACCACTAGTGGTGCGCATCAATAAACATTAACAAGGCAGAATTGTGAATTGTAGCGGTACTTAAAGGACCTTCCGGACGTATATATCTGAAGCGTTAATCACCGCGAGGCTATGTTGAGGCTAAGCCTTGACTGTACCAGTGTACTAATTCTGGGAAGTTTGTTCTTGGTGGAATGGCGCTAAACTGAGGAGCCCATTAAACACATGAGTTCCGTCGAAGATAGGTAAATGGCACTAGCGATAACGCCACTTTCCACAGCTATGGCATGCGCAGAAAATCATACCCTGAATTTTCGGATGTTAGATATTCCCTACCCCTAACAATCCAGGGCAAGACTCGCCTTAGGACGAAATCATGTGAACCGATGTTAAGTTTGTTTCGAGTAGATATGAGTTTACGATATTGATTCAGAACTAAGCACTGATCTAGTTGTAGCGAGCCTGAGAATTAGCCATGTATCCGCGTATTGTAGTAAAAGCTACAGTGCTGGAGTATTACCAGTTCCAGAAGTTCCTTCTCACCATACATCGCTTCATCGTACAGCTGTACCTCAAGTGGTACTAACCATTAAAGGAGAAACGTATTATAGAACGGAAACATGAAACGGTTGTTGGATTCTTCGGCTGGATTGAAGGCATGCCCATCCAAACAAAGAATCCCTTATTATTGGAGCGTTGCCAACATACAACAGACATTTCTTTTCCTGATATGACGCACACCTCTGTGGTTCTCGATCTCTTCTTGCTGAATTGATACTAAGATCTTTTGTAGCTTCCTTGGGAACTACTGATGAAAGGGTCTATGACCCAGGGGCACCAAGGAAGCTGCACTTCCGGTCCAGTTCAAGCCACAAAACCGGTTAGTTCAAAAATCCTAGGAATGTCGGTTGTGTTCTCCATATTATCTTTACACTTCATGATCTCAACTTAAGTTGCTTTTATCTTCTCCTAATATATAGGTTGAATGAACTCTCTATCCTTGCTTGGCTTCACCATTGTCTTCGAGTGGTCGGCCATTTCTCCTGACTGGAACCTTACCGAGTTCTCGGTTTAGCCTAAGTTGAGAGAGAAGGCCTGTGTGAAAGAGCAGGTCTACATCTATGATACTCCATTTTTTAGTAGAAGCCATTTAAAAGTTTTAATGTACTTACTTCAACATGTCTCCCATACTAGGGTTCAAAATGTTAGCACACCGAAAACGGCACTGTATTGTAAGAGAAGTTTGCCAACGCCACTCGCCGAATAGGCGGTAACCAGCCTTAATCCTTATGTAAGTAAATATTATGGGTTATAGATCATGTGAGTACACATTCCGATGGAATTCGACCAGAGAATGTTTTCGTGGGTGTTCCGTAGGAAACATTACGAGAAGTAGGAAGTAAAAGGCATAAATAGGCGGTTTGTTCGCATCCGCGGCGACCCAAGGAATCTGCTCACCTCCTTCGTTATCCTGCTTTTATTTTCTCCGAACTCTGGAAAGTGTGTAATTTCGTACAGTGCAATTTCACGGAAGAACATCCGTTCGTCATAATCGCCCTATAATCCGTGATTAACCGTGCAACAAGAGGCTAGCTTTTTTATCGGTGATAGTTGATTCATTGCTTTTCAGCTTCTCCAGTTCGAATATTTCGTCCAAACAAGTTTTCCAGACCAGCAATATCCTGTAAGTCCTACATTTCTGCATTAGGCGTAATTCATCCAGGAATTTCTTCGACAGAATCGTATTTCCAGGATACTGCCCTAGCGGACATGATGGTCTACCCGATAGATGCATCAGCTACTAAACATGGCCCCACATATTTTGCTGACAGTGTTAGCTCACGAACTCGTAAGTAATATAGTAGTAAGATAACAAGTAAGGTAAGAGTGTACTAGTAATAGTCTGATTGCAGCAGTCGTTATAATTCCTGACGATTTCGATGAAACCAAAACCGAATACATCGATGCCGCCTCCCCACATGGTCTCATTCAGGATCCACGAACCAGTATGCCGTGGATCAAGAACAAGAAGGCATCGTAAGCATAGACTATTAATTGATTATTTCATGGATTTCCCTGCTCTACAGCAGTTTTTCATTTCAGGACCTTCTTCGTGAATCTTCTCACATGCCTCTACGCACTGATCCTTACCATCGTAGCTCTGATAATTGAGGTCTCACCGACATGGAGGGATGACATATGGGTTGCGGAAACAGTAAGTTTTCTGGATTTACGGAAAATACCTTGGAGGGCAGGAATGCTCCGGATGTCTTTGGACTCAGGATGGGTGGAATTTCTCACATATTTTTTCCGCATTGCGATCACCTTGATCTACCGTTTTTGGTTCTGGGCATGTATTTCCACAGGACCTCCGGTTAAAACTGTCACTTAAAAACTGTATAGCAAATCCTTAACTAATAAGTCCTAATCCTCATTCTATTGCAGATATTCTTCCTCTTCATGTATGGAATAGGTATAATATTCTTCATCTACTGCTATTTATTTGTCATTCATCCTCAAGCCTACAACTTTATCATTGAGCGACTAGGACGACTAAAGTGCTTCCGGAATTCTCATGTGAGTTCATGAACCTACATACCATAACTTGCCCTGCTCTAGCTTAGAGATGTTTTTTCACAGTTTTCTAGGATTTTTCTTTCAGAAGTGGACCATCGAGGAGACTAGCCATACGGGAGAGGGAGCAGGCACTTTATACTTGCGGCTAGGCGCTCTGTGTAGGTTTTTAAAGGTTATTTGCAGCTTTATTACCAACAAACAACGGATGCGGAGCGTTAGGTTTGAAAGGGGCGGCGCTTCCTGCTGACCCGGTAAATTGACCAATCACAGAGCTAGGACGCACCGCCCCCTGTGTACAACGCTCCACGCTTTGGAATTGGGCGAAATAGCCATTCATTTTTAAAATTTTGTGTACCGTGTCGTATTTGGCTATAATCGTATAATTGCAGTTTTCGGGAGTGCTGGAATAGTGCTGTTTGGTTTGGAATTGTTTATATGCATCGAAAAGAAGACGTGCAATGGCTCTGCAATCGCTAAGCATGTGGTTGCGATCGTGTTCACATTCATTCAGATGCACTACATTTTCTGCAATTCAAAGGTGAGCTTACAGGAATAGGCTGGGCAAAGTTTTGGTACGGCGTGACGGGACGCGCGTGCGTGCGCGGCGCGGCAGCAGCGATCAATTGAAGGGTCGCGCGGCTCGTGCGCGCGTGTGACCTATCTGACCAACACAATAGTATGTACATATAAGCTGAAATCCTCGATTAATTGAGCTATTCCAGGTCGCGATCGGATCACATAAGCTTGGCAAATGGGGATTGATGCACTTGGTAGCGGTGAACCTCTGGACATGGTTCCGTTTTGTAATGGCAAAGACGGTGAGGCTTTTATCCTGGGCACATATCCACCAAAACAAGTTACGTAAATCACTTAATTCCTACCTATTTAGGCACACAAAGTCGCAAAAAAGAAAGCTTACCAAACCACCACTCAATCATCGTCGTCCTCAAGCGAAGAAGAGGAAGCAAGTGGACGAGTGCGTTGTTGACTTTGCTAAATTTTTAGGATATCACTCCTATTATAAGAGTTATTTTCATTCCAGGACCACGATTTCCTCACCAATGTAATGAATAGAACTCTGGAAGCGCTCGTCGAGTCGACAACGGCTGCTCCAGCCGCTCCTCCAGCAATGATGAAGCAGTCTCTGGGAGCTATGGCTCAGTTCGGAGATGTTGCTACTTTCCTTACTACTTGTATTGTAGAGTGAGTAATCTTGTTGTTTGCTGAGATTGTATTTCTGGAAGAAATAAAATTCCAAAAATTCCACTTGCAGATACTCGCTAATAGGTGCTGCTGTGATGTTCATTCAGTGGAAATCTATGGGCCATGATTCTGGACATCATCATAGCGAGGAAAAACAAAAGAGGAAGCAGAAAATGAGAATCGATTGCAGGTCTGGATCGATATCTATTTTTTCAAAAGTGTCATAATTTCGATCGAGTGTTTTGGTGTCATATCTATCTGACCTGGAATTGATATCCGAAACTAAAAAAAGGAGAAGGTTGCAAGGAAATTAGCTAAAACAAGGATCCGTATCCAGTAGAATTTATCTAATCGAGTAAATGTACTAAGCGGTGTGATATGGATATAATTAAATGGGTGCATATCATCATGAAGGAAAAAGGGGCGTAACCAGGCGACTCTGATTGGCACGTTCGAGCCGCCCGTCACGCCCACCTATTTGAACTCGAACGGCGTCAATCACATAGTACATGGTGCATTTGTGCTTAGCGCCGTAGGAGATCAAGTAAGTGGGCGTGACAGGCAGCCGGAATGTGCCAATCAGAGTCGCCTGGTTACGCCCCTTTTTCCCTAACGATGATACACACCCAATGAGAATTTATCCACTGGTATGTAGACGAATTCGCTTTACTACCCGAATGATTTTCGTGAGTGGATACGTAACCATGATTTTTCTACCACGGTTAAATGTATTGGATACGTGTCCAGGAATATTAAAATCATCATGACCTTTAATCCCGAAAAAAAGAGCATGTTCCAGCTCATCGTCAGCAGGGCTGTTCACTGGAATTATCTTCTTGATAGCCGCATTCGTCTCCATGGGGGTGTACACGGTTTTCGAGGAACTCCGGAACAGCAGAGGAGCTCAGCTGGTGTTCGGCATTGTGGATTTGTGCATGTTCTGCATGACCTTAGTAGCATGCGTGCTCGGGCTATGGAGGTGTGTTTTGCCGCTTCCTTCTCAGCTATGAATTTTCCAGGATTATACTGCTCATAAACAAGAAAAGCGATTTTTTCAGGATGGGAGCGCTTCAGTATAGACTCCACGCTCATGGCGAGGTCATCGATGAAATTCTTCTAATAATAGGCCTAATAGGAGAGATTGTCTACTGTGTAGTAGGTATGTATACTTATTCAATGTCGAATACAATAATCCCTTCATGTATATCCATGATTACAGGCCTGGATATTTTCGTCACGAATAGAAGAACGCAAACCGACCGCTCACTTCTGCCAGCTTTTGTCTTTGTTGTCCGCTTAATACAAGTGCTAGTTCAGGCTGCATTTATTCTAATTACTTCCAGGTACATTTCACCATTATACTAGTTATCTCTATGATTTCTGGAAGTATAACAGGGATTTAGATTGCGCTGTTTGTCTCCATATGCTATCAAATACAAGCCTGGAAAGCAGATCATCACATTTCTGCTCGTAGCCAATGCAACTCTCTTCGTATTCCACACATATGAAGGTAAACCTCATTGGAATAGCCTACTAATAATCCAGAAGATAGCTTGGATAGGAAATTTTATATATGAAAAGGGCCGCGGTGCCCAACCGTGCGACTGGTCAGTTGAAAAGTTCGGCCAATCGCGGGTGCTCGATAGCACCGCCTTCTCGAAATGTGACACCCTACACCCTATATTTACACTGTTATGACAAGGTAAAATACATACTTGCGAATCGTACATTAAAATGATAAGCTGGTTTTAATCTAGTCACCAAAGGTAGAATTCAATTTAGTAAACGTGTGGAGCGTGGGGGAGGAGCTGTTCTTTCGCTGTGGGCGGGGTCTAGCCCATGCAAGCGGTTATAACACTGTATGAATGGTACCGTACGGTGCATTAGTAAATAAAGCGCTGCACTCACTGATATACTGTTAGATTGCTCAACAGAAGTAAACAATTTATCGAACGAACTTTAATTTGGAATCGCAGCTCGATCGATATATTGATTTTCCGGACCTGGCCAGTTTTCAGAGCAGAGGCCACGTATAGGACCATACTTTACCTCATTCTGCAAGTGCTAGAAGTGAAATACTTGTGAAAAGGCCAATGAACAGCGATGCGCGCAATCAAACTAGAAATTATTCTTTAAAATAAATTTTAAGGAAATCATTTACCCATACCAAATTTTTTGAAATGTTCCTTTATCCCTTACTAAGCAGCTAGGATAATTGGATCCATGATTCCTTTTCACTTCCCAATGGTTAAAGCAGAAAACATAAGCCAGTAAGCCAGTAACGATGCATTATTTTCAAACAGATGGCATATTTTTTGAATGTTCCTTTTCTCCTTCATTGAATCACTCTCTTTTCCGCCCCATAAATCCAACAGTGTTCCTGGAGGCGTTCCAAGAAATGACCAAACCATCCGTCATTGCCCGTTGCCAATGTACACGGTAGCGTTGCCGATATGTTTGCACAGTTCATTGATACTTCCTCCAAACACCAAGTCCGAATGTTCTAGAAATCAGAAGTCAGAGGTCGTTGTGGAAACCGGTATTGACTGGAAATTACGGGCTCGAGTGTTGTGAGTAAAACTGCTCTACAAGTAGTTGCAAATAGTAATGAGGAACGAATCTAGAGCTTCATTACTCATTACTTAACCAATGCTTGTACTCCAATGCAATTCTGTTTAATGTAATACGCAGAAGTTCGAGTTCGAATTTGACACAAAACCTTCAAACTATCTGATCTTCAACCCTGTTTCTGGATAATGTTGTCCTAGGATTTGTCACTGATTGCACAGAGCGCTGTGCCGCGGCGCTGGCTCACAAATCACAATGAGATCTGATGTGATGTGTGACTATGTACAGAGTTCGCCTGAGTCACTAACCTGTTTTCTTTCGCAACTTTGAACCGGAAATCTTTGCAGATTTTTCTCAGATCGTTGAGCAAACAATATAGTAATACAAGATGTAGTAGTAGTAAGATTTCATGCATTTTCTGCAACATGTAATGAGCTTTTGATTGGAAAAAGCGGATGAATCCTCTAGAAGTTTTTTGACTACCCCGAGAATAGAATTGTTGTGCATATTGACCTGTTATGGTGAGAACTGAATAGTTTACCTAGAAAATTACTAGTTTAAAGGTTGGACAGGTCGAAACCGAGTATTTTCACTTTCGAATTTTGAATATTGCGAAAAAATTGAAAATTCTAATTTTCTAAGATTAGAGATCACTGCGGCTCTGTACAAAAGAGAACAAGAGCCTCAGCATTTCTCATTCCCGTATATTTGTAGGTTTGAATTGTTTCCTGAATTGTTATTGAATTTACAGTATTATCAGATTTTTATTGGGTCCGAAGTATGACGGCTACCTTAACAAAACTCTTAAACTGATCAGGAAGTTCGTTACAATCAGTTAGTATAGAGAAAAAACCTCCTTCTTTTTCAGGAATTTTCTTTTTCCCTTCTAAGCTCCACAGTATTTGGAAATTTTATCCACAGAAACTCCTTGGTAGTTAGACTTTTTTCAAACAGCTATTTCAGAAAGTTTATTTTCTGAAATTTCCAAAATACTATAGCTTCAGTATTTTCCATATGATTCTTCTATGTGAGATCAAATTTCCTCTGAAGAACTATCAACGTCCGAGAAGAATATGAAGATGACTCTTTTGTCAACTTCAAAAAAAAATGAAAAGATATAAATAAGATCGCCGAGTAATAAGTTCCTGCTCTACCGCTGTGTTTTTTTTTAGTAATTGAAATCATCGGGAGACGCTTATTATTATAATAGACGTGATTCCCCCCAAAATTCCCCTAAATATACATAAAAGTGGTTTTTTAATATTTTCGGACTTTTTTAAACTAAATGTTTCTAAATTAAGTTACTAACTCATTCAAAGTACTACGTGGTTGTTTTGGCAAGAGAGGCTCTTGCTTCTAGCAAAAACCCTGGCTTATTGCTGGTAATAAGAAGGACAATTATCTCTATCCTCAGGAAAATGAATCCAGAAAAAATAATTGCACATGTCTGAAGCACTTCATTCGAAATCGCTTTTCAGGAATGAAGTCGAGCTTCGGCATGACTGAATATGGAGGAACCACGTACACGAACCTCATCTATGCAGTAGCGCCGTTACTGGTCTTCTACAGGTAAAACAACACAAACTCAGATGAGCTCACATTTTCGCGAAGACATTTCAACCATTTCTTACAGATTCCACAGTTCCGCGTGCTTGGCAGAAATCTGGAAGCACACCTACAGCACGAAATCGCACGGAAGTCATTCCGGAGGGTCAGTGATGACTGACTCGAACCTCACATTGGACACGACCAGTGAACGGAGGCCGAGCCATTGAGGCACGCACGGGACGGACAACTAGCAAGCGGGTCTTGCTTCTGCTTCTGTATACCTCGTTCACGTTCACGTTCACGTTCATATTTCACGAAATTCCTAACCGCTAAGGTCACATTACGTGTTTTGAGTTATTGTCAATTTGCTGGTGCCTTTCATTTGAATTTTTCTCGTTAAACATTGAAATACGGTAGTAACTGTAAGAGTTATTGTATCGTTCAACCTCCTGCCTCAGATTTGTGTCAAACGTTCTTGCTTTTTTTCTTCTTTTTTTTTCGACTCACGAATTCGTTTACTACTTCGTCTTCTGTTTTTGGTAGCATTGCCGGTTTCATCCATTTTATGGCTTTTTTCTGCACATTTGCAAATGTTTCTGTATATAGACGGATGTCATAAATCATCTTCACATAGGAAAAGAGCCATAATGAACCTAAGAAGACACCAGGTTGGATTTTACACACCGTAGACGCAAGTGATTATGGTATACAACCGCTTGAGTTCATAATTTAGCAGAAATGACAGGCTGATTGTTTTCACCATACTGCCGTAATGTACATCCTGAATATGTGCAATGGATAAGAGAAATCAGTAGATCCACTCAGTAGGTAGGCTATGCTAGAAAAACAGGGGAATGAGCGAAAATAATACGCAACTGGGGGCGAAGTGGAGAAAAATTCGTTAAAAATTGCTGTTCAATCACTGGATCTGTGGAGATATCCTGGGCAGCACTATGAATTAAAAACACTGAATAATCCTATATAGCTTTGGAAAAAACGTACGGATCGTACCTACAGTGAAACGGCCGTAGATAAGGGTCGGGACGGCTGCGCGGCGCTGTTGGGCAGAGACACAGGGGCTCTGCATGCTCGCTCTGGTCGTCTCTGCCCAAGAACGCCGCGTCGCGGTCCAGCCGCTTGTCTATGGCCGTTTGGAGTTCACTGTATTTTAAGAATGCAGATCTGGTGGGAGGAAATTTTCTATCCTACCTTCTATTACTATCTGAGCAAATTCTGGGATTACAGTGCGTATAAATAAATAGAGAAGTGCTCCTAAAATGACAAATTTTCAACGAAATTAACACTAACATTGCAGTTTTTCTCGAATATTCCATCTTGACTAAATTTTCTGGAATCGCCTTTCATGTGCGGCTTTCCATGGGGAACATACCTTTCCATAATTATTAGCCGATCTCACATACAGGGAAATCCACCAAACGGCCAGTTGTATGTGGACCAGTGCCGCGGTGCGCCAGCGTTTGACAGAGTCTCAGAGAGCATGATCAAAGCATTATCGGTTGAGGAGTGCTTCAGACAGCCAGAGTCCCACGCCGCGCTGCGGCAGTGGTCCGTATCCAAGTGATCGTTTGGAGTTCCCTGTATAGTCTTTCTCGAAAACATAGACGAATTCTGTGCGTCGTGGCCACACAATCGTGGCGGGACCCACATACCCTCCCACTAGGGACATACTCCGACCGCATCTCTGGTTCAGGTCCCGCCACGATTATGCTGAAACAGAATTCGTTCATCTTTTCGAGAAGGACTCGGAGATTTTCTCAGAAGTTTTCTATAGAAACCACTGGTACTTACCGTAGTAATTTATGTCGACCGTCAGAGTCCATCATGTGCGCATTCATAGCAGTTAGCACGGTTCTCCTCGATTTATTCAAACTTATCAGCATCCTGATAACCCCTAGGACTCCCGCCTTATCTGTTCTGGTCAACACGACAGGGAACACTCGCACACATACGGAAGACCTCAACAAATTCTGTGAAAATATTTAAACATGCCACAATAACCATTAGAATAATTGCATCGTTAACCCCCCCAAAAATAATAGCTAAGCTAAGAAATTATCATGCATTTCGAACATATATGTGGACAGGAAAGGAACATTATAGTGCTGCGCTACGGCTGCACTTCCTACCCATATGAATAAACCATAACTTGGATCGGGTAATGAGGTAGAACGAGAGTAAACGGTATGGTATCTTTCTCAACGTCTGTGTGCCTGCCTTTTCGGAGTGCTGATGGGCTCGTCAACCTCCGAATTCTCCTCGTCGACCTTGTCCTGCCTGCAATGAGTCGTGTTTAAGACAAATGCCGAAATGAGTACAAGCCTTTATTCTTTTCTTCATCACTCATGAAATTATGTCGTGTTAAGAACTGAGTCAAAAAGAGTTATTTGGTTATGGTCAGTTAGTCATTTTATATACAGAAATTACTTGGCATCCCGAATATCACAGTGACAGAATAGAATTTTACGAAGTTTTTAGTAATCTCTTTACAACAGCTCTGTATTTCTTATGTCGCGAGGCAGCGCTTTGTCTCCGGTCGCACGAGACCGGCTGGTCGCCGCTTCGACAGCATCCATAAGGAGGCCCTGGAAGAAGAATCCTGAGCAAAATCCAGAAAATCAAGCTCTGCTATGTTGGTGGCCACAAAACAGTCAACAAACCTTCAGTCCACCGCTTTCTAATTTGTGCATTCCATACACGGAAGAACCTCCAGGGCTTTGAACGTCGTCTTTTAGTTGAGCAGGATGAGTACCTGAAGAAAAGGATTTGGAGCCGAAAACATCCAGAATCGTTCTGTGCCATTATCCTAATCTAACTCAAGGTACGTGTACTAGAAATTTTGAGTAAAACGAAGGAGGTAAGCGGGTAGCAACGAATTCATACTATTACTGAAGAACTGCCATTTGGATTTCCACATATTGTTTACCATTTACTAGTAACTTATCTTTCTTAACTAAAAATCCATGTAATTGTCAGTAGGCACCTGTTTACCACTAGCAGGACACATCTGACCTCGTTTCTGAACAGCACTGCTCCTAATTCTTGCCCCAAAAAAAAAATGTCAGAAGCCGTCAGGATTATTGGGAGTGGACTAAATTAAATTCTGAACCGACCACGCTAAAATATTTCGATCCTGGTCCCAAATGTCTTCATGAAAACTGTATTTGAGATTTAAAAATTGCACTCTTCAAATGGACTACAGTGGGAAATCCTGCGGCATTTTCAAGGAAAACTCCAATTTTTCCATAAGAATACACTCAAACAACTCACACAATTATTTTACAGATATTCGGAAGCAAGAACCCAAGGGCTTCCAATTGGTCGTTTCAAAAATTATTTTTTTTCTGCTCCCAAAGATTCCGAGGGTTTCCGACGGATCTTAGGAGGAAAGTTAGAAGTACATGGAATGATAATTACACTGCCAAATGTTTTTCAAGACTACCAACTTCAATAGAAATAGAAAATAGCCTTGAAATTACCTAATATTTGCATGTGTCGTATCGAATAACCACTTGATACCATTCTTTTTCTTAAAAGAATGAGAGATATTTTGACGCACTTCTTCGTACATCCCGTGAACACTGTATATAAATGATTTCATCTACATTTAAACCACGGATTTCATCTACAGTCGCAGCTGAGCCATCCGGGCTACTTTTTGGGCGGGTGCTTGTTGGATAAGGGCAGCGGTCGTACGGGTAGGCAGCATAGTATTTGCAAAACTCTGGCACCGGGCGGGATCCGAACCCTTGTTCACTAGAACGGCGAACAACCGCTCTATCCACTATGCCACGCTCGCACACCTTAGTTGCTCGAGTGATCCACTCACAAATCAACCATTCTATCTATCTAGACAAAACATTGCCGGGTGTGGACGCTAGGTCGCGATGGTGTATATGATTTCGGAACAATATGTATGAAGCGGAAACTATAATTTGGTCTTTGAATTTGGACTTAATTTGAACATTTAACCTGGCCATATCTCGGTAATTTCACAGCCGTTGTCCTATATGTACATATTTGGTTCCATATCGGTCTCAGAGCTCCGCCTACCAACAAAAATGGTCCGAACTCTTCCGGGAATACTTTTGCTTTGGTGCATCCACAGCTGCTCTCTAAAACTACTCCGTAATCTCAGTATTTTCAAAGGAATTGGTTTGAAACTCAGCACAAGCCACAGTAACTCGAAAGTTTTCTTACTGGATTAGTGTCCAGCAACATGTGGGAGATCCATGAAAGCATGTGAAACGCACGCGAAGATCCACGCTTCTTTTCAAATGTGAATGTCGTAGACATAGAACGTTATTCGTTAGTTTTTTTCTTCCTTGGTGCGCATATGTTGCCCTTCGCACTAATTGGCTTCGACACTGTCATCCACGATGTTCTTATGGAAGTATTCAAAAAAGACATGATCCGTGGAAGTTTCTGGAAGAGGGGGTGCATCCGCGGTTCAGGATTTGTTCTTTAAACTTCGTGAGCTAGTAGTCGCTAAGTTCTTTCGCATCTTTCTAAAAAATAATAATATTGAATGATGTATGCTCCTAAAATGGAGAAAGCATTGGGAGGAGGAATTTCTGGATTTTGAGGTTGCTCCCTAAACATGCCGCTGGCAAATAAATTCACTTAATCTTGGCCTTTTCAAGTAAAGTACAGCATAGGTGTCACTATGTATGTCAATTTCTTCCTCAGCAGCGTTCGCTTATTTCTCTATTAAGTGTGACTATACCTCCCTTCGCGTCAAAATCAGCTGAGACCCTTGCAATTTACCTGTTTCCAGAACCATCTTAGCAGCTCCGAGCAGCGTATGTGCAGCTAGTTTTATGGCCAGTTCCCTCGGCAAGCCGACCTTCACTCCGCCATCTGCCAGACCTTCGATGACTGCGAACATCTGCAAGAAACGACGACATCGTTCCGAAATCGGCAATGACACTTCGTCAATTTGCTAATTTGAACTACGATGTCGAACTTGAACTAACATAACTGGGTCCGGAACCAGACAGACCGGTCACCGGGTCAATGTGCACTTCAGGAACCTCAACTGCGAATCCTACGGTGCTGAGCAAATCTCTGGAATAGCTGTGTAAGTAGTAAAACCGCAGAAGCAAATGGAAAATAAGTGTAAATGATAAAAAGGGAACAGGGAATATGTCAACCAGAAATATCTGTGCCGGTTAAATCAAATGGGGTTGAAACAGGATCCCCCCCCCCCGATATCTTTTTTAAAGCCAGATTTGACTCATTTCCGAGGATTCTTCCCGAAAACTTCGAACGAGACATATGCGGAGCCCAGATTGATAATTTTCAGTCTTTTTTTTCAGTGGGTAAATGTTTCCTCATGCGGTCATTGGTGAAAAATTACCACCGATTTCGTAAGCCTAGTACGGAGTAGCTGGTGAAAGGACGAGGCAGGAGTATACAACGAGCGCCGTTGCCGGTGGCCCTTCCGCGGCCTCGAAAAGTACGCAGCGCGACCGCGCCGCTCACGATGGAATCATCGCCGCAGTAGCGATTCTGGGATTTCTTGATAGT
>JARK01001458.1:90211-118213 GCA_000688135.1 Ancylostoma ceylanicum | reverse complement strand
CAGAAGTAGCGCCCCTAGATACGTGACAGCACTAAATGTCTCTCTCTCTCTCTCTCTCTCTCTCTCTCTCTCTCTCTCTCTCTCTCACGTTCACATCCCTAAGTCGCCCATCCGAAAGTGAATGCATGAGTGAGGAAACATTTTGAAGCAGTCATTTTCTGGACGTCCCTGGATAAATGCTGGCTACAACTTGGAATCATTCTCAGCTTTTTTTGTATGGAATTGCGATGAAAAGCGGTGCATTCATTGCTTTGCAATCGTGGTTTTTTTGCTGTCCAAAGGTCTGGTTCAAAGTCCGTGGCGAAATGATAGCGCAGGCATCGCTGATAGCATTACTACTTAGTATTTGGTAGTAAAGACATACACTGGTTGGAATGTCATTTGTATATCTCAACCTTGTGATGTTTTTGCGGTTAAAAGTTCGTTTTGAAACGTGATGTTGTTTTAGTAGTGGGTTTAAGCCTTGATTGAGAGTAAATAATTTCGCGCTCCTTTTCCTAATTTTCCTGGTTCTCTGTAAACAAGGTTTTGTCAACTCCAACTGGTCCAATTAAATGTGAATTTCTTTGTTGTTCCTGTGCTTTCATGCTGTTACCACCAATTTTTATAGTAATTCAAATGTAGTGGCTCAAAAAAAATGATTTGAAAGTACTACTCCTAGTAACCTGTTCGGATTTTTATGACCTTCTCAACTAGTTAATGCCCTCTAGGTTCACGGTATTATTTTCTGAAAGCCCCTGACATAAGCAGCAATGACTTCAGGATGAATAAGTGCCCTTCTGCCACACGAAAATGAAACGAACCTTTTTTGCTTTCCGTTACACATCCTGGAAAACTTGCCTATCCAGAAAGGCATTGCAAACGGTGGAACCACTTCTTCTATGATAAGCGTGGACGAATGCTTGATGACACCCGTACAGTTTAATAATGATGAAAAATGAGAATGTATCGACCAATAGGAGCAACATACGTATTCTGGTGCTATCCTGACTGTTCCTTCTTGCGGGTGGTACCTTTCAGACATTAGTTGTATTATTAGTTATAATTAGTTACTCGTATTTTCCTATTTATTATTTAGTCAATTAGTTAGATTTTCGCTCTTATTGCATTATGTTACTTCAGGAAGTAATTTCATGTGGAAATAATAGTACCTGGGAATAGTATTCTGGATTATATTCAAGAACAAATGAGGATAGAATAGTTTACTCAATTTATTTAATAATTCGGGAGCCATTCCAGAATTTTTAAATTATGGAGAAAGCGAGGGAGAGTCCTACAGTTTTCTCCATTATTCTCAGCGAACATATTGCTCTCTCTCTCTCTCTCTCTCTCTCTCTCTCTCTCTCTCTTTTTTTTTTTCCGAGTGTCCGAGTTTTCAGCTCATTCGAAGTCGAATACTCGAATTCAAGCACATCTAACGCATTACTCTCCCCTGAATGTACGTAGCTCTAATATCAGTTTCAACGAAATAGTAATAATAAATAAATAAATAAATAAATAAATAAATAAATAAATAAATAAATAAATAAATAAATAAATAAATAAGTGAATAAGTGATAAAAATCCTACAGCCCTTTTTGTGCTTCTCCACGAATATACATATTGCTCTCTCTCTCCTGAGCATCCGAATTTTTTTCCCGCTCATTCGGAATCGAATATTCGAATTCAAGCACAGCTAACGCACTAATCCGCCCTGAATGTAGCTCTAACACCAGTTTCAACGGAGTCATAATAAATGTAAACAAATAAATAAGTGATAAAAATAAAAAAAAATAATAAAAATTGAACAAATATTAAAACGCATTTCCTTCCGTATTACCGATGTCAGTCTCGAGCAACAGTTTATCATGTACATCCTATCCACAGGAATCCTGAGGATTACGGATTTTGCATCCGAACCCTTCGCATACACTGTGGTTAAGTGTTTTCCGGTACCACCCTGACAACATCCTTTTCCGCCTGAAACATGATCGCGACATATTACGCCGTTCCCACCCCACTTATTCAGCGCTGGTTCACTGCACAGAAACAAAACGAATTTGCTGAATCCTCATCCTATATCCGCAAAATTGTTCTCCTTATGGCATATTTCTCCCTCAAATTTGAGGGCGCAATAAGGTGGGAACGATATTGGTGGCAGCTGCTCCTTTGCATGCATATCAGTCGAGGCTAAGGACTTTCTCACATATTCATGAGCCTTCCAAAGGCTGCTGCGTGGATTCTCATGAAGGCTAGAGATCTCAGTCCATGTGTTTGGTTCTCTCCTGTGAGCAACCTGTCCAGGGCTTCTTTTTTTTTTGAGTCTAATTAGATACCCTAATACTATTAGGTTGTCCCAAAGATAATGGCCGTCATCTGTGTAGTAGTGAAAATTTGAAACTTCATAACCATACCAATTTAGGAGCTAGGTAGATAATTCCTGAACAATCAGAAAGCTCAAGGCTCGCGACATTAACTTTCTAGGACCACCTTATCATTCCTTCGTTTCCGTGATTTTTACAGATATGCACCTGGGAAGCTCAACTTCAAAGCGGCCATTATTTATGGGACAACCTAATAATATATGTATGTGGTTAGCAATTGCTTGTAATAAAGCCACTAAGATAAGATAAAATATGGCTTTTAGGAGATTTTTTTCTCAGACAGTTAGTACCTTGAACAACTCCGTTTTCTTTTTTTTTTGTTTTGCCAATTTACATTTATCCAAACATCTGTTTAACCACGTACATATGTCTGCTCCTTTTCTTGCTTCTCCGAAGTGGAGATTAGCTTCCGGGATGTCTCGATTAGTCAATTTTCAAGCAAGCTAATTACCATGGACTACTGCCTTCGTATCCCGAATTCATAAGCTGGATTCTATCGCGTTCAAAACCGGGAAATTTTGGAGCCAAAGTCACCTCTTTGCCAAGAAATCACCCAGAAACCTATGCTACGTAGACCATTCTGGATCTGAACCAATTAGACGATTCTAGTTAGGTTTGGTTCGATAGCCAATTTTATTATGTATTAGGTTGTCCCAAAAATAATGGCCGTTTTGGAGGTGCTCATTCCAAGGTGCGTAACTCCGCTCAAACTTGAGCTTTTCCTTTGAAATAAAAACTATTATGATCATAATTTCCAGTGGATTTTTGCAGTACAGTAAAATTCATAGAAAGAGAAACGCTGAAATCACTGGAGTCGAAGAAGGTGAGGGATGAAATTTGTTTTGCTGAACAAAAGGGAGTCCAGCTTCAGGATGTGAACCGAAATTCTGCCGCATATGTGCAGCTCTTTGGTGTGGAAGTCAACCAGGATTAGGATCCATCATTGTAAGGAAGGGTATCTCATACCAGAGCTTAGATGCATAATTGAGATCATTTAGGGTAGGCGTGTCGACGCCCACTTCAACAGCGGGTAAATTTGTGGGGTGTGAAATTTTTCACCCTGGGTAATCTCAATGATGCATGCGGCGTCGGGGCTGTGATCACCCAATAGTAACAGCTGGATATGGACTGGGTAGGCATGTTGATGGGTGCTGTGTGGAGGGTAAATTTGAGTACACTAATAAGTTTACCACGGGTAATCTGTCTTGTGCATCTGGGCTTTATCTAGACCTCCACAAAGATGACTATATAGTGCTCAATGAGCGGTTTGATTTTGCAACGACCAAACAATAAATCCTTTGAGCTGCACGAGTTGATCGCTTCCTCGGCCGGCTCAATCCACGCCTTTCTCGCGTTAATTAAGGGCCTCTGGATAGCGTTGCTATAGTAGCATCACTCATGATTGATACGTTACGCACATTGACGTGTGTATGAGCGCTTTTCATGGGAGGAGCGAGTGAATTCGTGAGGATTTCTACGTTGCTCACATTCTTCTCGATGCTGTCGATTCATCATTTTTCTTTTTTACTTTATTTGAAACAAATGATCCTTCTTTGGTGTCGTTGTAAAGGATTCTTCAAATATGTTCATATGAACTCATATGATATTCGATATTCGAATGATATTCAAACACTTGGATGATTTTTTCGAACATCATTCGAATATCGAATATCATTGGCTGTCTTTTCAAACCCTTTGTGCTTGATAAACTTGTCCTTGAGTACGATTGTATTTTGCCAGACATGACGTCATTAGACGCTGTTGCGTCACCATGTTTACATCTTCTGACAATCTGACGAATATATCTATCTATGTAAAGAGCTGCTTGAAGATAGACAGTAGCCATGATTAGATTATGCATAGCATTCCTTAATGTGCATAATTAAATCCACATTATGGCATGGATTCCTGGATTGCTTCCTCCGTTTGGGTTTTTTCTTTCTGCTTGAAAACGTTACAAAAGCCGTAGTGTGCTTCACCGAGGAACATACTGGTGAAGATTTTAGAGAACGAGAGAACGTGAGAAATAGTGCTGTATTTGGAGAGGCACGCGAGAAATGCGTATCATGAGCACAAATACCCAGCAATCGTCATTTTTGAAGCAGACTACAGTAATATATAGCAGTCTTGGAATTAGAGGAAAACTTGAACAGTTTGGAACGCGAGTGAGAAATTTTCCGGATCTCCAGTTTTCTGGAATTTTCCTGGTCTTGCGATTCCTTGAGGTTTTTATTCTATGAGGCATTATGTCTTATTCATATTGTTTTGATAGTTTTCTCATTATTTAGTTCATTGGTTTTTACAGTGTCAAGACTTGTGAGACATGAGCAGTAATTTTTGTTCAGTTTTTTTGACGTGGGCGGGCAAAATTTTCAATATTACTTCGAATGTGAAACTCCTAGGTTTCATTTTTTCAGCCTTTTCCTCATCTTCCCTCACTTCTTTAGCTATTTCCTCACTCTCCTTTGAATAATAATCAATTATTTCGAGGCGAAAAAATAGCTATTTAAGTATAGATTTAAATTTTCGGTAACCTTATTCTTGGAATTCCATCAGGCCATGTGCCGTTCTTGCAGAGACCCCGCCTCTTCTCTCCACGGGCAGTGATCCTCATATTTGCTGTTCGAGCAAATAAATAAATAAAATAATAATTAAATATATGTTATCTCATGTGTCCTCATATCGTGCCATGAAATTCAGCGTCCAAAGGAATTCCCAAAGACTCCAAAGAAAATTCTGTACCATCCTGTATCCTCACCTGGATTATCCACCTTCGTTTCCCTTCTTCTCTCTTCCTGATTTCCAGTACTCAAAAAATCATAACGGATCCGATTGCCTATAATCATAACAATGCCGGTCCTATACACATAATGTGAACAATTCTTCCTCACTCCGAACTGGATTCAACAGAATTGACTCTACCTTTTTCGGGACTATACAAATGCCTCCGGATATCTATTCCAGAAATTCGCGTGTGGGCAGAATTCCCTAAGAAACGCACCCCTTTCATGCAATGCAATTACTCTAGTGACGTTAGAATTAAAAGAGCTCATATTTCTGTGATTGAGCAGCTTCTGCAAAAATGAGTGCACATAAATTGCCAAGAAATAGCCTGAACTTATGACTGCTTCAATGAATGCGTTGCCTCTTTTTTCACTCCATTATACCCTCAATGACGCAATGGCGTACTCACTCGTGGAGGGAGTAGTCGAGGTAGACGAGAGGCAACTGCGCTCAGAAGCACTGAGAACACTACAGCTGTTCTCACACCAATCCACCCCGTCGTCGCCTTCTTCTGGGATGTGATGGAGCGCAGCGTGGTTGTGCTATTTGTGCTAGTTGTCCGTCCGTCAGCAGGATGTTGTTCCGTCGCGCTTCTGATAATGCTCCAATTAACTCTCCACAACGTTCACTTTCACGCAATTCTTCTCTCTCTGAATCAATATTACGCTGTCTGCTAGTTGTTGTTTGCCTGGAATATTGTGGTTCGTCAGCCAAAGCAACAATAAATGCACAGCATTTCATACATCTGTTCCATGGGGATCCTGGAGAGGTAGAGGATCCAGGAATGCGGCAGAAGTAGCGACCCTAGGACTTGTCTGCTGCAACTTATTTCTTTTCTTTACACCAGGATTTTTTGTAAACCTTCCATCCAGGAGAGAATAATCTTTCCACGCCTAGTCCTTACCTTTTCCTTTCTTATTTTTTCTTTCATTTTGTTTGTTCTTGCACTTCAGAGCGACTGCTTCACGAGGTCATAAAGAATGTAATGTTTCTGGCACCAACGATTTCCGGATAGATCCCAGCGGAACTTCATGTAAGCCGCGTGTTTTCGTAATCACTCTCATATCCTTTCTAAATTCCAGGAAAATTCCAAAAAAATTGCTTTTCACTTGGATTTTGGGTAAATTCCACTTGTTTTCCGGCCACCTCTTCGATTTGACGTAAGAATCCAGGCAGACATTGCTTTTGTTGAACCACCAAAGATCATCCTATTCGTTTTTTTCCTGCCTCTGGATAACTCCAGAAAAAAACACGAATTTTTCGCTGCAGAATTGCTAAAAAAACTATAATATTGCAACTAAAGAAAATCTCAAATTGTTGTTACTGGGACACATCTTTGCCATTTTTCTCCAGATTCCCCCCCCCCGTTGTTTTCACCCTGTCCCACCACTTTTTCGATCCCATATTCCTCATCTGCTCGACCACTTCGCTGAAAGCTCATTTCGGCAGTGTCTCTGGATCGAATTTCACTGTTCATTCCTGGTTTCTGGTCTATCCAGGCCCGCTCCAAATGCAGTCATTGTTTGCACTTTCTCGAGGCCAACGACTAGTAATGGAAAATGTTGGTTTGGCTTAAGCGTTCGCTACATGTCCTCCAGTTTCATTGTTTATCCAGGCATAGTTTAAGCATTGTTCAGGCCTGCAATAGGAAAATGCTTCAAGCTTTTCCATTGAATATTCCAGAAATCCTTCACAAGTTGCTCGTTCTTTTTATGCTTTTCTTTATGCTTATTTATCTACCTTCATTTTGAAACTTAGCAATATTCCTGAGCACTAGTCACCTGATAGACTACTGGATTTGGAACAATTTTTCTATTTCTTCATAGCCCTTATTGTGCCAATACTGATATATTTTCCTTTTTTTTTTTGCTTTTCACGTTTAATTTCGCAGTTACGCATCCTGAAATTTGCAGAAATAGGAGAGCTTTATCTTACTATTGTAGAATCTCCAGCCGTTAAACATTTTAAGCACCTATAGAAAATTTTTGGATTAATAAAAAAGCTGACAACTCAAATAGAAACTTTAAGAGAGGAAAAAAGGGAAAAAAAGAAACTATTCCAAACACAGCTCAAATGAATAATTTTGGATTTCTTCCTTCCTTTACTTTATCACTTTGCCATTAAATCATTTCCTTTATCGAAGACCTCAAAGAACGTCTTCAAAGGACTTATTTTCTTCATCGAAGACGTGATAGAAACAAAGGGGGGGGGGGGAATTTCTGAGAATTCGTCCCACTCCTTAGGAGTTTCCCTGTTTTCTCACTTTTCACTCAAATTTCCCATAATTTCGGCGATTTTGCCTGGAATTTGGCATTATTGAATGGTTTTAATTACCTAAAAAGTACTATACATGAGTTGTCATCTTTTCTTCGTTGTCATGTCGATTCCTATCAAATTTATTTTCCTTGTTTCTCCCCCTTTGGTTGTTGCTACGCTTCCAGGTACGGATTTTAATTAGTATGATTAAGTGAATAAGTTAGGGACAGTTTCGAAAGTTCGAATGTTCGAGGAAGGAAAAGCCCCACAAATCTTCCTGTCCTTCTTTCAGGACTGACGCTCTTTTTTCTTGATGAAACATAGGATTTTTTAATGTTCAATGGAAATTTGCAGTTCTATTGAGGAATATAATACATCCAATATATTACTGGACTTTTATTACAGTAGCCGTGATTGTCAGACCTTCATGATGATAGGCCTAGGATGAAATCCTCTACTTCTAAGGAAATCCCAGGGAATCCCAGAAACGCACTATTGAGATTACCCAGGGTGAAAATTTTGATGCCAGTGTAAACAATGGGTAAATTTGTGTGGTACTGGGACGTTTACCCTAGGTAATGCCGATGATGCACGCAGCCCCAGTAGATGTGGTAGTGGTGGTAAGTCCAAACACCCATTAATCTGTTGCGTGGCTTACTTGTATGGCTTCAGGATGAGCAATAATACAAAGCGAGGCGGAAGGATACGGTAGTGAGGATTCACCCTCTCCCTCCACGTAATCCATGTGATGAGGTGGAGCATGGTAATGACAAACTATGGGGGCCATTCACCTCTGGCATAAGCCGTCAATAGTGTCTGGCAGCCCCCCAAACAGGATTGTGTTGTTGTTGCCCAGACGCAGCTGATTGCGGGCCTTAGGCCACCCATGTCACCCCGAACACATCTCTTCTTGGCTTTTCCTCGCCGTCTCGTCGCGGCTCACACGCAGCTCCCGCTGCTGCTCCATCGTGGATAACCGTGTGGATAACCGTAAACAAGCTGCAGGAATTCCCTCTGCGAATCCATAAAGAGTGGAGGCTCTGGAAAAGCAGGATTTTCTGAAGTAGTTTTCTGCTTTTTTCGGCTCTGCTCCTGTCGCATGTTGGACGTTTTTCTGGAGCTCGTTTCATTCGATTCTGAATGGCAACACAATCAATATTGTTGCTGACGGAATGCTCGTGAGTGGTTCGTCGTTTGCGAGATATGGATTAGGGGGGACTAGCGTGTGCCCGCGTTCTCCTTACTCACGATCATTTCCGGGTCATTTTACTCCTCATGCCTCATTCATCGCCGACAACTCGTCCCAGCTCCATTCACTGCCATTCACCATTTGTTTTTATTAACCTTTTGATGTCTCGAAGTCCTCCTCTAATTAGTTCTCTAACAAACGACCTACCATTGTCTAGAAGAAGCCTAAGAATCCTTCCCCACTGCATTTTTCTTACTTTTAAGTAGGAAACTAGTTTTCCCGGAGGAAATCCTTGCCAGACATAGGTTGTTTTTGTTACTCTTCGCTTTCTTTACGTCAAGCATAGCAGACAAAAAATGCATGAGGATTCAGCGCCGCTGTTCTCTGGAGAGCTGTAAACAAGTGGCTATCTCTCACGGATACTCAACGAGATGTAGTGGCAAGTCCACAAGAGCAAAGCCGCTGAAATAGCCCATTTTGCCAAGGAGCGAATCCTGTGATTAGTGGATCATCCCGGAAAATCGCGTCATACGAATCATATAGGAATTTACATATTGCGACGTGAGTGCTATGGATTGCTCCAATGTTCCAAAGCAGAACCAGAAGGTTTCAAATCTTCTCGAATATTCGAATATTCAATGTTTTGACGAGTTGTGTTGACGAACAAGTCCTTGAATTTTTTCATATGTTCTTCTTCTACTCCTGAATTCCATATTGTTACAGCTTTTTAGCTTTTTTCTGCAGTTTTTTTTTGAATTTTTCCGCTTTGTGCTGTTACCTCATCCATCTCCAAATTTCCCCATGATACATTATATTAGGTTGTCCCATAAATAACGGCCGTTTGAAGCTGAGCTTCGCAAGGTGCATGACTGTAAAAAATCACGGAAATGAAGGAAAGACAACGTGATCCTAGAATTTAAATATCACACGTCTTGTGTCTTCTGATTGTTCAGGAATTGTCTACCTAGCTCCCAAATTGGTGGAGTTATGAAACTTCAAATTTTGTTGGCTGCGGCCGTTATTTTCGTGACAACCTATTAGTTACTTTTACTATTTAGTCATTTACTTGGTAGTTATTGCGCATTATTTCCTCTTGAACTAATTTCTCATTTAATTAGTTCTAACGCTTTTTATGAACTCCACAAGAAGATAGAACTCACCAGGAAAAACCTATCCAGACCTGGTTATCCTGAAAATCCTTCAAAATGCCATACCCCTAGCGCTTGAAGTGTTTCCCTGAGCTTTTTCTTTTTCTCCTGTGATAAATTGTCGTAGGCCATGTCATCATGTTAGAAGAACTTTAGCGAATCAACAAAACGAAACATCAGAACGAACTAAATGGCACGTTATATGAACAGGTTTTTCGAATTAGATAAACCTGCCCATTTCTGTTTTTGTTCCTCGCTCCTTTCATTTCGTTTGTCATTGATTTTTGGTCGACTACCAGTAAATCGTAGGTTTACACGTAAAAATCCTAGCTAGCCAGATCCCAGAGAGATTCCAGAGGTCCAGTGGAAGTGGACACTTTGTGCAATGTCCCCTTAGGACTCTTTGCTCTTTTCGCGCAAACAGATATCAGCAGCCCCTGTTTCACCTGTGCTCCTCGTCCTCGTCACTCGAGACCACCCACGATCGTTGGCCTCGGCGGCTAATCATCGCCCGAGGCACTGTGAAACCTACACCCTTCCGGTTGTTTGATTAGTTCAGCTTATCCATTGCTTATTTCACCTGCAGTGCTTCTTGTAGTGATTACTCTGCTGATTGCTTTTTTTCTCCCCATAGTACTCGTTAACAGAACTTGTTAAAAACAATCTTTAACTTATCAAGAACTGATATATATATATACCAGTCTGGCCGTCCGGCTGACGCCGGACTTCCAGACTTTTCCCAATGCTTGCTTCGCTCGCATGAGTTTACTCCGCATCCGTTCTAGTAGAATTGTGATCATGCCAATTTTTGCTCCGTTCCCTCTGAATGCCCTCCCCATAAAAATGAACCGGTCAAAGAGGACCGCTTGCGTCTGTTAGAGCAATTTCATCATTCTTTTAAGTGAATTAGCTAATTGTAGCTACATGTAACCGATTCAACCTGGAATGACCACGGGGAATGGTTTATCACTCTTTGTTTGTTATGGGTGATCCATTGATAACAATCAGCTTGAACATATAAAAGAGTAGGGGTGCGGTGCGTACAGACATAAAGGAAGGCAGAACACGCAGGAGGGGAGGTGAGTGGGCAGAATGGTATGGTATGGGTGGTATAATAGTCAACGCTTAGGCCGGGCCTTTAGTACTTTCTCACTGCAGAGCACAGATTGTGCCAAAGGGCAACTGGAACAAAGATAATCTGATTAAGAGTAATTTTTCGCTTCATTGCATCGGCGCACCTCTTCTCCACCTGTCGACCTGTTCGCAGGCGTTTATCCACTTTAGGACGCCGGCGTACCCTTATCACAGCGGCGGACCCGTCTCCCCCCACTTTGAGCGCCGGCGTACCCTTATCACAACGGTGGACCCGTCTCCCCCCACTTTGAACGCCGGCGTACCCTTATCAGAACGGTGGACCCGTCTCCCCCCACTTTGAGCGCCGGCGTACCCTTATCAGAACGGTGGACCCGTCTCCCCCCACTTTGAGCGCCGGCGTACCCTTCTCAGAACGCTGGACCCGTCCCTAGGCGTTCCCCCATTTTTGGGGCGCAGGCGCACCCTGAACACATCGTTCTACCCGTCTACGAGCGCCTGCCTACTTCTGGCGCCGGCACACCCCTATCACGTTGCTGTACCCGTAGCACTACACATCCTCACCCTCTAGAGCTTCTGTTCAGTCTCTGAACCTCACCATACCCGTCTCTCTCATACAGTAGACCTCGCAATCATCATCACTGACCAATCAGGGAATTTCGTTTCACACACACACACTTACAGACACACAGAGTAAGCGCTTTATTATAAGTCATGATAGGCCATGTAAGAAGTACACGTTTTTGAACAGAGCCAATGTAGACGAACAGGGGTCACATACATCATTGGAGTTACTTGGGGTAGGCGTGTTGAGACCCCAGAAATCTGCTCATCGCTAAAACGAACGTCAAGGCGCTCACCCCTGGTAACCTCAGTCCAGGGACTGCATACTATGTCCTAGTAGTAGATAATATTTAGAACTTGCTAACATTGAACTTGATATTTCTCACAATTTTCCTCCCAAAAATACAGCTTTTTTCGCGAAAGGGCGCAGATTACTAAATGCGAAAAAACAATGGAAGCGATCAAGGGCTGTGTTTATACTTTATCGCCGGGCGATGGCTTCGCGACGACGGCCACAATATGTGCGATGCGACAGGTGGCGAAGGTTGTGAGGTGTAGCAGTTGGAAGAAGAAAGAAACAGGAACAACTCGCCGTTCACAATGCCGACGGAATCGACGCACATTAGACGTTGCATGTAGACGACGATCGCGCCGCGATGTAATATAAACACGGCCAGATGACGAAGATGAAGATGACACAAATCAGGAAAACCGTTAATTCATTGTCCGTATCTCGTGTAGTAAAATATTTACACGACATTAAAAATTCTTCCTAGCCGTTCTGCATATGCTTGTGAGGACATTATCGCAGAAATAATAAGAATTACCAGGACTTGTGGAAAATATGAAGTATTTAGTAGTAGACTTATGGAGTTATGTATGGTATGCGTTAGCAATAGGTGGACTCCAATTATGGTTGTTAGGACATTGTGTTATGCCCTAAGTTGTCGACCTCTCATAATGAGAAAATACGGTTTTTCCGTGACCTGAGGGGGCCAAGCAGACCACACTTTCGGTCTAGTTCAAGCCCCGAAACCGATGTGTGAAAATTCAGTAGGTACTTATGCTCTACAAGATCTCTCTAGTAGCTCCTACTTTTCTCAACAGATACTTGACAGTAGTCTCATGTCTTTCGCCAACACCTAGATTCTGTGTTTTCAATGACGTAGAAACACACGATTTGCAGAGCTGTTCCTAATCGCTCATTTCCTTCCTGAAGCTGATTATTTTGATGCTTATAGCAATTGCACTATAGCAAATCACACAAAAGCTTGTTTTTAGCTTCCTTTCATTTGAATGCTGTCCTATTGTCATCTCATTCACAGTAAAGATGTAGTTACAGGATAGAGGATGCCGCTACACTCAACGTATACAATTATCGAGAACAAATAACTTGTAGAACGACTGAGTATCACCTCGCAGCACGCTTTTTGGGATGCTATTTCCGATTATTTCGCTGGTTTAACGGTTAGAATGGGCTTTGTAACTGAGATTCCCGTGGCAAAAAACTTTCTCAAAGTGTCGCTTTCCCAAAAAAAAACGACAAAAGTCAAATAACTGCGCCTCCTGTGAGATAGGCAATGTGGAAAAAATGTGAGGGAGAAGGAACAAAATGACGGTTGCACAAATTTCTCCTCTTTTGCTGTAGATCAAGCAGGAGAACTTCTCACTGCAAGCTCTTTAATTTGAAGAGTGCTTACAAGGGTTGGATATGTACACATTATTCGGATCGAATATGAATGCGCGCTACATTTTTTCCACCTTAATAAGCGTGCAGCAGAGCGCCTATACTCAAACGTTTAATGTCATCCGAAAGCAGTAATCATGGCTAGCTTATGTGCATATGAATCGTTCAGCAATCTTCATGCTCTGGCTCGAAAAAAAATTAGTCGATCAGTGGCCAGAACTTTGTAGTTTCGCATGTAAGAGAAGAGACAGAGAAACAAAGNATCACTGACCAATCAGGGAATTTCGTTTCACACACACACACTTACAGACACACAGAGTAAGCGCTTTATTATAAGTCATGATAAGATAAAAACTGATACGTTATTATCACATCAGATAAACTACCAAAAAAAACTGAGTTTAAATGGAGGAAACTATATGCAAAAAATTGGTCCTATGTAGAAAATTATTTAATTATTATGTGTATGAAACCAGTCATAATAAAATATCAGCAAGGCCTCGGCCTAACAAAAATATTTAACACCTATATTTACTTACATGAGCACTAAATAGAACAATTAGCATGCTAGAAGACAAACAGATAATCGGCTAAAGCAAGTACTTGGCTGTTAACTTGTCACTTGTTAATTTGTTTTATTTGTTTTGTTTTCCTGTAGATTCTAGGACACAATTTTTGAGCCCATTCTCCTGTATGTGGAAAAGAGAAAGGGCATATGGAATGCAGGGTGACCCAGAAGTCTTTGGCCAGGGTTCAAGTGCTGTGAAAATTTCATATGAAAACCAATGATGTTTTTTTTTTTCAAAATTCAGGAAATGGTTCATTAGGACCACTGCCAACAAAGCTGCCGAAAACAGGAATGAAAAAAACACTTGGACACCGGCCAAAGATTTTTGGACCATTGTGTACATCATTTACTAGTTTTACTGCATTCTGTTTAATATAAAATCTTCCCATAACATTAACTATTTAGCTTATAAATGTAGCTACTTGAGCTTGTTCATTAAGGATTTAGTTATGACAAAATAATATACGATACAAGTGTAATCTATCCACTAACCTAAATATCGCAACTGCCTAACTGGCTCTGTTTGATGGACAAGCTATCCACAAATTTTTCGAATCCACCGCTTCTCAAGGATAGATAATCAATCTCACACCTGATCCTTGAAACTTCTATGCTTTAGGAAAATAGTCAGCGTACAATGCAAGGAAGCGATTCTAACGTTGACTGAAAGATTCCAAATTACTGAAGTTTTTTATGTCATGTCAAGTCCCATTGACTTCTCGACGCAATGGTTTTCTTCTGGCGAAGTGAAGTTCTGTCAAACCTCCGATGTCAGTGTTACTTTTCTGGATGGGTTTTTGGGATTTTCGAGGCAAAATTTCTCTGGTTTAGGATTCGATTTGTGGTCCAAGTAGTAGGTTAGTTTCTTTTAAAATTTTGCCTAGTAAAAAATGCGAGGAGAAGTGAACTTCTCTCCAACCTCTGATGTCAGTGCTAGTTTCCTAGGTAGGTTTTTGGGATTTTCGAGGCAAAATTTCTCTGGTTTATGATTTTATTTGTGGTCTAAGTAGTGGGTTAGCTTCTTTTGAATTTTTCTTGGTAACGGATATGAGTATCCTGTACAAAAGCGGTGATTCCGATTTTAGAAATAAGGCGACTGAATTGTTTCTATTGTCACACTAATGTTTCCAGAAAAAAATCCTGAGATGGCGAACATTTACTCTTATTCTTCCTTTACTTTATACTCAATGTTCTTCTATGTATTTCACCACTCCTAAGTTATTTCCTATTTCTTTCTTTTCGCTTCACCTTTGAGGTCTTACTGCTATTGCTTTTTACCCTTTCCTTTTGTTCTGAACAGGTCAACTGCTTCTGCTTGAACTAAACTTTTCAAAGTTTCCTGGAGAGCACTTCTCCGAACAATGCCTCCACCTTTTTATTCATTCACTTCCTATTCATTTTTCATTCAATCTATCCACTCAACTTTTGTTCCTCCTTCATTCAAAAAGTTCTTTGGTCCTATTCATTCAACCATTTCCTTCTTTTCTGATCATGTGATCCGCGTTATTTTCAAGGTACAGGGCAAATTGAGTGCTATCCCGAATTCCATGCTCGCTCGCCCACGCCTTTCCCCACTCTTGAAATTTTGGTTCTCCGCGCTCCTGGAGTGGTAGGTCTTGCTTGGCCCGATCCAGAAACATTGAACAACGAGGCATGGCACATGAAATTACCCTCCACGTCGAGTAAGCCAAAGAATGGCTGGCCACGAAAATTAGAGTACAGATTAGCAAAGTGGTGCATAGTCGCCGGGTGGAACACGGAAGTGCGCTGACCTCCCACGTTGAGGGCTCACTGGAGGTTTTTCACGGCTCCTGACTTGTAACGCGACGTGAGTATTTCGTAAGCTGGAGCTTCTTATCAACTCGCTTTTGTTCCGTTCAGCGTGTCTGCGCTTGTGACCGTGTTTTGCCGGCAAAACACAACTCAACTCGATGACATCACCCTCCACTGTGTCGCTTTCGTTTTGTTTCAGTACGCTTGGAAGTGTGACTGCTCTCTAAGGCGCTGACCCCGGGTGGAATCTAATTCTCTATCGAATGCGTATATGTTGGGGACAGGGATGAGCGGAATTCCGGTTTTCGGAAATTGGAAGTTTCTTAGTTATGACGTCATGCGAGCATATAGCTCCTGGGTTCCTGACGAATTTTCGGTAGCTTAGTTATCCGAAATTAAAGATTCTCGCTCCAAATTTACTCAACTTCCGAGTTCCGACTTCCGGTCTTACGCAGCACTTCCGCTCTTTCCTGGTTGTGGACCTAATCTATGCATTATTTTATGGATGTTGAAGAATATCCATGTTCTCCCTTCTTTGATCCTGAGACTCAAGCAAATTTTGGTCCAAACCTTCATGCTAAAATGTATACCTGGTAGTTCGGCAGACGCTTTTCTTCCCTGGTCTGAATTTTCGACCTTTCATCTCCTTTGGAGAACCAACAGGCTTCTAAGGCTCCGCTCCATGGTGTCCAGCAAAGCTAAATTTGGTATTCAGGGTTTGTGCCTCATGTAGTCGCATTCCTAGCACATCTAGAACCAAAAAGCCATATTAGAAATATCAGAATCCGACTATCCAATTTCGAATGAGTCAAAAATTCGAATTTTCAACAAGACAGAGCACTGCAGGAGAGATAAGAACAGTTGCAGGTGTATTTCTTTCTCAAAAATTCGAATATTCGAGTCACTCCTTGAGTTATTAATTAATTCAAGGAATTGAATTATTCCATTATCATTCTGTCCTAAGTGTGAATTCTGATTTCACGTCATACCAAGTTTTTGTTAGTTCCTTAGTTTTTGTTTTATGCATAAACCTTATATAGAAACCACACAAATATAAAGGTAGATTTCACCCTACAACCCTGTAAGCTTTGTGCAATGGAGCCTATTCGATTCCGTATTATTTCTGATGATTTAGTTTCTAGTTATGTTAAGTTTTACTTTTTCGAAGTTTGTTTTAGTTAAATCCACGTTGATAGCTAATTTTAGCGAATCCCAAAAAATATTTCTCGACATATGTAAGTAACAGGTTCGCTACGGCAACTTTGACCTTAGGACACTCTGGACAAGCCTTGATCCAAGCTCAGACTTTTCTTTGGATCCTGGACCGCCTACGGCTTTTCCCGTTCTGCACTTTTCCAGGTTTCTCCTTCCATCTTTTAGCCACCAAAAACTAGCGTTTAGTCCAAATTTAGAGTTTTGGCTTAGTCTAAGTACATGCTTGACACCTTGATCGATATGAATTAGAAGCATGCAAAATAACATCAGGAAGACAGTTCCGGAACCCTATTTTAAATCAAAAGCCCTGGCAGTTTGTGTTCCTCTTCTGCTCTATAGTAGATTCCGTGGCTTTTCATTTTTTAAATTTTTCCAAAGAAAGAAGATCGTAGTGATTTTCTCATCAAACTTCCCCAAGTTTGCGCTTTTTCACTCCTCGTTGAACCACACCTACACTTTTACCTCGAAGTGAACAAAAAATACACATGTAGCTGAACGATGGGTAGCGTATGCAGTAGAGTAATATGTAAGTAAAAGGTACGTCGTAACTACTTTTTCGAAGCATTTGATGAGTTCTCTCTCCCTTTCTCTGTGTGCCATTCTTGTTCATTTCACTTCTTGTTTTCCTCATGGAAATAAAACTTTTTCATGGAATTCCAGAAATTAGCAACAAGGCCAATTATCTCCTAAATTAATACTTCCAATATTTATTTCATTCTAAATAGCCAAGGCTAGAAGTTTTCCCTCTCTTTCACTCCCTGACTCGTTACTATTTTTACATCTGCTCTAGCCTGGTCAGAAAATGTTGTCGCGAAATGTAATTCTTAAGCGATTCCACAAACTAAGTTTTTGAAGTCCAACTGATTGCGGCACCCATTCCCTCGGGAGAAGTGCAATATCCGGATTTTCGCAGTGATAAGTCGAGTGACGATCATTTCTTCTCCCCTGTAGTCGTTCGTGTTCTTCTTCACTGTGTTGTCCATTCGCTATTTCTTACGAGAACCGTCGTCAGATTACCATAATCCCACGGAAGTTACTGGCTTGGCTTTCGGCGATGAGCAGCCGTTCACCATGGTAACCGTTAACTGCTACGTTTCTAAACAAATTTCATCAACAACGACTCAGTCATGTTCGTGTTCGCCGAAAACACCTCCTCAATGCTCGAGTCTCCGCATGTTCTGAAGTCGCCTTGCTTGTCGTTCTCGGTAAATTCACATTTTTGTTAGAATGCTTAGATCATTTAGTATTAAGGCGATGTGTCGGTAGTGACAAGCTGGGTAACCATTACAGTCAATGGCCGGTATCTGGTGGGACCTCGCTACTGGAGGAGTGAACCATTCGATCCAGGGTAATGGCGGTGAAGAGTGCATGACGGTGAGTAGTTCTGTTAGTGCTGTGGATTCCAGCGGGACTTCCGCAGGTTATACGTGCAAGACCTCAAAATTGAAGAAATTATTACATCAAATAAGTGCAAATAGTTGTCAGCTGCTTCCTGAAAAATTCACGGAATCGCTTTTATAACCAGGATTTTAGCGATTCACGTCAGGATAAATTCCACCAACGAAATGATCAGGACCGAGCAAAAATATACGTAGAAGGCTGCCTAGGGACCCTCTTAGCCGAATTTTCGTGCCTCATTTTCAGGATGTTTTCAAGGACTTTTGTGTAGTTCTGTGGCTGTCCCTTCATTCCTGGGTTTAAAATCCGTAAAAAATTCAAATCCTAACGAGTAGAAAATTCGTCATGTTTTAAATCTATTATTTACTTG
The DNA here is from genome assembly GCA_000688135.1 of Ancylostoma ceylanicum. Classification (NCBI taxonomy): domain Eukaryota; kingdom Metazoa; phylum Nematoda; class Chromadorea; order Rhabditida; family Ancylostomatidae; genus Ancylostoma; species Ancylostoma ceylanicum. The sequence continues at coordinate 99,806 of JARK01001458.1, read as the reverse complement.
TTAATTAGTCCCACTCAAAGCTGCGCCGTGGAAAAAAGCCGATGAAAATTTTGGAACGAATTCAAGCACGAATTGAGGTTAAAAAATTGTGTTAAGTTACATAAATTGAGGTTGAGGGATGGAGGTAAATTGGAAGAGTTAAGGGTAAAAACTGGGGTTAATATTAAAAAATTAAACAAATTATTACGTGTGATTTAGTCTACGGAATAGAGACAGATCTCCTGTGATCGGCGAAAAAAATCCTTTTCCAGGATTTACTCACTGTCTCACATCCAGACTTTTTCGGAATAACAAATAGCAACCTCCTAAACTATATATTATCTTTAGAGCCATGTTTTTATTATAGTAAAAGAACGCTACAGTTTCCAATATTCTGTTCTAAGATTCCCGCGATTTTCTTGGATTTCACAAGATTTTCCTTCTAGACTTCTCGGATTTTTTACTTATTTTTTATTTATTTATTTATTTAGACTTTAAAAAAGCAAACCTTTGCACTGTTACTTACAGTACTTGCCGACATGGCAACGACTTTGCGAGACGGCACTCTTCGTTCCGCTGGCTGTACGGACCGTTCTCAGCACGATACCAGCTCTGGACTGCTCGTTCGCATCCAGACCCAAGAACGATTCCCGCTATGCTGTTCTGACTCTGTATAGCCTCATTTTTGGAGCGGAACTCGCTTTTAAAATGATTTCCAAGTGAGTTTTTTTTCTTTGTTGGTACTGTTTTCGTGGATATATATGAGATTTTCAATTCAGAACCGGTATATTTCTATTAAATCCATGCCATATTACAACTGCTATGCAACTCGTACTTTTAACTATGGACGCTAACGACAGGTAAACTCTTTGCTTTGATATTATAGAATAGTATAGAATATTCTGTAATTAAATATTAGCAAGGACATACCTAAGCTTTGACAGTGTAGTAGCAATCCGAGCAGGAATATACTAGACTACCTCTACTCCTCTACTACATATAAATAGTAGTAAAAATTCTCGGATAACAAAAATAAACAAAAAAGTCCGGAGGGAGAGGACCTATCTTATGTATACTATATACTACGTGAGCGGTGTTATTCACATCTATTAGGGGTCTTCTACCCTACAGATTCTTTTCAAGGATAATTCCTCCGGGTGATCCAAGAAAGCTACGGAAAAAGACCTTGGTACCTACCTACAGTCGCAGCCGTAGAACCTGAAAATTTCCACGGAATTCGCATTGCTCACGGAATTTCACGCATATACACATAACTTCTTTGAGAACCAGTAATTCTGAAGAAAAGAATGCACCATGAGAGTTACGGCAATGCAACGCGGTGTACCCAATCACCTTTGATTTTGAGCGGCTATCATCAAATATTCCAATAAACCCGTTAATTACCCTCACCCCGGCCAATGACTGGGATCGGTCAGTCGTAACACTTCCTGGAAAATATCCATTCTCTCTTCGTCATGAAAAGTAAGTCACGCGTAGAAACGGAAGCACTTTATTGCACCGCCGATCAGCTGGTGGCTTTTAACCTTCATATGCTAGGTGTTAGAGTTTTTGTTTTTAGGATAGTCACTTCAGGGAGTTAGTTCACAAAATATCTTGGTTTTGGGCCGAGAAAATAATTTGGAAGAATAGTAACTAAATAATCCATAATTTCCTTGATAAACGACATTCAGGAAAATCTGGGAATTCTCAGGTCTAATCGAAGTACATTGCAGGAGAGCGTGTTTTCTATTCCGTCTGAATATGTACTTCATGCCAGGAGCTTTCTTCGCACTCGCATTTCCGATACTTAACACGAGAACTGTGAGTCACTACTCATTCACCCTCACGTCATTTTCCATGAGAACTCGTGTTTCAGCTTCCTGGCGAGGTTTTCGTCTACTACGCGCAGCACCTAGCCATCATACTCGTTCCACTTTACCTAATGTATTTAAGAGGTTAGTCGGCGATTTGCGTCGAATGCCCCGTCGCAATTCACTTAGCCACGCGTCTCGCAATGCAAATTGGCAGACGTTTGTCCGGCAAAGTCGTCGGACGCAATTTCCGCTTGGCTCGTCAATGGCGAAGAATGCTGCGAGCAATGGAGCGAAACGAGCAAAATAGGAAACGTCGCTGTCTGTCTGGGCTCATTTTCCGAAGTTTAGGAGCGTTCGAGCCCGAGAAGGCCGGTGACTACACGTGGACTGCGTTTGGGTTGTGCGTCTTTCTTCTCTACCACTTCATCGTCCTTCAAGGGATGGCGATGGTAAGGTCGTTTGGGACAATATTGGTTTTTTGATAGAGGAGCACCTCCCAATAAGGAAACAAGGGAAGAAAAAAGCAGTAAAAATGAGATGTCGAACTGGATAATGCTGATGAACGGAGATACTAAGAAAAGTGCTGAACTCTTTGCAAGAACAGTTCAAAATTAATTGTGCCTTTACGATGCAGAGATAGCATAACTAAATAAATAAATAAACACCTCCCAAGTTCTACATAAGAATTAATTGGGCTCTCTTTTATCACTCCAGTAATCCGGGAAAAGTCTCCGTGACTCGTGCAGAAGTTCTCAGGATAACTGGGGCCGTAGTAATTGCACTATAACTGCCGGTTAACCAGCAAGTTAAACCGGCAGTTGTACATTTCATAACCCGGAACCGTTGTAAGGTCAATATAGTGTGAAAAATCAAAATATCAACTTTGTTTCGATAACCGTGTCATAACCAGCGGGTTACATCACGCTTTGGATCCTGGTCTCGGGCGCTGCGAAACCATCGGTTGAGCAGATCGCACAGGCACTGCCATATCGATATTGCTAGAGTGCGCGCAGAGAACGCGCAGATATCATAGACGCAGGCAAATGANAAACAAAGAAAAAAGGAGTGAGAGAGAGAGAGAGAGAGAGAGAGAGAGAGAGAGGAAGAGAGGTCTAATTTTTCTGATTGGCGAATCCTTATACTTGCCTAGTGGTGAAAGTTCAATAGGATTGAGATATCTCTTGCATTCTAAGCACAATAACGATACAACTCCAATGGTTGTAGAGGCAGAATTCTGAGTGAAGTAAGACTTTTAGAAGTAACTTTGTCCACTGATCTTTAAGTGATTGTTCTCCAGAATAACGGCATCAAAAGCCATCACGCTGAAAATGTCCCCACCAACGAGGACTAGCTTAATCAAAATGCACTTCTCCGTCCCGTTCTCCTTTGTGCCTCATGCACGTCTTCTGCTTTGTTCTCTGCTTCGAGTGAGGATTTCATTAGGAGCACTTGCTTTCTCACATGGAGCAGGCTCTAGAGGAGTTCCTACACTTGTGACAGTGTTTAATAATGAAGCCTGCACTAGGTACACACGATTTGAATTTCGTCTTATGCTACAACAAGATAATATGTACACTTCTACAGCTCTCCAAGGGATGCATCGTGAGGGAAGAAGGGGCGCAGCCAGGTCGACTCTGATTGGCGTATTCGGGCCGCCCGCCACGCCCATCTGTTTGAACTCGAACGGCGTCAATCCCATGACACATGCTCTATTTGTACTTAGCCCCGTAAGCGCCGTTCGAGTCAAACAGGTGGCGTCACGAGCGGCTCGGATGCGCCAATCAGAGTCGTGTGGTTACACCCCCTTTTCCCTCACTATGATGCACACCCCTCTTCAAGCAGATATCGCTTTGGAGTAATGACGGATAATTCGGAGTGAAAATGACGGAAATCTTCGAGATTAACCAAACTCTGTGGACACTTTGAACCAACAATAGGCTCATCGATGAAGGATATTTTTTATAAAATTGACGAGCCTCCTAATAGTTTTCAGGAACGTTGTGAGAAGTTTGAATTTTTTTGTAGAAACATTTTCTACAATTTTGGTTAATCTCGAAGATTTCCGTCATTTTCACTCCGAATTATCCGTCATTACTCCAAAGCCTCGATGGCTTGATGACATTGCGAAGTTTCGACAAAGAGATTCGAAGGAGTTCGGTAACGGCTGGACCACTCTGCTCGATGGGTGCATAAACAAATCCGCTGAACTCTTCGCGAAGAAAACCAGACACATTCTGTGCTATCGTGATAAAAGAGTCAAATAAATAAATAAATAAATAAAACATTTTCTCTTCTTTTTCTATATGGCAGATGACAACACCGAAAGATGGCAACAATTACCGTGATCGACAGGAAGCATCTAATGACATAGAATCTTCAGAAGACGTGCGAATGTTTAGAAGACGTTGCTATTTTGCATAATTAGAATCGGATACAAATCTAGTTCTTGAGCAATCTGAGCAACATATCCGGGCTTGACCAACAAGTCTCAAATGTTTGGAAAAAAGAACCCTTTTTTATCCTTTCAGGGTTGGATTGCTTTCTTTCTTCCTTTCAAACATCTGAAATCTCCATTTATTCCAAGTCGAGTTCTTAAACTTGAATATGGTCCTTGTTGGAAAGGTAGACGGATTGTGCTTGCGGTTTGGTAGCGTCACGGCTGCAGAATCGTGCCGAGACCTATTCGACCCTTGTCCCGGTCCTGCCGCGATTCTGCAGTCACGGAATCCGTCTATTTTCCAGGGAAGGACTGGATCTATCGCATCACTTGATCTTGAGCATACCTATCTCCTACGAACACCACAAAAAAAGTGAAGCAAGCAATGAAGAGATTACGGACTACCTTCTGGAGTAATCCCATAATTGAATTTGCTGTGTTTTTATGCCATCTGCATAAGAAATCCACACATGTCATAAATTATACATTACTCTAATGGATCTGTTTGAAAAAATTCTATTGTGGGCTTCATTCTTTGTTGCATCTGATGTATAAACAGCCATTCTGAGTTAGCATGTAGCACGTAAACAAGTATGCAAAAGGGTTGTTTAAATTAAAATTAAATTGTCAAGTGATTTATTATACCTTGGCATCCCAATCCGCCAATGATCTACGGAAATTTCAACCTGCCACGCCTTTTCCGAGCAAATGCATAGGATGAACTTTGGCAAAATCCACAGCTTTGAATAGAAAGGACGGGCTGAATAGTGGAATAGTTGTTTACCTATTACTACTTTACAAGTAAGAATAGCATTGTTTCTCAGATTCTTCTACTCACTAAGACCTTTCATACACAAGTGCTGCCCTCTATGTTATCCTCTTTCGTGGCTACTAATTGTACTACAACAAACTCAATCGTGTCTGCACATCCATTTATTATTGCACAATCCATATATGAAAGCAGGTTTCATTTGCACTGTTAAGGAATTCCGAGAGCCTCAGAGAACTCAGAATATATAGAGAGCCAGGAGGAGAGTTAAAAGATGGTGGAGCAATCAGAAGAGCTCGCTCGGCTTATGTAGAAGTGTCTCGCACAATAATTTGAAGTATGTTATTGCGAACAATAGAATTTGCAGTTAAGGACATTATAGGAGTCAATTTTGAAGTTTAAATATTCCAATTCCAATGCGATTCCGTGGAATATACGGAAATAGATGCTATAAAATCAAATTGCATGTCTGAGAAACGACACCGCATGCCATCGGCGCAGGCTGCATTGTCGTTAAACCACAAAGGAATGGAAGAGTAATATCAGCTACAGTAAGGACATAATATTTATTTATTTACTTATTTATTTATTTATTTTCGTGTTAAACACCATCGAACTCAAATGTTCGACCTGGAATAAGTCGAAGTCGGGAATAAAATGTACATCGCGAATGTAGGAGCGGTACAGTCCCAGAGGAACGATGGAGTAGACTATGAGGCTTCTTCTCTCTTGAATATTCGAATATTCGAAAGTTGAGATATGGAATTTTTCGTTGCATCAACGAAATTATTCGATTTTTATTCAGTCCCAAGTATAAAAGTAGTGAGCCAGAGGCCAAAATCGAAGAAACAAGGTAATTATTGAAGTAGCAAGTAGAATAAAGTAATTTCTTTTGAAAATCTCAAAAATTAAAAATTATCCCCCAGTATTATTTTCACCTTCGACGATTCACTTTTACTTTTTGCTTCATTTACTTTTTGTCCTTCTACTAACCCTAAAGCAGCATGAATGAGGTTTAGAAAAAGGAAAAAAAGATAAGCATCAGCAAGAAAAAATTCATGAAAATTTAAGCAGAGGGATATTTCCTGGGATATTTTTGGATCTTAGTGGCAAAGGAAAAGCGGTGACAGTCACAGCAAAAGAATTAGTAGAAAGATTGTTCTGGACCTACTTAGATATATCATGTATCAAATATTACCCAGGGTAAACGGTGCTGACCTGTGGCCGCCCAGGATAAACGTGTTAACCCGGATGCATCACCAGAATTACCCAGGGTAATTACAAGAACGCCCTTATCATGGATGCGTGAATTTTCGGGGTGTTAACACGTTTAGCCTGGGTAATTTCAATGATGCTTCCAGGTTCTGAAAAACCTTTCTTACAAAATTGCGTTTACCCTGGGTAATCTCAATGATGCAGGAGATTATCCAGGGTAAACGTGTTAACATCCAGAAAATTCACGCATCGTTGATAAAGGCGTTAATATGACTACCCTGGGTAATTTTGTTGAATTTTCGGGGTGTGAACGCACTTGTCCTGGGGAAACTCAACGATGATTCCAGGTCGAGAACACCTTTTCTTACAAACTTGTGTTTACCTTGTGTAATTTCAATGATGTGAGAGATTACCCAGGGTAGACGTGTTAGCACCCCGAAAATTCACCCATTGCTGATAAGAGCGTTAGTATAATTAGCCTGGGTAACTTCGGTGTTTTATCTTTTAAGGTTAATACGTTAACCCCGGGTAATCTCAAACAAACAACACCACTCCTGGCTTTGGTTACCAATTTACTGGGTCTATGAACAAAAGGAAGCCCAACAAATGCTCATCTTCTGGTCCAGTATGAGGCTGTCAGGAGATGAAGTATTACCGATCTCATCGAGGATTCATTGGTGGCAGAGCGCTAGGATCCTCGGCTTCACGTGCCATAACTATGCAAATATACCACTGCTACTAGATTTAATATGCTCCTCAATTAAACTTTTTCGGAGTGAGGCATATCTGATCTATGCTCCGTAGAAGTGGCTGGTTTAGGATCAAAGTAATTGGAAAGTCCGTATAAAACCAACATGGTCTCTGGTGCATAAAACACTGCTACGGGGAAAAGAATAAAATCGTGGCATTTAGCGCTACTAGCGCCCGGGTACTCGCCAAATGTTTCTATCCGTGAGACACCGAATTCACGAATCGGCATTCTCACTTGAATAGAGGGAGCAGTGTGAGGTATCGACAACTGACACAGGTGAAATTATAATTTTCTTCCCTACCGGGGGGGGGGGCATTCCTTTATCCAGAGGTCAAACACCGCCAAAGGTGTCTGACTACGGGTACAATATGTACAGAAGACTATGGCAGGGTGTATTCCTGAGCCTGCATCATTGAGATTACCCAGGGTAAACGTACTGACACTGCCCGCGTTAACAGTGGGTGAGTTGGGGGGATGTTAACACGTTTATCTTGGGTAATCTCAATGATGCGTGCGGCTCTTGTACTCACCCACTATTCAGTGGTAACACTACCCATGGATATGAGGTAACTTATCCTTCCAATGATGCATCCGGGCTATAATCGATATATTGACGAAATTTCAAACTTCTTAATTCAATAAGGTGGTGATATCCTGATTTTCGGGGTAGAGATTACCCAAAGTAAGCGTACTGGCGCCCGTGTTAGCGGTGGATAAATTTAGGGATGTTAACGTATTTACCCTGGGTAATTTCAACGATGCATGTGAATCCTGCAAGGGACGAGCTCTGGGCGGATTTGTGTCAATCATGTGGAAAATAAAATTAGTGGGTTCGCACCGAAGACTTATAGACCTCACAAAGATTTCAGAAAAACTAAAAGCCTTGGGTATATAGATTACTTGGCAGTATGATTAGATGAATTTCCAAAAATTTTCCAGAATTTCTGTGACAAAAAACCAGATAATCCGTGGACAACCCATTACCCTTTTTAATTATGTGCTCACAGAAGAATTGTATCACCTTTATGAGCGATAAAGTTTAAGAAATCTATGGACATTAATCTGTGGACACCACCATCTTTATGGAAAAAAGAGCGGGATTAACGACAGAATTGTTGAAAGTTCAGATAGTTAGCACCCGTTATGTTGCCATTAATTACGCAATGGAGCAACCACACTCGTTCCAGGAAGACAAAGGGGAAAAACATGCCCTCTGTAAGAAGAAGAGCGTTCTAGATGGCACCTAATCCAGAAGAGCATCGGAGCACTTAGCGTTGGAAGCACTAACAACGAGGTCGTATAACAATGCGCCTTCTTATAGTGAGGACTTAAGTGAGAGGGGTCAGGAGAAAACTGGGATAAAAATTTACACCCAGCACTAGCTGACCGTAGCCTTAACCACTCACGGAGGTTTTTGTTTTAGCGGGGAAGAGGGATGGGGAGGCGCTAAATCTCATGAATTTATTACGTCAGAAGCACAATCCCAACTCGGAATCACTTTTGGGATTCTCACACGGAAAAAAATCCCCAGGAACTCCTGATAACAATGCTATTTGTGATTCCAAGCAAAACTGCCAGGAATCCCTTTTCGGGCCCCAACTTTTGAGGAGCTTGTGGGCGGAGTCGAGGCGAGACTACAGGGTTTCCTCAACATGGACCCTCAAACTGGTCACAAATAGTACGCTCTGCTATCTTTTCAGGGAGTAGATAATGAAGAGTTCTCGTGAGAAGCGAATTTCCTCAGAAGGTGCGCCCCCGGCAGTGCATTATTCAAAAACTTTCTCCTCTCGTCTTCGCCCCGCCCACAGGCTCCACAGGAATTTAGGCTGGGAAGCAGGGTTTTTGCCAGTTCCGCACGGAACCATCCATACCATTGTGACCAGCAGCTCCTGGAGATTCTTTCGACTTAGGATATTTCCCACAAAATATCCCTGCGTTTTTTTTTTCACAAAGATCATGGAGAGAACAAATTATACATGATCCCTTAGTTACAGCAAGAAATGTGATATGCAAGGAAGTGGGAGTGGAATTTCGAGACTATGACAAGTGGGCGTCGACGGCTCCTCCGCGGCCTCGAAAAACACGCGACGCGGCCGCACCGCTCACGATGGAATCGTCGCTGCATTAGCAAATCTGGGTCTTCTTGATAGTTGTTCAACATATTTGATGTTTACTAACGAGAAAACTAACTGTCATAGAAAACCCCATAGTTTGTTGTCCCGGAGCGGATTCCTGCTCGAGCGACGCGGTCGGGAAGCGTCTTTTTGAAGCTGCGGAAAGGTCACCGTATCGACGCCCACTGTATAGTTCCTGGAGGACTTTGCACGTATGTTTATGAATTCAAATATGTATATAAAATTTAAGGATCAACTGGGATTAAATGAGAACTGTCTACCAGAAAACAAAACATCACTGTACATATCAGCAAGCAACCATAAAAAAGACGAATGATACATGAAGTGTTACTACTGCTCCACACAGCCTAATGACATTGTCGTCGAGCCACAAATCATCACCAATGCGAGCGTCAAAGATTGTGCACGAAAAACACGGCCGGCTGACTACAAAAACAAATTGTCATCTGTTTCCGGAATACTAACAAGAAGCAATTAGGAGCTCGGATCGGCGGG
>JARK01001458.1:41189-90097 GCA_000688135.1 Ancylostoma ceylanicum | reverse complement strand
GGGGGGGGGGGGGGGGGGGGGGGGGGCAGTGCTAGCGCTCGCTTTCTGCAAAGCGCCGATTTACGCTTGACATTTGCAGATTCCACGCAAATTCCACGACTTTTCCGGTTCATAAGAGTCCAATTCGGTGTAATAATACCTTCGAAATGGCACTCAGCGAAATGTCAAGTGCCTGGTGCATAAAAAAAGCTTGTGCTTTTGAAGACAAATGCTGCGGCTAATTGACTGAATGAAAGATGTAAAGGCTAAAGCTAAACTTGACATCTGTGTCATTATCCATGGTGATTTGCAAAAAGCGCTGCAATAACTTTGAAAGCATCACAAATTCTAATATCATGTGAAAAAAGCCCTCACTATAGCTATTAGTTTGGCGACATTACAGCAAAATTCTCGATTATAATTATGGATAATCCTACAAATTATTTATTTTTTGGATTATTACAGCTCTAAAGCCAAACATGGCGTGAGCATCTAGCTGAATACAGATTCCCAGACCTCATTCATTCCTCATTACATAAAATTTTTATATGTATGTAGTCCTTGAAAGACTCGCACAGCACTGAAAATTTTCTGAAAAGAAAACGGAAAAACTACTGTGGTGCATTAGGACGAAAATGGCCCGTTTCCGCCACGCTTACTTTTGTACATATCCTTATCCTTGCCTGCATATCACGGCCGTTCCGTTTTATTCATGGTAACCGATATAGTAAATAAATAAATAAATAAATAAATACTATTGTTTCTGATCATGCACCTCCAATACGTTGATCATTGAGAGGCATACTAGAGATAACTTTATGGAAAAATTCCAGGCGTAGCGGGAATCGGACAGGTTCACCCAGTCGATTATCTAGGTAGAAGTTTTCCTAAATTAATTTCTGCATAGGTAAACCGGGAGAGCACAACAATTCCTTAATCAATTTCCCAAATCGTTGCAAATTCGATCGCTAAACCTCATCGTCCAACACTTACAGTGCCGGTCAATCACTTTTGCACCACGGAAAACCACTACCTGCCCTGCCGCGTCGCGCCATCCATGCGACGCGGTCGGGAAGCTGGACGCTGCGGTTGTCGGTTTTGATGTTTTAGCTAAGTTTTCCATCGTTTTTTCCTTGCGCCCAACAGTAGCGCCTGTTCACAATAGCGCACAACAGCTCGGCCGCACCGCATAGGTGCTGCGGCGCGGCAGAGCAACTGAACGGTATCCTGCGACGCAAGAATGACTGGCCGGATCTGTAAATGCGCCGGAATTCATGAAAACTCAAACGAGAACCGGAACCTCACCTTCATTCCCTCGTAAGAAGCATACATTGGGAACCAGGTCTGAATGATCGCACGCACGCACGCACGCACGCACGCATATAAGACGCTCGCACTTTGCTACGTCTAAGTAGCTAGGAATACGGAAATTTCCTACTTGGTCCCCATAATGATCGTAATTTGCTGGAAACCCATCAACAGGAATTTCCTTGCGGTCTCACCCTCAAAAATATGGAACGGCACTTGAGGTATACAGTGGGCGCCGAATGCGCTGGCCTTTCCGCGGCATTGAAAAGCACGCGACGCGACCGCGCCGCTCATGATGTAATCATTGCCGCAGCGGTGAATCTGGGTTTTCTTGATAGTTGTTCATCACATTTGATGTTAACAAATAAGATAACTAACTAACTATCAAGAAACCCCATATTTTGTTGTCCTGGAGGGAATTCCTGCTCGAGCGGCGCGGTTGCGCCGCGTGCTTATCGAGGCTGCGGAAGGGCCGGCGTCATCGACGCTCACTATAACTCAGCTATGAACTGTAGAAAACCACTAGGATTAAGGACATTACATTATAGAAGTTACCAGTTACCAGAAGAATCATCAGAGATCAGCTCAGGAACAAATAAGAAAACACAAAAAGTCGCCACGAAAACTCATTTCCTATGGAAGCGATTGAAACAACAAACGGAGTCGATGCACACAGCACCACAGCTCCTGCATTCATCCATCGAAGATGGAGAATAGCCAAGCAGCAGCTGAATAATCTCAGCTGCATCCGTAATAGATGTATTCGGTTTCGATTCCTGGAAATCTCCCGTTACCAGCGAACAGCATCGGATGCAGGTGTTTCGACTGAGGATGCGCTCCACAGTGAGATAGGAAAAATTTCTCAGATTTCTTCAGTCACTTAGGAGTAATGATCTACCAAATGGAAACCCTGGAAACAATAGATCATTTTTATTTGGTGCAGTTAGCCACACACACGCTAAGAATATTTGTCCATTACAGACGGGCAGACGATGATTCTATACGCTTGGATATCCTGTGGCAGAGACGCAAAAAAATTTGGAAACGTTCGTCGTTGCGACAACGCCATTCCTGAACGTCTCCTTGCGTGCGTCTGACATTGAGAAAGGTCTAAGCAGGCAACACGATGACCACAACCATTAGATCCCGAACCTGGCCAACAAATAATGGTAAATTTCGAAAGAAAAATTACATCAGAGGGTTTCCTTACCAACTTGGCATTCAGCCATATTTAGCAGTAATGATACAGATCACTAGAGATGATCATCTACAGAAAAAGTCCTCAATAAAAATAAATAAATATTGGTCGTATTTACGCTTATAATCATCCATTTTTATGGAAACATCTCTCCATTCACGAAATCTCCATCTACAAATAACGTTCTTAATTAATTTAATTCGCATGATTTCACTTTGTATCATATGGAAAAGTCTTTTTTCCACTCGTGGGTTGCAACGCCAGAAAAAGCAACAAATCAGCAAATGAAAGCGGAAATCGTAGAGAAAAAGTTGGTAGAGACATCTGCTGAAATGAGAGCAAAATTTTCAAAATTTCAATAGTTTTCCTTTTAGCGATTTACCCAGGAAAGTGTGAATTATTGCAATTCACGAAAAGGAGAAACTTGTTCTAGATACATAATATTCTAATAAAGTGGTCTGAGAAAGATATAGGGCTAGAGGTTCAGATATTCATGTGAAAAATCTGACAAGTAATATCTCTAGCTAGTTTGCTAGATTCGCCAGCGTAGACACCTTAGAGAAGGAATAGAGAAAGGTTCGCAGATATAAGTGATGAAAAAGAGAAAATGAGAAGAAAACAGGCTTTGGAAACCGGAGAAAAGTGAGGTTATTAACAAAAAAAATGGTGATAAATCACGAAAACACGAAAATATTAACATATTCAAAGTAGGAGAGCGGCAAAAATAGAACGAAACGAAAAAATTGAGAAAAATGATGCGAAACATTTTGAAAAAACATTGGTGACTCCGAATATATCCCGGGCTGGCAAACTATCGATATCCATAGATCGACAGAGGTCAAATTGTCGTGATCTATGGATCTATCACATCTATGTTCATTTAGTATGTGATCATCATCGTAGAGACGTGACAAATGTTCAGTTGAGGTTCACTTTACATGTGCCGACATGCATGGTAGCGATTACACAGGGTAAGTGTTAACGCCTGTGTTAACGATGGGTCAATTTGGGGGCTGTTAACTTGTTGACTCTGGGGAATTCCAATGATAGATTCCAGTAGTGAGAGTAGTTACTCTTTTTCTTCTTTTAAATTTAAATCTACTATAATAACTCAGTAGTGGATGAAGATTCTTGCATTCTCCTCGTCACTGAATCTCATTGGTAACCATTTGTGCTAAAATTTTGGACCACACACGATGCTGACATGCATTGCTGAAATTACCCAGAGTAAACGAGTTAACATACTCCAAATTTATCTACCGTTACCACAAGTTTTACCACGTTTACTCTGGGTAATCTCAATCATGCTTGCCAGCCTTGGTTTGTACTAATTCGACGATGAACAACAGCTCTGCACTCTCGCATCTGATTGCCTAGACATTTGTCAAATTGCCAACCTTTAGTCATGGGTAATTGCATAGAATTATAAAGCAAACAACACTGTCCTTACATTGTAATTTTATAAGTTTGTAATATGAAGGCATGGTGGATGAGAAAAATTATAACCCTTTGAAATTACAGGCCTATTGAAAAGGGATTTCCTAATCGAGCTATACTTTTTTTATCCCTTGGACTTTTGCGATGTGATCAGCACAGAAGTTTGAATTAATCGGGGTTATCTGTACTTTTGGAACGGTATGCATCGTTGGGGTTACCCGGGGTGAACGCGATAACGATCTATAATTTCAATGTGGGTTAGTATATTTACCCTAGGTAATCTCAACTATCCATGTCGGTTTTGCTCACCGCAAGAGGTGAAACATAAGACCACGCCTAAGATCTCTCATGTTCGCTATATATGTACACAATACTTGGCACGTATCATTGGGATTACCCAGGGTAAACGTGCCAACTATATATAACATTGTGGTAGGTCAAAACGTTTATCTTAGGTAATCTCAATTATCCATGCCAGCTTTGTTCAGCGTAGGAATTTTTAAAAAATTCAAATACACCCGAGTTGGCATGTATCCTTGGGATTACCCTGGTTGAATGTGTGAGCGATCTATAAATTCAAGGTGGGTTAATATGGTTACCCTAGGTAATCTCAATTATACATGCTAGCCTTGCATAGTGCAGAAGGTAAAGCACAAGACCATGCTCATGATCTATCATCAAATAATTCCGGGCTGTCACATATCACTGAGATTACCCAGAGTAAACGTGTCAATATACTATGAGTTATCGATCGTTAGCTCGATTACCCTCGGTAATCCCAATAGCACACACCGTAGCAACGGATGCTGTGATTGGACATTCGAATAGAGCCACCAATCACAGAGCTTCCCCAGGCTGCTCTATCCAGATGCAGCTCTCCATACCCTACAAGAGCACATCGCCGCGAGATGTAACATCTGGGATTACCGCTAGAGCACCAAGCATATCCATATCCAAGGCATAGAGCCTCGGATATTCCTGTATCCTTTCTGACATGGCCGAATTCTGTTGAATACTGAATCTTTGGTCAAAATGGCAACAAATAGTCGGGTAGGTGGTAAAATCCACAGTAATTCGCACACAGATGACTTGCAACATCTCCATGGTAGCAGTTATTGCTAACCTCGTTGCATTTCCAATGTCGTATTTCATATTTCGTATCTTCATGAACCAGGAAGATTCATGTCGCTCTCTATAAATGACTACTGACACATGACGAACACACATACACAAATACGACAGCCCCGTGGACCTTTCCACACCTTCATGGAAAATTTTGAGCTTACTAGCACGCTGTCATGGAAGATGTCCAAGCCAAAGTGGCAATTTCACTAGCTCCTCCCAAGTGCTCTGTACTCCTTCTTCGATGAAACATTGAAAATAGCACTCAGCCCAGTTATTCTTGGATATTTTGAATAAATTTTCCGAATTATTCGTACAAAAAAATAAATTCTATATAAATTTCCCGGATTCTCCCGATGCGCCCGGCATGCATCGTTGAGATTACCCAGGGTACACATATTAATATATCCCAAATCTATCTATCTAACATCTATTTAACATGTGCGTTGACGGCCTAACCTAGGTAATCCTAATGCCGCCCCTGGATGACTTGAAATGAACCTCTCAGCACCATACTAAACCTGGAAGGGTAGCACCAGCATCCAAACTCGGAGAAAAGATATATAAATCATCAGCACAGCACCCGGCAGTATGAGTAACACCCGAGGCCGCATGCGTCATTGAGATTACCCGGGGTAAATTAACCTTATGCAAATTTATACAACGTTAACACCGGTGTCAACTCGTTTACCCTAGGTAATCTCAGCCATGCATACAGGCCTTGGGTTTAGACATCATGTGTGGGTAAACGTGTTGATGGATGCCAGCTATAGGGTTAATTTGGGTGTGTAAACAAGCTCACCACGGGTAATTTCAATGATGCATCCAGGCACAAGACGCTGGCGCTTACAATAGGGTTAAATTTCGAGATCATTTAACTTTATGTGCCTCCTCTCGAAAGGTCGAAAACAATGTAATAAGCAAGTAAGAAACTAAATAATTAGTTAAATAAATAAATAACTGAATGAATAAATAAATAAACGGTTATAAATCCACAACGGCACGACCACCTTTTAGATCTGTGATCCAAAAAAAAAACAATAACAACAAACTTGAAGGGAACTAGGTTCAAGGTGAAAATGCGAGCGCTACTCAAACGATGGTCCTCGAAATTTCAATACTTTATACCAAAAAATGAATAATTCCAATGAAAAATTTCCCAGACCATATCAGTGCGCACATCCTCAAGGCTAATATCCACTAGGTACCACTTCCGTATGTGAACCACTCCGCCTTCTTCGATGTTTCATCGAGAGCAGCTCGTAATCTGCTCGAATCAGCTCACTTCCCAAAACCGGAACTGTTGTCCAGACAGCTGTTCATTCAACAATACACCAATCAGATGAGCGCGTTCAGGCCGACCATCGTCTTGATCTTGTTGTATGTGTGTGCATGTCACCACAACTTATATACACATCTATTAAACATGAATTCAACTAACTGAACCAACCTTAGCACTCTTTGACGAGTATTAGTCGAAAGCAGTGTTCTTAAACAATCATAAGTAAAACAACTACTCAGAGAAATAATTATACAAATGTGTCTCGGAAATAATATATAAACGACGCCCACAAGGCATAAATAGCACACTATAACATGATGGGATGGTCGGAATACAGTCACTCGCACGACAAAACAATGTAAAACAACGTGTGAACAGGGCGTATGAGATCATAGAGTAATATCAATAGAAAACATTTCTTCAATGGAAAAAAAATTAGATAATAACCTCTGCACTAGATATACTATCAACGGACGGAATCACACCTAACCCAAACGATACCTGTTTACCATAGCACTGTTTTATGCGCAGTTACAGACGCCCAGTGGAGGAGCTTAAGTTAATACTTTCGAGTAATCCCACTGAATAGAGGACGAGGAACTAAGGCCTTTTCATTACTACGTCGACGCTGTCTAGGAAAACAACAACAAAATAAGAAACGGGCTGTAAGATTTGTTTCAGCAACTCGCCCAGTTGTCGCGCCATCAACAGGCCACCAGGGCTGGGATTCACGAAACCTTGCAAACTAGGGATGGCTAGCGTGATTGGTTATCCCGTAGACTACGTAACGTTGAGAGACGCAGGACGCAAAAGTCGGTCTGCTACCCTAGTTTCGCTTGGTTTTGCGTTCATAAATCCTAGCCCAGAACCACATACCCCAATTGGGCCAAGCAATGGCATCGGGCGGCTCAACAGGGCGGAAAATTGCAACTGTAAGGAGTTAAAAAAGGTGTTCTACCATAAACAAGAGTATTAGATAGCTAAAGTTGAATCATATGCACAGTACTGAAAACCAAGTACTACATTCAAGTACTGGCCCTCGTACCTGGACGAAGATTGCATAAAATTGCTTGACTACCCAGTAAACTAGTTGCCCACGGGTAAGAAGAACACTTTTGTAGGTTTACAAGTATTCCCATAAACATCTAACACCATATTCTTCAAAGAAAAAACTCATTTAACCCAGCTTTACTTGGATCCGAGCCTACTTTAGCCCTAAAATCCTACTTCAAAGAAAGAATGGTCCACACCCTACCCCAAGAAGGAGGAGCCAAGTTGTGATATTATGAGACGAGGCGATTCTTCCATCTTAGGATGAATAGGGCATGGACCGTCGGCCAGAAATTTTTTGATACAGTCACATCATCATCTAGACAGGCCCTTCCCAACTTCGTTTCAAACTCTGGACGTTTCCGAATACACAAAATTGTATGAAAATGCCGATAAACCAGTTTTTCACGAACTCAATCAACAATGGACAGTACGACTCAATCGCAGTAAAGTCCGCGACCCTTGGTTCTCGCGATGCGCTGGGTTTTATTGATCGAATATGGTAAGGTAAATACTAAAAAATGAATTAGACAAGACTCGCATATATTCCATGAAACTCACTTCCACTGTCATTTCCATTGAGCATGGATGAATTGATTGAGCTCGTGAAAAAAAGGCTAAAGTGAGGAGGGAGAGTGAAAAAAGTTGGAATTTTCCTTAATCAATGCCCTCTTTTGCCATTCTTTTGCCATTCTTTTGCCATTCCAGATATTCAACGATAATCAATGCCTCCCGTAGATTCTATTAGGTTGCCGCATAAATAATGGCCGATTTGAAGCTGAGCTTCGAAAGGTGCGTAACTATAAAAATCACGGAAACAAAGGAATGGCAAGGCGGTCCTAGAATGTAAATGACACACGCCTTGTGTTTTCTGATCGCTCAGGAATTGTCTACCTAGCTCCTATATTGGTGGGAGTCATGGAGTTTCAAATGTTTTTGGTTGCGGCCATCATTTCTGGGACAACGTAATAATTCCGATACAAAAATATCAAGCGCAAATACTACAGCGGTGTGCTTCTGGAAACGTCTTTTCCATTGAGCATTTGTATATCTGAACAGAGAACAACTCGCTAATTACTAAAAAAAACATTTGATAGCAATCAAAAGCGCAATCGCATATTAGCGCTGATTCTCTGTGGGAATTTACGTTCTCAATCTGGAAGCATGAATGAAAACAGGGCATCAAAGTCTGATATTAGGACCAAAACTCCCCCACCTTTGGTCCCGACTGCGCAAGAAAACATGCTGTGGACCACGCACGTCGCTGAACCGGATCCACCGGTGAAAACTCGTACGTGGGACACGAATTCAATAAAAAAAATGAGAGACAAGCAACAACTAAGACCTTAGTGATCTGGAAAGAACACGGGAGAAGAGGAACAAACAACCTGCTATGGGCGACTTCTCACGCCATAACAACGCAATAACCGAATAATACGCATATATAAGAAGATAAAAATGTAAAAATCGACTAGGAAAACTTCGCATGTATGGAACGGGACGAGGGGATCATTAAAACGGAATAGGAGGGGCGGGGAAGTAAGCTCGAAAAGGGAACCAAAGAAAGAAAGTGGAAAAGGTCCGATTTAAAACGGCTACTGAAAACAACTAGTTATTTTGTTAGTATACTTGAAAAAGCTACGAGAATAGAGGCCGTTTAGCGCGTGGTGACGTGGTAGTGCCACCGTCACTATCACCCACATACATCTTGCCTGCTCCGCGAGAGTACAGTGGCGGCGTTGTGTCTAAATGGCCGTCTCCAAACGTGGAATCCATTGCTGACGTCAGGTCACCGCTGGAATCGCTCGGTGACGAGTTTCCGCCGCCGGCCGCACCATTCTGAAGGACGCCTGCTCGCATGCCACCAGGATTTCCAAAAACTACACCCGTATCTTCGCAACCAACGTTTAAACCCGACATGTGCAGGACACGTTCATCTGGCTCGTCAGCACACTGCAAAAGAAAAAAAATGCAAAACTGCCGATAAGCAAAAAAAAGGTGGGAGATGCAGAAAGCTCTTCCAGTGAAGTGTGTGAATGGACGAAATTTCAATGAAAACGGGTAAAACGTTCAAAAGGCAATAATTTAAAAAAGAAAAAGGAAAACGAAAAGTCACTCACCTCACTTACACTACTGCTACTACTTGCCGTATGCTCCCACTGCCCCGGTTTAGCAGGAAATGCCACGCTTGCACCCTACAAAGAATGAGATGAGGTCAATTCAGTTGGAAACACTGAGTGAGAAACACCAAGCGCAAAATCCCAACAGCACAGAAAAGATAAATGAACGATAAACTTTCTCATGAAGAATGCGCTTGGAAGTACAACGCGAATAATAGAACTCGGCAATATTTAGGCATAAAAAACTGATAGAAAAAAGTACAGCAGTAGGGAACCCTACCAACGACGAAGATGACGACTGTTCCGCTTGAAGGGGACATTTCGGCCATGAAGTTGCAGTGCGAAGCGGTCCAGAACCAATTACGGGCACATTCGCTGGAGGGCAGTTTATCTGAAACAAAAATCGAAACTTCAATCATAGAAAAAAAAACATGCAGAGTGGACCCCAGATCAATAATCGATAGAAACAATCATACCAGAAGAAAAAAGGGAGAATCAATTCGAGGAGACCGCTTACACTCTTTTTATGTTTGTTTTGCTTCTCTTCCTCGTGTTTGGCGGCCACCCGGCGAGCATCAGCAAGAGCTGTCTCAGCTTTTTCCTGTGCCACTGGATCTTGTGAGTGTATACATCGCGTAATGATGATGATCTAGAACAATTCTATTCGAGGAAATTTCGTCAATACAAAAAATGGCAACAAAGAAAAACCAGAGCATTAGAAACCTAAAAGAACTAACTGCTAATGGAAGCCTAGTAGCTACAGTTAGAACTAAAAAATAACCTTGAAGCCAGGTGGCATGCTTTCATCCTTGAAAGCCCGGTCAACTTCAATCAACGGGAAAACGTGCACGTGTTCATCGCATCCCCGACGAATAAGTGCTGGACCGGACGCTTCTGGGCGACCTTCTGGCGCGGATTCAACAGGTTCACCACCTAAACATACTATTGCGGGTAATTAGGACAATACTGCCACCTACTTTCTAACCATTAAGTGTAGAACTTAACATCATGACTGCAAAATTTGAAAAAAAAAAAAGAAATTTGCTTTTAATACACTACCACAACATTGATAAGTTCCCCCCAAAAAGCTGTAAAATAACGACAAACACTGTACTGCCAAACTGAAACTTACTTGTTGGAAGAGCACGGCGTCGTTCATTGTAAAAGTCTCGAACGATATCGGAGGTATGTGCATTCCGCAACAGCTCTTCAATCCCATGACGTGGCCTGAACGACTTGACAGTACTCGGTGTCAGTAAGTTCTTCCTTGCACAACTTAAGAATTTTCGAGAAATTTGCTCGCTATCAGCCGCGATTTTCCGAACAACCAGTTCCACCAACAACGAAGAAATTACAGTAAGACCTTCCATCCAATCAGAGACACCAAATCCACCCTCGCACGGCCTTCGATCACGCAGATCAGATTGCCTGACACCTGCCAAGACCCCCAATGCCCGGGTAAGGAGTTGCTCCAAATTTTGGAGCCCTGAGCACAAAGCAGTATACTTAATTCAGGGAAAACTGTGTGGATCGCCATTCATAACGAATCTAGGTCAAGATATAATTCCAAAATGTTCCATTGCTCAAAAGCGTTTAGCACAAAAGACACAACTTCCAGACGAGATCGCTGAGCCCTGATTTCATAAATGCAATTCGATTCCAAACGATGAAACCCGCAGAAATCAAATGCGCGCACGTGTGAGCCAAATAAAAACTAAAATTTCGACATCAACTGCAATAATTGCAATTTTGAACAACAGCTGACATTTCTACAAGTTTATAACCTGGATTATTGACCTTGTGCACCGAAATACACAATCAAAATGGAATATTAATCCATCATATATTCCATAATAGCTCCACACCAAACAAAGCGCTTCAAAACATTCCCAGCATCTCTTCTACACCGATACCGTAAAAATGACAAATACGCAATCGCGTAAAAATACGGAACATTTCGGACATTCTCATTTTGAAGCTTCATTTTCCTTATAATGGAGTCTCAATCACAGAAAATAGTCCGTGGTTTTTCCGTTGCATTTCAACAAATTTAACTCCACCTATGGCAAATACTGGTAAAATGTCTCAACTACCGTACTAACTACCGTAACAATTCAAAGAGGACGAGAAGACTGCTACTATTACAACATCGCCGTCTTCTCAGGGACTACTTACGGAGAAAAAAACAAGAAGAACTTCACACAACTCACGCTTTAGTGGGATCTCCATAGATGTCGGCTAACGATGATGAAGGACAGTGTTCTTCCAGCCCCGGAGGTAACTTCAGCTGAAATCCGTGACTGATTAAAACATTTTCTCATTTAAGAGGAAAGAAAAACGCTCACCTCTAACTTAGTGGCTTCCCACCGCTCACTTGAACTCTGGGTTTTCCGCTTCTTGTGGCCCTCATTGCCTTGAGCAGAATCACTAGATGTCATATGCGGATCACTGCTGTGCGATTTGCGGACATTCACTACAACATTGTGACTTGAATTTGACAGTCCAAAATGATCTACACGAAAATTCAAAGCAGATTAGCTGTCCTAACGTACTGGCGGTTACCTAGAAACAAGGACATAACAGAAAACAAAGCGTCCTACTAATCCTATCAGCAACAAAGGGAAAACACTTCACATGCTACACAGGGTGACCTTTGTGACTACTCTAATTGGATTTTCAGGCATATCGTATGTGAAAAGGCAGCCGGCGTTTTTTTTTTTGTACCACAACAAAAAAGAGAACAACCTTAATAATAGAAATAGTACATGGCTTAATTCAAAAACCTCATATTTGCAAAGTACAGCTCGACATTTTTGAAGGAAGAAATTGCTTTTGAGATGCACTAACACGAAGGCATTGATCATCCCTGCTCAATCAGAATTTCAAAGTGGGAAAACGCTCAGAGGTTATTCAACATTTCACGGTTGTCCCAGAATTCAAGCACCTGTGCAGTCTGTCTCAAAAAATATGTCAGATTGTGCAGATGCTGCCGCCAGACAAGCGTTGTGGGATCACATGGAGCATGCTCATATGTTCTAGTCCCGCTGCGCAACTCGGCCCACCACCCAACAAGATTTTTAGAGACAATGATGTAGGTGGTCGATTCCACCACCTCCTCCCTCTCTCAGCTGGCAAGAATAGTTTCCCTTCTGTTTATAAATCCATATCCACAAAATAATGGCCCCTTTCCTTATACGACCACCTCTCTTCCGGCAAAAATACGACTTCCCCTCACTATTCTGCATACGGATAGGTATCTCCCTGTCATAATGACCCTCCTACTTGCTACCTTTCCTCAAAAACGAGATAAAATTTCTCCAAGAGTAGCCACCAAAATTAACTGAGACGAATTTGAACATGACATAATGATTAACACCGTCGCAATAGTGACAGCAGCCTAACCGAAAGGTTTTCATTTACAAGATCTAAAAGTCGAAAAAAGTCAAGGAACACGCTAATTTTCAACTTAAGAAAAAAAAAAGCTCTCAAAATCTCCAATCTTTGAGCTAGATATTCGAACCCACTCTTGGTGAGGAAGGATCGATGATGGCCGACCGGCTCGCTCGACTTTCGCTGTTCGTTCACGGCAAAACCCAATGTCGTACGATCACATTCGGCCGACAGTGCATGCATATCCCGTCGCAAACAAGGAACATGACCATCAAACTGTATAGTACCAGGAGCAGGTGGTGAGGATGGCACCGCTGCAGCGGCACTCTGTCCAACATTCGTGGCACCAGACGTCGACGGTGCCGACGTTCTTCGCTCGGTAATCGACGTTGCCCCTTCCGGGTATGGAGAAATTTCATCGCCGTGACGGTATCCACCTCCACATGAGCCAGGACAAGTGAACATCGTGTTGAGCCAGACATGACCGATCTGGAACTTGAGATTACTGTGGTTTATCCATTTATTCGATAGCAATAAATTTTAATCAGCTACGACAGCACAGAACGAGTCAACTCAACTAATAACACTGCTGGAATGACCAAATCGCAATATATTTGGATGGGAAAATAAAAATTTACCTTTTCTCGTTTCTTCTTGTTCTTCCGCAAACGAGATCCAGCCGCAGGTGTTTCGGCAAAAATATCCACACGTATATCACCTTCCAGATAGACGCGATATGGATGTGTTACCGACCAACCCCAAGCTCGCCTTAAAAACCTTTGTTCAGTGCATATTTTCTATTCAGTTAAATAAGTATAAAATGAACTGGTACCTATAATTACTTAATTAATATCAATTACTAGTACTAATTATTTAATTGCTATTAATTACTAGAACTTATAATTATGACTAAGTCAAAAGTAAAACCTTAAGCCTACACTCATTTGAAAGCGATGAAGAAATGCATCAATCAGAAGCAAAACATTTTTAAACATGAAAGAAGGTCTGTCAATAAAACTAGACTCATATTATTTGCTGACAAGCGAAACGCAGCAAATGCAGATAACCCTAGCACAGTCGCAGAGAAAAAAAAGGGTTTGGGCATGCAGCGTAAAAGAAATGTTTCATTTACAGAAAAAAAGCTTCAGCTATACGAAGGGTTCAAATACAAGAGAGGGGGGCTAAAAAACTCAAAAAATCAGAAGAAAAAAATCCTGAAAATCCGAAAAAGTGACAGAATTTAAAGAATAGTACGGAATGAGCTGCTGAATGAATGTTGCAGAGTTCAGACTTTTTGAAATATTGATCACAAAAGAGATGCAGTTGCAATAAACAAAAAAATCATTCAATTCACAAAGGGGTATGCCAGAGACTTTACACTTTGAACAGTCAGTGATATCTTCATAACAAACCCTAATAGAATGCAAGTGGAAAGTACCGGGGACATGGAAAACTCGGGGAATCCCCTTTATCGGAAATTCTTACGAGACCCCATGCCGATGTGATGCTTTTTCACATGTCGGCGAAACTCTTAATCGCAGTGCCTGATAGCCACAGCGGCGACGCTTCTCCTATGGTATCACCAAATGCACTCTGGGAATAATCGTTATCGCTGCGTTTTTTAACCGAAACTGCGATAGCCGTTATCGCGTGCATTATCCGCACACACGTAGACCCTGATAACGTGGGATTGCTGCAAAAACGACAAAAATCGCCGCGAACACAGAACCAACAATTACAAGTGGGTACTGCGATTTGACAGAACCGGTTCACAACAAAACGAAAATTGCAGCCTTTCTTATCGTGAAAAGAATCACTTGACTGCCGTTATGGGTAATCAAATTGTTAACAAGAATCAGAAAAAAGATGCGGTGTAAAGACTAGAGGTCAACAGATGAAGGCAGCAATTCAAGACACTTCGCAATCGAGCATAGGTTCCTCCATGAAACCTGGGAATACTAGTCAGACTTTAAACTTGTAGAAATAGTAATATAGAGCTATCCCGGAGCCTCATATTATATGAGACAAGGGTCTTCAAAAGCGGCCAGAAACAATTATAGTACTTTCAAAAATACATTGGCAACAAACTGCACTAACAAGCCACACTAGGAAGCAGAACCATAGCTGATATAAGTAGTGAGTAGAGGAATAAGGTCGTGTTGTTTCCTTTATTGTTATTCAATTTAGATGTATGCATGCTTGAATGCAATTTATCTTTTCATAGCCATTTCCTGTTTATGTTTCATCCCCAGTATGAACTCCAGACACCGTCATACATACCGCAGCAAGAACGACCCTTATGGAGCTCTCATAAACTCTAGAAATGCATCAGAAAGCTACCGAAATGAAGTGGTCAACGATTGCTTCAGGTCCTAAGGGTGTGCGAGATTGAGCTCCATAAGGGTCAAAAATTACCCTTACGTAGCTCAACCACCCATACCCTTAAGACCAGAAGCAATCGCTGACCACCTCATTTTAGTAACTTTCTGACGCATTCCTAGAATTTAATTGAAGATTTGAGCCTAGGGAAGTGGAACGAGTCGCCGCAAACGGAGCAAATTTTCACATATGTGGGACAAAAGAACAGCTCCATTTGTGGCAATAAAACCAGATGCGGAAAAGGACTCTATAAGTGACTGTTTGTGATCTTTGGAAAATCAGAAAAAAAAAATGTTTCCGACGATTATGAAAAACGAGGTGGTCCAACCCCCCATTTTGATAAATTTACACAAACGTGAATGCTTAATTGAAAAGGGGTAAAGACGATGGTTTTTGCACTTTTTTGTATGAGTTTCTAACTACTTCCCAGCACAGCACTTTTCTGAAAACCTTCCTCACAAAATTTTCCAAGGCATCCATTTTACATCTTCCAATTTTCTCCACTCGCCTACCTTCCCAAGTCCAGCTTTCATGAACTGCGTCCAAGAAATAACAGACATTTACTTTTCCCACTGACACTTCTTTGGTATTGCAATTATATTACAGTACAGTATAGTAAAAGCACTAATATGCAAAGAAGAAGGATCACGCGATTATGGAACCGAATCCATGGAAGAAAACGTGACTAACATATTCGGAAAAAAAAAGAACAAACCTGGAGACACATGTCTTCTTAGCATCAAATGCATTCACAGATGGATCATAGCTGTCTTCTCCAAATGGTACCTTCCCAGCCCACAATTTCTCTTCTTCGCTCCTTTAATAATGTCACATAAACAACCAAAAATACAAACTTTGGAAAGAAAGAGAGAGGCCCAACCACTGCTGTCGAGTTATAGTGATCGGCGCTCCTTTGAACATTTCTATATCACCCTGAGCAACACGCATGACGAGATCTCCTTTAAAAGTGACCCCTAAACACATAGAAATTGGAAATAACCATAAAAAATCTGCAAATACCAAAATGCAAGATAAGAAAAGATCAAACAAAGAAGAATCTCACCCGGCTGTGGGGGCCGCTCTACATAAACTCCTACAAGCTCTATTCGTAATGGTGTGTAAACTAAATTGTGCTTGTGCATCTGCGCATAATAGTACACGTAGCGCCGTTGCGAGGGAATCGTCACGCCCTGGAATCAGAAATTCCATTTACAATGAAATTATGCAAACTGCGCACAGCAAACATGATCAAATTATCAATTTCTTAAACGTTACTGATGTGATTAAACAAATAAGGCCAGTGATTCGTTATGTGTGCACCGTTCACAATCATTTAAGTATGGTCTCATCACTGACCGACCACATACGGAGAATTGCTGATTAAATGAGACAACTAGTGATGTTTGTGTTCGTTGAATGAGACATGGCTGATTTCCTATTTGTATCTATTACTTACAATGCCCCCATAGACAGATAAACAGACCCGCCAACATCTTGGGTGGGCGTGTTAAAAACAAAAAGAAAATCGAAAGCTAGCTATGAAAATGACGAAAAACAAGAACGCTGACCGTCTAAGAACACTATTGAAACAAAAAAAAATTCTGCTGCACAACTAACTGAGACATGAAAGGCCGTTTCATTCTCCCAGATATAAAAACACGAAAAAGGCAGAAAAAAAGTTGTCGTAAAGAATACTCTTAGATATGAATTAACAGCTAACCTTGTTGTTCACCGTTCTCACAATTGAGTAGTAGTCCATAACTTGCCGTGGCAAATTGTAGAAATTTATCGAAACAAGATAGGCGCAGATCATCACACCAGTTCGTCCCTGAAATAGCTATGTCAAAACTACATATTACACTGAGATCCTCGATTACTACTGAGTTACAGCTTGTCCCAAACTGATTGTTGGATGGTGCCCCCGCCCCCTCCTCGAAGCGGTGCGGGACCAAAACGAAGGATGCGCTAATAGTATAGTAAATAGTAATAGTGTGTAGGTCCCGCAACGCTTCTCACATCGCAATACGTGCAACATACAACAGTTGATTTGATGTAGACTATACACGGAAGTTGGTCTCATCAAACTAGACCAAAATTTCAATTTCAACCAAAATCTACAATTTAAGCAAGAAAAAAAAAGCAATATCTACACAGGGCAGCATTTAATCTAAAAAGCCAAACATTTTTCAGCAACAGGATACCGTACCTTGCCAGCTTTGCAGTGCACAGCTACCACGTTTCGAGGATCAGCCTTTAGGTACTCATTAACCTGAAATCTCGAGTATTATTTAACATCTGATGTGGGGCAAAATGGCGAAATCTGGCTCACCTCCTTGCAAAAAGGATCCATGAGATCAAGCCGCGGTGGATGATGATCTTTCATATGATACAAACCCACTCGACCATGAAACTTTTCCACCTTGTAAAAATAGTTTCCCCGTCTGAAAAAAAGCTACCCTTGAAAGAAGTAAAACGTCATAAAAATCAACTTTTGCTGCTGTCTGGAGGAAATCAATTATTTCTCAACGCAATATCACTTCAGCTTATAAGGAAAAAGCTAAGTGGGTTTCTGACGCAAGGTGAGTAGTAGGGAACGCTAAGAATTTTGTTCTACATGTATGATGCATTACTGCAGCACTCAAAGCACCCGAAACCAAAACTTCGTTGGAAAAAGATTGAAACTAAGTAGGTTCAGTGGTGCGGAAACTGCCACAAAGAATTTTTGCGCACAATCCTTCTCCAAAGAAAAAATAAGGAAACGAAATATAATAGCACAACGACTGTATAAGATGCTAAATGGACAATCTAGACCTCAAGTTATGCATGAACTCTCATTTTGAAGAACCATACCTACAGTCCTTCTCAAAAAGATAGACGGATTGCGCGTGCGGTTTCTTAGCGTCGCGGCTGCAGAATTGCGGCGGGACTACTCGACCCTCTCACTTAAAGCATGCTCTCTCCGCGTCCCTCGTTCAGGTCCCGCAGCGATGGTGCAGTCGCGCAATCAGTCTATCTTTTTGAGAAGGGTTATACTTTGGAAATCCCGAGTTGTCTTCAGAAGGAAAAAAAGCAAAAGTTTAAAAAAAAAGACTGTCAGATTTACTGCAGCGGCAATGTGTAGAAATGTACTATAAAGAAAGGCAAAAAAAAACTCACAAATTGAATACTTTGTAATGTCCAGCATGATTACGCTCTAAAAATTTGACAGTATGACACATACTATTCCTATAAAGACGTTCAATACTTTTTGCTGGATAACCCATAGCGATTATTCGATCGGTAATATCTGAAAATCATTTGATACAAATGAGTTTAAAGAACCATAACAGCTTCAACAATTATAGAGCTCACATGTTAAATCGAGATTAAAGCCATCCTCGGTATAACGCCGCCGATTCTGGCTGATCACAGACCGTAAAGGATTAAACACTAAGTCTACGACATCCTGAAAAAGACCATGAGTCAGTCAAGATGTAAGAAAAACAACTCATTACGGAAAGAAAAAAACCATACATTAAAGCTCTGAAAGGAGGGATTTCGAGCCGATTCCGTAATCTGTGTGGCTGCTGGTGAAGTGGTGGTAGTGGCTTCGGCAGAGGACGTTGTCCCGTCTCCGTTTGATGAACCCGGCTCGGAAGTGGACGAACTAAAATCGAAATCTCGTGATCTCAATTGGTGTGACAGTAAAAAAAACGCTTGGTCATATTCTGGCTTTCGAAACGAGAACTTAAGCAAAAGATTTCATGCCAAAATTAGCATATGAATTATGTGCACGTAGAAAGTACAATTGAATTTCGTAAATAGCACATGATTTGATGAGAGTATTCCTTTTTGAAATACATTTCTTTCATTCCTCAAGCCACTAAAATTGAAAAACACTTTTAACAGTTCCATATGCCCGTATTGAAATGGACTGTTCCCTTGCTGTCTATGTTAATTTCCCTTCCATTTCACATGGTTCTCAGGCAATCGCTCATCTTTACAAATCTGCCGATGCCGAAAAAACCAACAGGTTTCCACGAATTCCTCGACTAAGTGCAGAATAGAAAGTGACAGTCCTTAAAATTGCACAGCAACGCTGGGAGAAAGAGGTGATGGGTAGTTTGCAAAATGACTCATTTTCGTTCATAGACCACTGCCAGAGGTTCCAATCCATTCTTTGGATCGACACTGTAATTCGAGCTCAGGTGACAGGGGACCTCTTTTCATGTTGAAAACATGGGACTTGATTTGGGGAAAAAGAGCACATTAGGTGTTGTCCTCAAAATATGGTCCGAAACAGGACTGTGTCCACCCTCAGCTTTCACCCACCTTTTAAATGAATTAGGTAAAATTTTCATACGAGATCTCCTATATTAGATCGGTACTTTTTTTTTGGAAATTCATGGAAGTGATGCAAAGTACATTTGCAGACTAGGAACAGTCTAAACGCAAAGTATCTCGTGGGTATATATGAGACAAGTATTCTCTTATAAAAATTTCTGCTCTATCAAACTATTACCCAGGGAGGAAAATGGAGAAAAATTTGCCGCGAAGGTAAAAACAATTGCATTATACTGTCCAAAAACACTAGAATAATTTCAGCTGAGGTTACCTTGAAATTGGGAGCCATGCACTGGAACAACTTGCACCCTAGATGGGAGCGTATGTCAACTCATGGTTCAAAATGCTATAGTTTAACTCTAATATTGGCTACAAGGTGAGCGGAACTCTGTCGAATCTACAAGCACTTTTCCTGTTCCTGCTGGCATGAGCAAGCTTTGCATTTCTATGCCCTTTCGTGTATTTCTTGACTGACTGCCCCTCAAAACTGACGACGATAACCAAGGGTCAAACCTGTTCTTCTTGTCGTTGGCGGTGGTTGCTGCTGGATCGACATCTACCCGCATAGCAGCGCCCTCGTCGCGCATTATTGGACGGCGGCGACTTGGTGCGGCGTGAATGGCGCGACGACGGGTGGTGCCGTTTACTTCGCACCTGCTGCGGGCCTAAAAGTCTGCTACACTGCTGCCGGTGGGTAATGTTGCCGTGAACTGGAGGCGTGGCGACGCGAGACGAACGCTGCGATGGGCCGGCTGTTTGTGCTGCTCCTGATGTGGAAAGGCGAGATGCTGCAACGCTGTGCTGGCCGGCCTGGCTAGTTAGTTGCTGCACGCACGTAGGCACGTATTCGATCGCAACGAACCACACGACACAACGCCCGACCAACGCGCACCTGTCTGTTGCTCCTGAAATCACAAAGCATGACGAACTGCATCTGCGGTGGACACCGAAGCGAAATATCGACGCGCTATCGGGAAATTTTCGACCGAGAACGATTATGAGTTAAACTGTGAACGGACAAGATAAGACTGCACTGTGACCTGAAGGAAATTGAAAAACCACTCGACCTAACATGCCTAGAAATTCGCATGCGATCTGAGCTTGAAAGAGCCAGAAGCGATTCTAACGAAACTGATAAGGCCAGTATTGATCTTGAACAACAAATTTTTGAAATGCGGGTTTAAATTGACAGATTCACCTACGTAATCAGAGCAAATATTAGGTTGGTCGGTCTGAGAGTATTGCACTAAACTTTACTTTTTTTTTCCAAACAATCATAACACTATCCATCATAGATGGAACCTAGTCTGCCAGTTTTTATAGTTGAGAAGTGGTAAAACTTCCTACCTCTACTGCCAAAGAATTTCAATTCATGACCAAGAAAGTCTGGATCGAAAAATAAATGTTGGTGCAAGACTTTAGGAGCAACCTAACGATTGAGAGCAAAATCAAAAGGCAACATTTGGGATGGAAGTGCTCCAGGATTTGCCAGCCGAGCGCTCTCTGAGGGGGCATACTGCTCTGAATATTGCGTCGATCTTTCGTCGATATTAACAACTGAAGTTAAATAGGAGAGTGACGATGTCCACATTTTGCTACCACAAAAAACCAATAATGCTACACACACAGGCACCTCGAAAGCCTTAAAATATTGGGATGACCTGGAGCATAAGCAAAAGCAATGAATAATGAATAGCAACGAATACCACAAGAAAATAATAATCATGAAAAAAATTAAAGCTGACACGCGAAGAATCCTCGACGTATGGACCGTCCCTTAGGAAAAAAAAGACTCCTCTTTCTCTTCATGCTCGAATTTGCTAGATATCTGCAACCTACAGAGAATGCAAACCAGTAAGGTACAGTCTTTGTCGAAAAGATAGACGGATTGCGCGTGCGGTTCCATAGTGTTGCGGCTGCAGAATCGTGGCAGGACCTACTGGAGTCTCTCACGTGAAACATACTCTCTCTCTCTCTCCCTCTCCCTCTCTCTCCAAATTAGTCCAGCAACTTCATGCACCTCCCCCAAAATAAGGGTGCCTAGAACGTTTGGAAACTGCTGAGAAATGGAACACGCCGGATAAAAATGCATTTGCTTCCGCGTAGAAATGAACCGTAACAGTTTTTTTCCACATCAGTTACACTTCGAAAAATCAAAGATCGTAACATTAAGTCTATTAAGAAGGAAGTAATAAAGTGATGGTGACATTCGTTGTCCAAAAAAATCCAGCGGATTCAGAAGACGAAAAACAGAAGTAATTGAAAGTAAAGTAAAGCAGCGAAGTCGCATGAATACACCAAAAATATTAATATCACATACTAACGAAGTTAGAAAACTTCGAGGGAAACAAGTGCTTTGCCTATTATCCGTTGCTAATCAAAGGGGAATCCTAAAGTGGGAACTAGTGAGCTTACGAGAACCTCAAAAAAAAAAGAAATGGAAGAAGAACATAAATAATAACGTTGATGAAAAAATGGTTACCAAGAACACCCACATCTAAAGGAAGTATATAATCTAAATAACTATCAGTTTCAAGAATGTGTTTGTCTTCACAGGTTTTTCAAAGAAAAATCAAAGTTTCAGAAAAAATAGGACTTTTAAAAAAGCTTAACCACTGAACGTGAACATGATTGGTTAACTCTGCATGACAATGAATTTTAGCGAGATCATAAATAACCGAGTACAGAACAGTTAGCGTGAATGACGGCCTAGAGGTTCGCAACCTTACAAGTTTTACACTCAACTCATCAAGTTCTACATCGCGATCGCATGGAAAAATCATAGCGTAAGACACCGATTACGTACGTACGCAGACCAAGAAGATCCACGACCTTGAAGTCACAGTAATGAAGGCGAATCACGCGAAAGAATTGATTGAATAATGTTCTCTTCTGTAGAGTGCAATTTTTAATGTATTCGTTCATGTAGCAATAATCTTGCGAAATTTGTTTTACATGCCAACATCACGTATATGTTCAGCAGCCCTCCTAAATATCTCACTTGGAAGAATTGTCTTGCAGTTCATAAATCTTGCGATGGCGCTGACTGAAACTGCAGCGGAAGCGAAATGACGCGAAAATCAGAAGTTCGGTGGTACAACGTCTTTCACCTTCGTTTATAACTCGTTCGTTCAACTGTTGTACAGATGTCCTGTGTTAGATTTTCTCATGCATGTTTGTTAGCCCATAGGTATCATCACTCCCTAGTTAAAAGAAACAGTACTAATGCTGATCTTATGTAATACCAGCCTGATCGTCCGGCTAACGCCGGACTCTCAGGCTTCTTTTTGTGCTCGCTTCGCTCGCGTTGTCTTCTTACGACATCTCCCTCACACCATGCCGGCCATCCCTTATTTAACAAAACTCCCGTTTCCCGCACCTTCGAGCTTCCTGGTTCCGAGGCACCTTTCCACAGCTGCGAAACAATCGGGAGACGTCTTTCAACCTTATATGAGACTGTTCGACCCGTCTGCAGGCGTTTTCCACCTCTTGGACGTCGGCGCACCCTCATCACCTCACTGGGCCCGTCTCTGGACGTTTCCCGCTTTTGGACGTCGGCGCACCCTTACCACCACGCTGGCCCCGTCTGTAGGCGTTTTCCGCATTTTGGACGCCGGCGCACCATTATCACACCGTAAGACCCGTCTCCAGGCATTTCCCCGCTTTTGGACGCCGGCGCACCCTTATCACACCGTGAGACCCGTCTCTGAGCGCTTACCCACTTTTGGACGCCAACGCCACCTTATCACACCGTGAGACCCGTCTCCAGGCATTTCCCCGCTTTTGAACGCCGGCGCACCGTTGCCGCAAAAGTGTACCCTCTGCATAGCATTATCACCCCTTCTGGGCGCCGGCGTAGCCCTACAGTGTAACCCCTCATCCGTGTCCTTCTTCGCCTTCCTGGCTCCTCCTCTTCGACATAAAGTGATCCTACCCATCTCTTCCCTTTTATAGTGTCTGGGCTTATCTCATTCATTTCAACTGTGGTAAACACAACAGTCGGTTCTTAGCATGTCTGAACATGACAAAAGTAGCCCAAAACACGTGTAAGTCAAGGTAAAAATCAAAATTTACCACATTTTCGTACATAACTCGACGGGCTGAACACGATGGTGCTGTTAGTTTTTGGCGGCAGGGCCTGGTTCTCGTGCACAGACACACACACACACACACACACACATGAAGTGCCAATTAATAAGAAGTAAGATTCTCAAACATACTCCTCTACCATGATAAAAGAGCTCGATGAATTTTGATCACAGTAATCACAGTACGAAAACGCAAAAATTCCCCTGTAATTAAACAGCTAATCTTGACTTCTTCTGAAAAGATACATTAGATGCTTTCAGGAAGTAGTCATTTAGGAGATAATTCTCTCTTCTTTTTTTGCCCATTAAGAAACACTGCGCTTTCAACTTACCGTGATGTACTTTGGTCGACTACTGAAGATTCAAACTCAATTCAGGCCTACAGCTGATGCTCCAACCAGCAAAAACATGAATATTCATTCAATCCTAACATGGTGAAAATACCTCAACCTAGCTAGATCACTTGATGATCAGGTTTGCACCGAAGGCAAAATGTGTTGCACGACTTCTTGAGTTTCTTCTCTTCCAACAGTATCTTGGAATGTCCCAGTAGTAGTGTAGAAAGAGCTATGGTTATGTGAACACTTTAATGTTGATATTTCCCAAAACGAAGCCTAGTGGGCTTAAAAACCCCTAGAATTTGAGTTATTGCTGTCCGAGCATTAACCATACAGAGTGGTGAAGGGCGAGAGAGTAGGAGAGTTCGAGGATTTCCACGGGAACCTTCCCAGAGCTTCAATGAAAAATTTCACGGTCAATTCACTATACGTTGGGAGGAAATGTCAAGGTCTAAAGAACGCAGTCAGCAGAACAGAACAACAAATACATCGAGTCCTGACTTGATAACAAAATTTTTTCAAAGACGTAATGGTTGTGCAGGTAGTTGGACTTTTTGCATCGTTCTTATCTACCTGTTTTTGACTGAGGTAATGTAAACACTTGAATTAGATGCAAATAGTCCGTTTACTAGCTTTAGAATGAATATTGGTTGCGAGCATGATTACTGTGACATAAAATAGTAAAACCAATCCCTGACAGTTAAGGAAAGTCGTGATAACTCGTAAAAATACAATCGCCACTGGATAGAAGTGTAACAAAAGACGCTGAAATGATCAGCACTTGTTTCAGATTTGCTATTGGACCTCACAGATTATGCGAATAACCTAAGAAATATAGACCATGTCAAGTCTACTGACATGTTAAACAAATCGCTGCAATGCTGTTGATGATCAATGGGATCACCACGTGCATGTTTCCACCGCATTCTTCGACACGCACCGCGCAACGCAGCCCTCCAAGGCGTGCGCAGCCGCCTGCACACAATTCAATAAACTTGGCGACAGCTACACTCAATTTCCCAAACTAACTGGTTTCGGAGATGATTTCTGCCTGGGAAAAAAGCACCCCAACTGATCTTATGGTAGAAAGGGACCACATGCGCAACTAATCTGAGCATGAGCATATGTAGTGTGCGAATTACGAGACAACAAGAAATATGAAGAATACAGCAACTGAACAATGACAAAAGGGTAGGGGAGAACAGCGAGATCAATCGTTGCCACCCATGTTATGAAGCTCCCCTCCACAATTTTACGAAGACAACTGTGAGCGCGGCCAAACTGTTATCAAAAATTATTGAAATACAAGATAACATAGATGATCAGTTTTTTTTCTCAACTCAACCTCAAACATTAAATGTTCATTAATTCTTCAGCAGAACCAAGAAAATCGCTATGAACTCACCCGCCGAAATTTTGCCGCATTCTTCGGAAACGCAAATGTTTTCTTAACCTCAATGTAACCCTAATATTTACCAAGCCCATCCTCAATATTAGCACCAGAATTGCCTCAGCAGCTCGACTCAGTCCAGGGATAAATGCAGTGAATCAGCAAAACAGAAGAGCGGATTCTTGACATTTCTCTTTTCTGAACTATTCAGCAACAAAGATCTACATGTACCAAGTGTTTAAACCGAATTCAAAAACGAAGGAGGTTAATTCATAGTTCCTGCGACGTAAAAAAGAACAATTAAATGATGAGTTAGCTGAAGAGCATGATTTTCTTCATCTAAACTCCCAAATGCACCCTATCCGCACTAGGTCCACTAAAAGTAACGTATAACCGTTGTATAGACCATTGTTTCCTTGGTCTAGTTGAACTCCAGATGACTAAAAGGGCAACCGCATTTGCATCCAAACATACTCGTCACGTCTCATCAGTCTACGGTTTTTATTTCCACTCAGCGGCATTGCTAGGATTATATACATTATGAAAAAAAGTCCATAAACTAGAGGACGACCTACAGCATAGACTGGTTTACTTTTCTTCTAATTTGTCATCGGTTTACAAGGTGGTGCACGTCTTCGGATAAGAGCGAGAACTAATCTCGCTTAATTCGATCTTATCATGTTCGATTATATATTTGCAGACTTAAATTCTCTGTAAACAAGCGTGTACAATACAAAATCCAGAAAAAAGAGGCTTCATGAAATTTCCTATCACCTGAAGCATGTATACAGTTGGCTTCAGATGCAATCAGCGATACGCTCATTCCGTAGCCCTATATTCATTTTTTCTAGCCCATAGCATTTCTGATCACTCTTCTGCATAAGATATGAGAGAATAAAAGCGGATGAAGAGTAGTGTTAAGTGGAAAAGAATGGTGAATAATCGAAAAAAAAAGTCCAGCACTCACCACACGATGAACTGCAAATCGTGGAAGGGATAGTTAACATAAGACTACAGTTAAGATTTCTTATTAAGATGAACAGTAGAACTTGTTCTTAAAATCAAGAAGAGATGTGACAAATGTGAAGAAATGTCGGATCACAAGACGAATTGATCGGTGTATTTCGGTTACCACTTGGAAATCTAAACCAATTTTGATTCACGTACTAACCTTGTGAGCGAAATTCCATGAGAACTTAATTAGAGCAAGTGCATTCTCAGATATCAGCTAGTTCAGGCAGCTCGCTGCAGCGCTGCTTCTGCAAAAGAGCAATTTATGTAAGGAAGGGGTTATACATATGTGCAGTGGCGGCAGCAGCGAGAATGAGTTCTGGACCGGGTGCACTTTGGAAAAGGACGTTGTGGGAATCGATTGAACCCGATGATCTCTTCGAAAGTGCACGAACGAGCGCCAGGGGCTGCGGCGGAGGCAGCAGACAAGGAGACGTGCCGAGCGTTCACGTCAGTCTTCACGCTAACACAAAGCCAGATGACCTCCCGTTTCGCCCACGCACTTCCTCTGCCATATCCAGCCGTCTTGTGGCCCTTCGGCCAGTCGGCGGCTGCTGCTCGGCCCGCCGCTGATTCGTGTGCATGCCCTCATACGGATGTAGCAGAGTGCACTCTCACATGCACCCTCGACGCACTCAACAAAGTGCGAATCAATGTCGCGCCAGCGAAATGTATCTCTCACTATCTCAGCCGTTCTTTCTGGGCTGCTGGTGAACTTGGGAATTCTCCGATGACTAGTCACTATCAAATGGGCCAGCGCGTCTTTCTGAACCTCGTTGTCCTACGAAAAGCAACAAAAAGCCCAGTGAAAAAAAGGAAGACAGTACGTCATTTCATTCGTGAATCATGTTTCGCTCAAATTCTCAACTACATAAAATGAAGCTGTTTACGGAGGTGCACTCTTACTAAGTCCATCATTGAAGAATTTTGTGCAAAAAGAAACTTGCTCAAACCAAAATGAAGTCTCGAACGTTGTATGCCACCTCATCGTCGCTTACAGTGGAGACGCAGCAATAGGAGTCATGGCGAATATTAGATGCGCCAATCAATGTGTACGCTAGTGGCCAATCAGATTAATGCGCAGGATTATAACAACGTCCATAAAAATAGCTTCACCAGCTTAGAAATCCTACCGATTACGCCGAACAAGCAATAAATGTTCGGCTTGGAAAACTTAGACTATGCTGCACTACACAAGAACATCCGAGGACGAACGGCGACGTGATTGACGAAAGTACATCAAGCTTTCGCAAGCAGTTTTCATAGCATTATCCATCACATTTAGGGCTTATCCTACAGGCCGAGGCATGAAATAGAGTTCGACTCGCTACGCCTCCGCCACGGCGCGCTCGCTGTAATTTTTCAATGAGTGCGACTGATCTCTGCTCAGGAGAGAGAAGCTGGGGCAAGACAAGCATTCACCATAACGACTCCCGTAATGGCATTGTACTACCCTAGTGCATCTCTTATCGTAAAACCAACACTTTCCCACCATCAAACATGCGTAAATATGGCGAAACACGGTTCATGAGCAGTGAATCAGCAGCGAATGGGATGGC
Source organism: Ancylostoma ceylanicum (assembly GCA_000688135.1). Classification (NCBI taxonomy): domain Eukaryota; kingdom Metazoa; phylum Nematoda; class Chromadorea; order Rhabditida; family Ancylostomatidae; genus Ancylostoma; species Ancylostoma ceylanicum. The sequence goes on along the minus strand of JARK01001458.1, from coordinate 62,123 downwards.
ATAGAAACAAAGGTCAAACCATCCCCAACTTTTTTCGCTGGTGCCCTTTAAGGCAGCTGGGCTGTTCCATCCATCAACGTTATCGATGATAACAAGAAATAGCGGGGAATGAAAAATGAAAGACGTTTGGAACCAGGTACAGCATTTGCAAGGATCAAACAAATCGCTTCAGAAAAAAATGCTCGATATAATTCTCAGCCGCACTCGCAATGAAAATCGAGAAAGAACTTTCAAGAAGCTCAACAAATAGCACACATATGGTAGGTTCATGTATAGTTTACAAGGCTTAGGTTGAAATTTTAAAGGTGAGTTCCAAACGATAACTGTGAGGCATGCTTACATGAGTACCTTCTTCCTTAACGGTACCCTTAGTTATGGCAAAAACCCCTTTCAGGATCTATGTAGAGTGAGCGTCGACAGAGCTGATCAATTTGCGGACCTGACCGTGCACGGCAGCACGACCGTACCGTGCGTCAGGATTTCTGTTGTAATGGCTATTCGTTGCTGTGCTTAGCGTTGTTCCATAATATTCAATGGCTTTGCAACGTCCAAAACACACTAGATATCGATACGACTAGCTGTCACGACAGAAGAAGATAGCGACTTGAACACGTAGAGCCTTTCCCGAAAATACTTGCCTCCCGCTACACTGCGCATCGACTGAGCCACGTCCCACCACGTATGATAATGCATAGGAGGCGCGGCGCGGCTCAGCAGACGGACTATGGATGCTGGAGGCATTTTTTGGAACCACTGTAGAGTCGTCGCGCTTCTGTGCTGGCGTTCAAGTCCGTCAAATCGCCAGCTCCATCGACGCTCAATGAACAGTCCTTGTCGAAAAGACGGACGGATTGCGCGTGCGGTTTCATAGTGCTGCGGCTGCAGAATCGCGGCGGGACCTACTCAACTCTCTCACTTGCAGCATGCTCTCTCGGCATCCCTCGTCCAGGTCCCACCGCGATTCTGAAGCCACGGAACCCGTCTATCATTTTTTGAGAAGGACTGTATGTGGAGAGGTTTTTCAGTTACTGACGCGAGAATTTTGCAACGATTTTTTGTAATTTTTGACGAGGACGCCTGCAAAGTCTCTCAAATTCTTCATAGCGCCGGTCACATCAGTAGATGTGGGACCATTGAGGAAATGATTCTGCTGGACCTACTCATTACTGTCTATAGTGCGTTCCGCATCTCTAAAATCGCGCGCAGAGTTTTGCCCACGTCAAGTCGTCCACGTCATAACATGCCGGGCTGGTACGCAGCAGGAGCTCGCGGCGACAAAAAGTCGCGAGGGAGGAGGAAGGGGGTGAGGGGCGGGGGGACACAGACCTTTTTTATCGCGCTGAGTCCGCTGCAAGCTCGCCCAGCAAGCGGCGACAAGGAGTGCACCGTACCATTTTTGCTAGGCCCGGCAAAACTCGCCGAGCGTTAGGCCGCAATAACTTGCGTCGCTGCTCAATTGCCGCCTGACGACAACTCAACTCGCTCGGCGGTAAAACTCTGAGTGGGGCTCAAGATCGCTCTCAACTTCCGAGCTCGCAGCAGATCAGATATAGTCAATTTTCTTAACTATAACTGGCAGACTCCTCACCTCAAAGGAAGGTTCTGCTTATTTAAGGCACAGTATGTGCAGTGACCACAGATGGAAGTGCGTTTTTCGCGGACCTGGGGAAAACGCAGCGCGACCGCTCCGCTAGCGCTGGAACTGTCGCTGTGGACACCAACATTTTCAAGCTAGAGAGATAGAGAGATAACATATGCGTTCCAGCATCTAATGGTATGAGTTGTAACATGAAATGAAAGGCTGTTTACGTTTACAACTACTATTTTCCCTCATGACACAACTGGCTTTCTTTCCCACCTTCCATTTCACACATGGGCAACTCGGCCATCCTTTGCATATGGGCTAAACTGGTGACACTAAAAATCCGGTTTTCGTTGGATATGACACAATTGGTCACTGCATTTGTCGTTGGTATCTTCAAACTTTCACCCAACCTCTTGTTTTTTTATTGTTGCATGCTTCCTCTTTCAGTACTACTTCCTCAATTTTTAGCAACTTTTAACTTATACTTGAACGCAACTTTCGAGAATATGTAGAGAATATGTACGAAAACCAAGAAAAATCATGCGAAAACCGAATGTGAACCCCACCGAGGGGTAAGTGAACCCAACCTCGTAATACTGGTAAACTGCTAGGAGGTGTCACCAATGAAGGAACGGAACACCAACAGTTTCAAAAGCTTTGTCATGATGATATTAACCAGAAAAACTGAGCCTCGTGATGGACCCGAATAAAACTCAATTAAAAGCTGTTGCAGGAGCGAATGGAACTCAACCTAGGCGAATATAACTCAACCTAGGCGCAGAGAGGTATAGTATTCTTAATAACAAAATATTCGGAGTATTCTAAGCCAAAGAAAAGACAAGGTGGTGTGGCTCGGCGAGCGAATTTTTAACAGTTGCGCCCTCAGAAACGAGTATCAATTTTCGAGCAATTCGCAAAACGATACTAGTTAAACCACGGGATCAGGGCTGAGAAGCTGCCTGCCATATGTACATGCCAAGCATAGTTTGACTTAACTACCTAGTTTCAGGATTTACGTCACTTTCGGCGGTAGAAAATTCTTAATTTTTGACAATACATCGGAGCTGCTCTTCGCCAATTCATGGACGCTTATTTTCCATGTCTCTGATTGAGAACTGGTGCAATAAAGAAAGCGTCGAGATGGAAGAGCTTTGCCGATGATGCAGATGGCAAATTTGAGTTGATTATACTATATCTTTTCGAGATGCAATACTTGTAACTTCCTCATTCAATGTAAGACATTCCAACAGAATTATAGGAAATGTCTTGTCATCGAAAAAGTAGGACACTGTCTTATCGAAGTGCCATTTCCTTGCCAAAATTAACATTTTCTATTACTTTCTTACTGTTTTCCTAACACATTCCCCTAGAAATGGGGCTTCGCTAGAAAACTAGAGGAATTTTCGTGATTAGTGCATCAAACAATCAAATTGGGTGAAGTCAAGGGAAGCATTCCAGGAGAAAACCAATCCGATGACAATACACTTTCTATAATTCTGTGACATTTCATATATACCTGACGACGTAGCAGTTAGTTGTCTGCTTCAACAGCACATCGCCTAGTGAAGGAAAATGTAAACATGCACCATATTTCACTGGAGAGAAAAGCCTATGAATATAAGGAAGAAAACTTTCTCCGCTAAGGATGGGAACTGACCATTCTCATGAAGTGATTCAAAAGTTGGTTCTGGATTTGAAGAACAAACCGAATCTGCAAACCATAGCATATGGGTGCTTCGAAACGAAGAAGAGAAGTCAGAAATACGAAAAATTCTTCACTGCACGAGACAAACAGCGGGGAAACACGCTTAAAGGCCACAGATGCATCAGCTCCTTCATCGCTGGACGCAGAAAAAACGGAGGAATTCCAACAGCATGATTGCTCGGCAGAGGAAGTGCCTGACAAGCGCAGCGCCGTCCAGGAAGCACAAAACGAGCACCTGCAGCCCTGCAGCACCTAAAGCGCACATCCACGCCACAGCACGCGCCCGGCGCCCGAGCGAAAATTGACAAGCCGCGCCGGTCGCGAATCAATGCCGGCGGTGATGGCGCCGATATCGATCCGTGAATGGAACCCGGGGCAGGACAGGACCAGCACGGGTAGAGCAGAAAGTGACCGAGCACAAGACGTCGAGCAGACCTGGGCCGAGCGGCGAGGTCCCCCGCACCCAAGCTTACGCTATTAAAGGGCCGTCGCGCGGCGGGTCCCGCCGCGGCCGCGCCGACTACGGTCACAAATCGCGAAAAGAGCGACCTTTCCACCGCACCTTGTTTCTCGGTGTTTTCAATTTTTTCTGCCTGGTTTTTATCTCGTTTTGGTATGTGGAGATCCTAACATCAAGTTCAATAGATGGGCCATACTCCTGAAGGAATGCGATGCTCCTCAGACGCTGTTAGTGAGGATGAGCCCTGATTTTCCAAATCTGCACCCTTCTTTTGTATTTTACCCTGTTTTTAGAGGACTCTACCTTCTTTTTGTAAATTTGCTTGTTTTCAATCTATTAGTTTATTGTTTCCCCATCTTTGTTGGACTGAGAATGAATTAGCTGGAATAGATGTAGTGCCTTTCGGAAAGAAAGGCGGATTCCGTGCGCACTCCATATCGCCGACGCCGCAGAACCGCAGCGTTTCTTCATGAAGGATGTGGTGAAAGCATGCTCCGAATGAAGTGGTTCAGTGGTCGACGAGGTTCTTCTTGTCGTCATCTTTTTACTTTAAAAAAGTACGTGAAAGAGGCGGCTTTTTTAATTAAAATTTTCGGGGTTCCTATGCACTAGTTTTCTTCTAGAAAAATATTTTTCAGCTGAACTTTCACAGTTGCCAAGTTCATGCGTTCTAAAAATTCGCTGAAAAACCTCCACATGGTTTTATTTTGGTCGCTAATGTTTTGTTAGTTGTTTTTGCCGCAATTTCTGGCGCTTTTTCTAGTATTTTTCCTGCAGGATCAGGGTTTAGGTAAATTGTAGCGATATTTCTGGTATGTATAATATTCTGACCAGAGACGAAATGAACATGATGCAGGTGTATTTATGGCAAGCGAAATGTTCGTTTTTCAAACCACAACAAGAGGTAAATTCTTCTTTTCAGCTCTCGTAACATTTTCCCACCACCCAGGTCCGATCGTTTTTCAGGTACCTGAAACTAAGACCTTTTTTGAGCTCTCCTTTCTTTCATATGTTGTACGTAGTTCATCCGTGCAGTTTTGCAGCTTTTCCAATTCAGCCTGCTAATGAGGTTCAATCGTTTCACCGAATTGTTTTTGCCTTAATAATCTCCAAGTTTCCTTTTTTACCTTATCCGACTTTGTTCTGCAAAAGGCCTTCATTAATGGACAGGAGGCTAAGTAGGATCTAAAAAAATGAGTTGTGATCAGAAAAAAAAGTTTTTTTGTTACATTATTCGAATTCTATGCATATCTTACAAAATTTGTATGTTTCTTTTGTTCAAGCGTGTTGCTTGCTCGAAAAAATAATTAGCAAAGAAATCTGACAGCTCAAAGAGTCTAGGATTTTTTCTTGGCATGACGTCTCACTACATATATTTTGTTTGTTCAGATATCTCTTGAGTGTAGGGGGTTATCATGATCAGAGAAATCGTACTGGAGTAGGAAAGTCGTGTTAGAGCTTCTGGATAGCTTCGCAACCTTTTTTTTACAATTCTGTAAATTATCTGCGTTTTATTCATCTCATCACTATTCTCGTATCCTTTTTTTCACAGTAGACAATCAATTCGTGTTATTGCGTATTACTAGGTTAGCTACAGCTCATATATTCTTTCTTAAAAAAGAGTGTTTTGCGTAATTGTTGTTTTAGATATGTCTTTCCGGGGAAACCGAGGTGGTGGGGGCGGCCGAGGATTCCGTGGTGGCGGCAGAGGTGGATTTCGTGGCGGTCGTGGTGGTGGCGGCGATCGATCATATGACCAAGGTCCGCCTGAAGAGGTATGTTTGCATTTCATTTTCCCTCCTATGCTGAAATTTTGATGAAGTTAACGGTTTCAGGTGATTGAAGTGGGCGAGTTCACCCACACATGCGAAAATGACATTGTTTGCAAAACTACTTGTGGTAAAATCCCGTTCTTCAACGCTCCTCTATACTTCCAGAGTAAGGAAAAAATCGGAAAGATTGACGAGATATTCGGAAGTCTCTTGGATAATGTGAGTTCTTCAATTCCTGAAAATTTGTCCCTTTGTGATTGACTACGAATTGTAGTTGTTTAAGAATATTGATCCGTTAAATCTCATCTGTCACTTTTGCAGGGATTCTCTGTTACGTTAGCAGATGGTGTCAAGGCTGTTTCATTCAAAGTTGGACAGAAGCTGTACATCGACCCAGCAAAGCTTATGCCCATCGAGAGGTAATTTATTCAGAAGTTGAGCATTCGATGGTTTATGCCTGAGCCAATCTCTTAGGTTTCTTCCTGGGGCTCAACGCGGTGGACGTGGAAGAGGCGGACGCGGCAGAGGAGGTGATCGCGGCCGTGGTGGAGATCGTGGAGGTAGGCAGTCGCAATCGTCTTTTACTTTTTTCACTACCAGGCTTAACCCATGTTCTTCTTAGTTTTACTCTTCAAGGAGGAGGATACAGCATCACATTTTTTTTCTCTATTTTGCCCGAAGTTTGCACGTGATAGCAGATAAACTTAGGTTAAGCTATTGTTAAAGAACGTACCTTATTCAATCGTGCCGCGCAGGTGGTTCCGATCAAACGCATCTCACTTTTTTTGAAGTGTTTCGGTAAAAAATCCAAATTCCGATGAGGTTTCGAATTAGCCTATGTCCTCAGGACTGCTAAGACCTACAAGTCCAGTTGATTAAGGTTTTTACAGTTGAGTAGCACCCGTTATAGCCAGCAGGTCCTAAAATTCATTCTTACCCTAGTTCTGGACCAAACCTGTTATGGACTGGAGCGCTGTCCTGATGAAGAACTGGTTTCAATTTCATCGTAAATAACCTTTTCTAATGACAAAACAATTATTCTCACCGTAATTTTGGCCAACCTGTAGTACTGGTGAGCAATTGATCTTCTGGATTTATAATGGTACAGCTCATTTTTTCGGTTGGTATCGTAAATCATTTCGAAAGAGGACATACAACTTTCAGCTGAAATGCTGTTTTTTTTCTGTCTTTTCAGTGCAGTTTGGTGGCCTGGCCTTTTTTTTGTGGAAAGGTTGTGCTATAGTTGAATTTTCATGTAGACCTTAGATCGCATTGGAATTTTCCGAAGAGTGGTATTTTGAACCATTGCAACTGCGAAGGTTTCATTTTGCACTAGCTACTTGCGTTCCAGGTTTCCGTGGTGGACGAGGCGGTGACAGAGGCGGCAGAGGAGGAGGATACGGAGGTGATAGAGGTGGAAGAGGCGGCCGCGGTGGATACGGAGGAGATCGAGGTGGCCGCGGAGGTTATGGAGATCGTGGAAATCGCGGAGGATTTGGAGGAAATCGCGGCCGAGGTGGCGATCGAGGTATGAATGGTATGGATATTTAGCTGGTTTAATGCTTACAAAATGTGACAAGTTGGAACTCTGGGAGTAAGATCTTCCGTTTTGATGATTTCATGGAATGGGAGACGAAAAATTGGGATTCATTCGCTTATCTTGATTTTAGGGGCATCTCTTAGTACATGCTTTATTAATTTGAATCCTTCACGTAGTTTATCACAATATTTATTCCATTTGCACTAAAAATATACTTCATGGTCCATTCAGGCGGCTTCAAACGTTCATTCGACAGTGGTAGCGGGGGAACCCTTCAAAACAAGAAGATAAAGTTCGATGATTGATTAGTTGTACCATTTGTTAATATGACTCAGACTAGCTTATGCTTGTTCAAAATTACACCATCGATTTCCAAGGTTTGCCCTACTTTCGTGTTCCTTGTTGTTGTTACTTTGTTATTTCTTTACCAGCACGTTTCTCGACGTTGTTTTCCATTGTTGTTGTGAATTATGTGGATATGAATTTACTTGAGCAGAAAATAATGAACAAACATATCCAGACTTGTGTCTTCTAACAAACACCAAAAAGAGTTTGATAGGTCGGACATCCCATTGCTTGAACAGCGATCAGGTTGTAGAATGAGCCCATTGAATCAGCGATTGCTTTCAGAAGAGCCGGCAATGCACCGTCGGCCAGTAGCGCTTCGCACTGAAAAAAAGACGTCGTTGTCGTAGAACATCTAACTCTCATCTAGAAAATTTTCTAATCAAAGTTTTCACAGCTTTGTTCCCTCCTCGTTGAGGAGACGGATGCCTTCCCTAGTGTGGTAAAGTTCCTGCGAAATGATAATTTGTCAGTGATCTTCCCAATACTGCTGGGAAACCTTTAACTCATGTGAGCGCCATGTTCAAGGCATTGGAAGGATTGTGGATCTACAGCGTAAGACCTCTACAGTCGACTGGTTCATAGTCGCGCGGATAATTGCTCGCTTTACAGCCTTTCACTCCATAGATTGTCCTTACGAAAGAGGGGATGATTACATGATGTGAGGTACCCTCCCACTCCTCCTTGTGCTCACTGTAGATTGTCCATTGAGAGACAAGATGGGGTCAAGGAAAATTTCGCTGGAAAGGCTCGTCACGGCATTGGTAGGATATCTGCGAGAAGGCCCAGGTAAGTATTTGTTCGCGAGCGAGAGTTCAGGGCTGGAGCTGCATGCATCACTGAGGTTACCCAGGGTAACGTGCTAGTTCCTTATAAATTTACCCATCGTTGCACGGACATCAACAGGTTTGCCCTGGGTAATCTTAATGATGCATGCTGCCCTAAGTGCATCATTGAGATTACCCAGGGTAAACATGTTAACACCTTATAAATTTACCCATCGTTAGAGGGACATCGACACGTTTACCCTGGCTAATATCAATTGTGCTTGCAGCCCTGGGATAGGATTCACGAACGCATAACCAAGTCAAACCGGGTTCACAAACAATTTTTGCATCTTGCGTCTCCAAAAATTACGTAGTCTATAGGATAACCAATTACCCTAACCCTCGTTGGTTTGCATGTTTGATGTCTCATGAATCCCAGTCCCGGATGCATGATTGGGTTTACCCAGGGTAAACACGTTGACGCAGTGCTAACATTCAGTAAACTTGTATGGTGTCAACACGTTTACCCTAGCTAATCTCAGTGTTCTATGTGGCCTCAGTGGAAGAGAAAAGGGAAAAGAAGGATCAAACGGAGATGTATGGAACTTCAGGGGGCGCATGCACCATTGAGATTACCCGGGGTAATCGTGTTTATACTCTGAAACTTACCCATCCTTTAACAGGGGGGTCAACACATTTACCCTGGGTAATCTCAATCATGCATTCATGCCCAGTCCTTATCAAACTGCCTACTTATGCTAACCATGAAGCGCGTACCAGTATCGGATCATTATGTATGCGGGTAGGGGATTTGTTATTCACAGTTTCTGCGGGCATTTTTTCTTACCCAAGTATTGAGTCGTCTTTTGGGACAGGTGCTTAATATCTCTGCAGGGAAGAGCGAGTGTAGAGCGTTATACCGGCGCTGCGGTAGAGCTGTGTGAATGGTCAATCCACCCAATTAAGCAATCACAGGGATCGTGCACACCGTCCAGTAATTTTTTTCTCAAACTGAATCGACCTTACCACAGGCGGCGGGATTTCGTGGTTGAGGTTCATCACAATCATGCAAGTGAGCTTGATCACATCAGGAACAAGTTGCAGGAGGGGCATGTTGAGGATTCCTGAAGAAATTTGGCATGTAGGTGCTAGTGAATATGAAATGGAGCACCAAAAGGTAGAGCTTACCGTTATTCATGAACTGGAAGAAGTAGTAGATCAAGAAACACATAGTGCAAAGTGCCGGACCAGGCTTATCTGCCAGGACTTCCGCATGGGGATCTGTACGCTTTTAGCGGATCAAATGGCATCTCAATCTACAGCATTAGGTTCTATCAAACCTTTTTCGCACTGTTTCACAACATCTTCCAGAAAGGCGTGAACTTTTTCGAACTGAGGTCTAACTGCTGTCGAAATGTTGCCGACAGGAGCGGCCATGAGTGACGTGACAATCTGAAAGGGAGTATGAACAGTTTCTACGCAGCACTAGTCAAAACAGTATGAGAACTCACTTGACAATGAGTAAGAGGGGCTTGGCAATGTGGTAGTTCGGAACAGTGCCCCATGGGATTCATCTTAACGTTGTTACCTAAGAATTTAAATTAAAATTGAATAAATATTAAAACTTGCTCCAAAAATGGCTTTGGTAGGATTCATTACTGTCCTTTAAGTAACGAAACCGTCGACACTTCATGAATCCTGCAGAAGCTTAGAGAGGAGCGATCCGTACACTGGTTTTGATACATATCGATTGTGGGCGGCGCGTCCCCGCTGTCGTCACCGCACAATCGATACGCATCGAAACCGGTGTCGCCATCGCAGTGTCCGGACGGGCTATACTCTCAGAGGAGTATAGCGGCAGCACTAGTAGCGTAGCCCACACAATGCTTGTTTACACATTTAGTTAGTGATCGTCGAGGTAGTGCAGTGACAGTCGATGGTGGCGCGTTTTCTGCGGGCTCGGGAAGCACGCGACGCGACCGCGGCGCTAGCGCTGGAATCCTTGCCGTGATAACATACTGTGGGATTTTCCTACTAGATAGAGGTCAGTTTTCTTGATAGTTAACATCAGATTCGATGAAAATATAACCATAAATATATTAAGAATACCCTGATTTGTCACTACGGCTGCTATTCCAGCGCCAGCGGTACGGCCGCGTCGCGTACTTCCTGTGCTCGCGGAGAAATGCACCGCCATCGACGCTTTATGTAGACGGTGGGGATGGGTTTAGAGGCAATCCGGAGGTTTTTTTCTTGACAAGTGGGATGGATATTTGCACCTTAATTAATTCATCATTCTATCCCATACATGTTTTAAAGCATTGCCTTGGTTTTTTTTTTACTTTTGCAAATGATAGATTTATTTGAACAGAGATGGGATCTGCCTGTTCTCGTCCAGAAGTATGTGTGTGTTTTTTTTTGCCAAGAAAAAAAAATAGAAAAATACCTGTTGCCATATTTTTCCTCATAGCTATGGCAAACAGCTGACAAGCTGCACAGTCTGGTGTCACTTCTACTGGTGCCGACCATGCACCAGCTACAAGGGCTGCAACGCAAATGATCCACATCTGAAACGTTATTCTGAAAAGTCGTGGCAGCATAGATCAAATAACAGTCGAGGGAAGCTTGCAAAGTGAGGAGCAAGAGGGGATAGCTGTCAGTTTCTAGTCTCCAACATACTGCTTCTTCCGAGGTCGACTCATATAAAAAATGTTGAAAGAAGTGGTTTGACCGGGTTTTTTCCCCTCTCCGGGAAGGTCAAAAGCCAGAAGCATAGGGAATCCCTACATCATTTAGCTCAAGCGTCTGTGAGACAAGGTTATAAAACATTTTCAGGTAGAATTTGTTCTTTATTTTGCATGGAGGCGAGGCTGTTGAATCTGAGGAATCACAATTTTATGGACGTTGTTCTGCTTCTGAGTGTAATCACAGCAGTGATAGCAGTGAGATTAGGCACAATTTCGTGGATTATCAGGAATATCAGGACGAAGAAGAGAAATACTTTGGAAAAGCACAGGATTTCAAGATCTCTGGTCATCCTTACTGAAAGGCGAACACTCCCTGCCTGTTGCTTTCCCTTCCTTTTTTGAAATTAGTGGATTAAAAGCAACCAAATAGAGGAACTCAGTTGAAGAGAGTGAAGACGTCAGGAGTGGACCATCCATTCGGACCAGAACGGCGCTGATGCCGAGCACTCCTGAAAATCAATGTTTCTTATCTAACACATCAATTTGTTCGCTATCTGAACTGCATGGCATAGTAACGGCTTGCCGGGCCGTGAAGAGCAGCTTAATAAGGAGCAGTGAAGGCATCCTGTTCCTCAAGGACTAAACAGTTACCTGTTCCTCAAGGACTAAACAGGGGGGAAAGGGATGTAAAGCTGATTAATTTAGCCACTTTACCTCTTGTTTTTAGCGCAGGGTAAGCTTCTTGAGGTTCTCCCGGCACTATTCCTCGCTCTGGAGTAATCTACGGATACAGGGAGTTACTGAAATTTTTTCCAGTGGATAAGCTGGATTTCGTAGCCTTCTGGAGAAGAAGAATCTACTTCTGGTGTCACTACTTTCCATGACCATGGACGCTTCCACACACCGTCTCCCATAGTACCACAATTGTGTATTGAATTGGTATTGTTTCAAGAAGAAAAAAGAAAAAAAAAACAAGAGCATGTCTTTAGAATGCTTGATGAAATAGAAAATAAAGATGCATGCTAATAAATAATAATAAACGCTGGACAAAAAAAGCTTTAAAGATGATCTCTGTGGATTTTGGAATTCCTCCATGGCAGCTGAATCACATACAGTAGAGTTTTATGAGCCTCTAGGACTCTGGCGCACAAATTCACGCATGGGGACCAGTTCTCGCTACGGCACTTCCCGCCATCATTTTCTATTTCATCATCTCTATTGGCTTTCTCCCTTAATACTTAATAATAATTTTCCCATCAGCGCCCTCTTCAAATGAACACAAAGACCAATGCAATATAAATAAGTTGTTTATTTGAAAATATCACATCTGTAAACATCACATAAATAACCGCCCATAACAAATGAAACAACAAAAGGGACCGGAACTCCGTGTAAAGCGAAGAGTTGGGCATCAGACCCCATGGCTAGAATTAACGAATGGAATGCACTTGTACCCCATGTAGGCTTAGTTAACACAGAAAAACAGATACAACAGCCCCTTCACGTAGCCGATGATCTCTTGGCTTCCCAATTTGGACTCGCCGAAAAAGCGGTCCACGAATGTTATAGGGATTTCGCCGATCTTGTAACCAGCCTTGCTCGCCCGGAACATCATCTCCATCTGAAACATACCGACTGTTCGCGAAAATTACTTTTTTCATCGAGAAAACGTACCTGAAATACATATCCTTTGCTGACACTTTCGTTGATCAGCTTTGCGAGCACTTCTTTACGATATAATCGGAAAGAACCAGTCAAATCTGAGACTCCGGGATGAAGCAGAAACTAAAAGTGTTGAGGTGAAACAGTGCGGCCAGGAATAAAGGCAGTAATCGTAGAGTTAAGAAGGGTAGAAAAAATTGTCTCGTCCAAACAAAATACAAAAAAACTCAAGCATCCATGGATTTATGGGAGAGGGTGAGGAAAAGTTGACCGTTGCAAAGAGCCCACCTGTGCCAAAAAGTTCGCTCCTTTACTAATGGTCTTTCTCTTGACATCCCAACCACAGACTCCACCACCGAGTGCATAGCGGGTTCCAGTCACAATATCTAGCTGAAAGAAAGAAATTTGCTGCAATGAATACAAAAGTAAAACAAAACAATATTATAGATTTCATTACGGTTCTCCTGGCTTGTTCCATCCCAGAATCTGGTGCTATGTTCAAGAAATCCTAATATTTATCTATCGTCAGATATAGAAAATGGAGTGCCGAAAAAAAAACTGTGTTTCGGGGAGGGGGGGGGACGTTCTCACCGTAAGAGCACACTCTCGAAAGACCGCATTTTCGCTATCCACCATCGAAAAAGTAAAAGAAACCCAGTTCTCCTTAACGCAGCTGTTGAAGAACAGAATCACCCACATTTTCCTTCTTTTGCAACTCTATCATCTCAGGTATGAATTTCGGGTGATGAGATAGATCAGCATCCATCAGGATGATAAACCTAAACGAGGCAAAGCATGTCTCCGCAATGAAACCTTATAAACTCTGAAAAAGAAATTGAACAACTCACTCTCCTCGTGCATACTTCAGACCATGAATATATGCCGTCCCCAAGCCAAGTTTTCCCTCTCTGGGCTTTAGGATAATTTTATCCTCACCGTACTCCTTCTGCAACCGTTCCGCGACCTCCTGAGTGCCGTCTGGGCTGGCATCGTCAATCACAATCACCTGCAATCCACATTACAATATCACGCCCTGTACCGGAGTTGTCCGGTTAGGATCTTCGGATCTCAGTGGAGAGTGTTTGAAAGGGAGGAAAAAAGGAAGTTTCGTTAAAACAAAAGAACAGCCCGATGGCCACAAAGCAAGACCAGAACCAAAATGGAAACGAGCAAATCTATTTATAGGTGCGGTACCCGCCCACCGGAAATGTAGAGGCAATGGGAGAGAGGAGGATGCAGACAAATCCCCTAAATCAATTTTGACCTAATGATCTGTCTGCTTATCCGTTTCCTGCCTACTCAAACCATAGTCCCTCAATCAATGCAACTTACCGTGACTCTTGTTGTTAGACTAGGACCTAAACTTGAACCTATGCTACCCTATTCTACTCTAACAGTGTCGGATAAAACTCTTCTTCAACAATACGAACTCGATTTGGAGATTTACACTCAGTAACATGGAACTGTCAGCACTGACAAAAAAAAACTCAGCTGTTAACTTGGAAGAGAATTCATTGACAAATTCAGGTTCTTCATAAGTTTTGAAGACCGAAGACGAATAAACACACCTCATAATTCACATTTCTCAGATACTTCTCCAGCAGCCATATGCAAATAGGAAGATTCTCCCTCTCATTGAAAGTTGGTAATAAAACCGTATACTCTGGAGGCATGGTCCCTGTGAATGCGAGCAAAATGTCACCACAATAATTTAGTAGAAAACTATAATATGGGTAACAAGAAAATGGGCAAAACCACATGAAGTAACGTCTCAGACTGTAGAATCAAATTCATTTCAGCAAAGAAAAACCGAATAAAAATCAGCATAACAATCAATATTAACATAGGTACACCTAAAACTCTATCTACGTTAACTACTTCATTTTTTGAGCTTTCTTAGGTTTCTCTTCGGGTTCCTCAGGATTCCAGAATTTCATGTACTCGGATGCATCGAAGTTGTCGTCAATTGTTTCCTTAAAAAGGCTAAATATGTACAGGAGGAAAAACAGCAAATAAACGTAAACCACAGATTGTCTGGAACCTTCTATAATTTTTTGCAAAACATTCACAGAGTATAAGCTATATATAAACAAGACTAGATAAATTCCTCTGCATTCCATTGCTTTAGATTCCAGTGCTGCTTCGGAAAATGTGGAGCTACAGCCCTTCTCAAAAAGATAGGCGGATTGCGCGACTGCACCATCGCGGCGGGACCTCAGCGAGGGATGCGGAGACAGCATTCCCCAAGTGAGAAGGTCGAGTCGGTCCCGCTCCCGATTCGGCAGCCGCGACGATAAGAAACCGCACGCACGATCCGTCCATCTTTTTCAGAAGGACTGTACTTCCAAACTGCTACCTTACCTCTGCATATTATTACTTTCTTCATGTGTTGTAGGACTCAATTTTCAGCTATGAGTGTGTAAAAAGAAAAACAAGAAAAAAGTAGTGCTCGGCAGAAAGAGAACTGAGAGAGGACTTGCATATGGCTTACGTCACCTCAAAAATGTTACCTACTGCTGAACCATGACCGTGCTCAGTAACTTTATGATCTAAACCCGGTACATAGCACCAGACCTGCACAATCTTCTTAGCCTTTGGTTTTCTCGCTGCTAGTCGTTGTCGCTTCTCGTCTTCACTCAAGGCATTGACATCAACTGGCAGTTGTACAACCTGAGGAGATCAAATGCTTTGATACCTATCACTCAGTCATGTCATCAATCGTCCACTTTTCCACCTCGACCAACTTTCAAAGGCAGAAACGAAGCTACGAACGATTGAGGTGTGAATACTCACAGATCTCGGCTCCAGGTAACGAATTTCTATGCTTGATCCATCAGGTCGTATCAATCTTACTGGATAATGTCGGAGATACTGATTACGACAAATTTTGCCAAGGCATGCACGCCAAGCGTTTTCTCGGTCTGCAATGAGAAGATTGAACTGATTTGATGTGTGAGGCATGAGGAGACTCTTCCAGGAATCTGAGAGGACAGTAAGCAATGTCAAAGTTGTGGCTGAGAACGAAAGACCATGAGAAAAATAAAAAAAAGGGATAAAGGTGAGAAACTTGAGGCCAGCATAGAACAAAAGATGAAGAGAAAAGAAAGAGTATGAGGATCGCACCTTAGTGTACAGAACACTTTTGATGCCAGTTTACACAACTACTCACAACTTTTCTCCTTTTCAGCCTAGTGACAGTAGCTCGTATAAAAGGAAAGCGATGGACATAAACTGGGTAAAAATTTCTAAGTTAAAATTTGAAAATATATACAGAATGAAGTAATTTATTAATATTGTAAAACTAATGAAAGTACCTAATCCGGCCTTCTACTCATTATATCACTTTTGAAGGAGTAAAAGTACACATAAAAATGGAGAACATACCCTGATTCAGGGTCCGACAAGTCGTCGCCAGCAACCGTCCTCCAAACTTACTGCATCGGGTGACGATCATGCCTTGTTTCAGAATAAGGCATGCAGTTTTAAAGCAGAGTGTACAAGCTGAACACTTGCAGAAGAGACCCACCAGCGAGTGGTGGCACCCAAGTTCTCAGTGGCGCAGAGTATTTGGTTTGTAGCGCAGAAAGGAACTGCGGTATGGAGTCGCACCTTCCAACAAGTCCTGCCGAAAGCTATGTTATTATTACCAACAGAAAAGTTTATATAGATGATAACTGTGTAGTTGAAATGTCCCTCACACTAAGATTCAATGAAAAAAAAAACTAAAGACAAGGAATGTATAAAAATGGTATCACCCTCTCTGTAATCATGTACACAGAATGCTTAAAAATTAAAGAAGCAACAATTTATTGACATAACCGGGATCGTCAACAATTTTTTAACGTCTATTTTAACCGGGACTGCCAACAATAATTTTAACGTCTATGTTAACAACATTTTAACGTCGACGGTGAACGTTCCTCTTGACCTTGGGCTTGGGTGGCAGAATAATTCCGTCATACTGAAAAACGAAAAATCACATCATATAATACTATATGACTATTTCGGCCAATACAATTAACAATTTACCTTTTGCTGGAACCACTTCACAGCTTCATCACGAGTCACACGGTGAGCTGGTCCAACACGTCCTGGCGCTCGTCTTCTTTTCGCTACACGACCACCAGCACGGCTCAGAACGACATAGAAATCCATGCCATAAATTCCGATGGCTGGGTCATATTTGATGCCAAGATCAATGTGTTCCTAAAATAGTGTAACACTGTGAAACAACTAACGCCAATGATACCGCGCAGAGGTAGGGGGACGAGTGGATTGATGAGAACCTAACAAGTACGGAATTAACTAGAAGAAAATTTGTGGTGGGAATTATTTGAAAAATGAAGGAATTAATCAGTGTTAGGCCTCTAAACCGTGGTAAAAACTTATAACTATGTATGAATGATTTCGCAGTACATGAAAGGAAGTGAAAAAGGTAATGTGTAATGGTTCCTAGCGTTAAAGGAACTTCTATGCATACGCTGCCAAAAGATCAAAAAATTCTTTCTTAACTGTTGATAGGCTTACGAAACCACTCCGTATTTAAACAGGTTCCCAAGAAATGCAGCTACTACGCGCTCTGAATCTATCTGACGTAAACTAACTTCACTGCTGCTATCACGGATAGCTCGGACGCGGCAAACACGAACGTCTGCCTTGCATGCGTCTCGGTCTATCCTTCACCATAGGGATGCGTTCGTCTCGTAGTTCAGAGCTGTGTGAAGATAAGATATGAATATGATATAAGATATGAGTATGATAAGCCGCAAAACTCATTCGCCTTCACGCCAATGATGGAAAACTCGGAAGTGCCTCCTTGAAGACATATACCCACCTGTATTCCGAAGCCGAAGTTGCCGGAATCCGAAAAATTCTCCTTATGCAGCTCGAACTCCTTGACTTTCAATCCCTTCTCCAAGATGTCCTCAGCCTTAGAACCGCGGACTGTGCAGTGCACTGCAATCTTCTCATTCCTCCTGATTCCAAACGAACGAACAGTGTATCTGGCCTTTGAAAACACCGGGGTTTGACCAGTTAGTTGTTCCAACACCTGAAAAAAAAACTTACAATAACTGTGCAACGCTACTTTTAAACAGTACTCGTTGGCTCACTTTTGCTGCGCGGGTTAGTCGATCACCGGATTCTCCGACACAAATATTGAGGCAAAGCTTCTGGATTTTCAATTCTCGCATCACATTCTTTGCCTTCTTTTCTCGGATCTCCGCGAGCTTTTCGGCGTCCGTCATCCCTGAAAAGTCAAGCGATGTTAGGTAAAAATTGACCACATCGCCCATACCATAACATAGTGAGTGTGACATGCTGCAATAAAGCTATGCCATAGTACGGCTGGTTATAACTAATTTCAAAACGGCTGCTAAGAAGCTATTTAAGGCACACACAGCGAAGTACTGCAATTCTAAAAGATACGGAAGAGCCAGAAAATCCTATCTACTAGTCAGGAAAAGAGAAAGTCGTTTCTAAATTCATATGTTCAGTCAGAACAATGCTGAGCACGTCCTCAGACGATTTTGATTATGAATTCAAGAAGTAATATAGAAACTGCTATGCGAGAAACGTTCGGTGGATTGGGTATTAAAAGCACTAGCGTCTACCCAGCCCACAATTCAAGTTTTTCTTATATGTACTCGAATTTTCAATGGGAACGTCTCCGCCATGAAAACAGACAGATGACTTGAAAGTGACTCTTCATAGTTCAAGAAATTCTAAAGTATACGAACTCTTCTGCAGCTAGAAGCCTTTAAATAATCAGAAAGAGAGAAGCAGTGTTCTAAGTTTTAACAGCACGGCCGATCCTATGATTACTGCAACATTTGAAAGGCAAAAATTGCTTCATAGAAAACACAAACCAAGCACTGACTAAGAAAACGTTGAGAGAACCAACCGCTATCTGGATTTAGCAAGGAATTAATTAACAATGAAGTTGTGGGACAAAACAACTTTGCCCAAAAATACTCGTTAAAACGTGTTGTAACTGGGCAGTTTCCCTGAATATTCAGGTAGTGACGTGTCCAGCAGCGAATGCCGCAGCGCACGACCGCGCGATGCATATCGATTGAAAGTGGGCGCATTTCGCATGCGAAATGGTCCACGCTTACTAGGCCACACTGCAAACTTAACTATAAAGTGTGTGACGCAAGGAAAACTTCGTATTATACTCCATTTTCCAACACCTTCGAGCAATTAGTGTCCCATAGTTGTGTGTAGAACTCATGAACGAGTCCGAACAACTTCGTTTTTATTGTCACGGCACGGAAGCGTTGAGGAGAAAGCCTCAGAGATCGTCATCAGAGCATTACTTGTGGGGGAGTGCAGCAGACAGCCAGGGTGCCAAGCCGCGCCGCGGCACTGGTCCATATACAACTGGCCGTTTGGAGTTCCCTACGCATAACTATGCATATTAAATACATAAAGCTCTCGTTACCCCTAATTGACCACCAGTAATCAATAAATCTCTATTGAAACGGTTACTTCTGTGCTGTGACTGTTCTCCTGGGGTACTGTACAGACACTGAACTACAAACGGTCGTAGACAAGGGGCGGGACCGCGGCGAAGGCACTCTGGTTGTCTGCTGCACCGAGGCAGCGGGCCTGCTGGTTAAAGACACGGAGGAAAACCGATAGGGCGTAATTTCCCGCTGCCTCGGGAGGTGCAGCAGACAACCAGAGTGCCTGCGCCGCGGTTCCGCCCCTTGTCTGCTGCCGTTTGGAGTACTACTACAATGCAGATGTAAACCCTACCCGATTAATGTTTGCATTATAATATTCTTATTCTTACGTACCCAAAGAGTAACATTTTTGACGTCTTCGTTTGTAGGTGGACACTTAGCACCCGCATGCGTTGCGTCAGCCAATTTTGCCTTTTCGAACTTGGTAAGAAACACCCAAATGTGGTTCAAAAGGTGCTTTGACTCAGTCTGGCACCTTATTGGTCATCTTGAGTCAAAGCTTATCCAACCTGAAATATTACAGGGAATGGTGATTTTCTACACACTGCCTTACCGGGACCTGAATCGCGCGGGTGGTAAGTGTGCAATAATCATCTCCGTTACACACCTCGCACCTCCCGTCGCATGTTTTAGTAGGGTTTGGGCTGATTTTATATTCATGGGGGGACGTGACAAAATCAACTACTTCAGTGAGTGATCGCCGACTTGCGCAAACAAGAAATATCCACAATATCACAGCTTCTGGACAACTTCCTTGATGACAAACAATTTTTACGAATCACTCATTCCAAACTCTAAACTATAACGGACTCCTTTTGCCCTTCTAACAGAGCATTTGACAGGAAGCCGCAGTTTCTTCGATTCTAGATATTATGCCAAATTTATAAGTTCGAAATTCCGTCAATTTATACAACCTGCATCGAACGACCTCAAACAGCACTACGATTATCATTTAAGGTTTGGGAGGAAACAGGGAATGTGGTCACATTTTGCATGTTGAAAGGCACATCAATACGTCCAAGCATATGCATGGAACTTGATCCACCGTCAGTTTGGTCTATATAAACAGGAACAAAACATAGGAATTGTTATGGAACATGTAACTTCAGAACAAATGAGGTGTTAACCTCTGAAATCAATAGTTACAAAACAGTAGGTGGAAATAGTACGTATTTGTATAAATAATACAGGCAATATGCGATATGGTAAAACCGGACAGTAATCGCATTTCAACAAAAAGAAACAATGAGGAAAAAAAGGAGACGGACACAGCAAAATAAGAAAATAATAACGGCTAGAAGAGGCTCGTGTAATGTGACAAGGAGAATATGCAAAAGGAGAAAATAAGTGAGGAGAAACGGGTTGCCACCAACCATTCTCCTTCTAGCAACATGTTCTTTCTGATAGAACACTGAAGCGCTGACCTACCACACAATATAACGTAATGAATTCGTCAACATAAAGCATTTCATAGAATAGGACGATGTTCGGTGCTTTGTCTCAACATCGAATACATCTCAATCACAACCTCAAGGCTACAATGTATGGATAGTTCCGTTCCGACTAACAGAAATTCCTGTCAGTGACGATCTGAGTAATGTACTTATGCAGGGAAAGCAGAAGAAAGAACAGAAAACAAGGAAAACTGGTAACAACAGCGAAATTGACGCATCTTTTCACATCAGCGTGCATTTGCAGCACTTTTTCGAGCCTTGTCCTTGTCGTTTACCGCTCTCGGGATAACGACGATTGATCTGCCTTATCAAATCATAGAACACCTGCAATGTACGAAAAACAGTGTGTTGATGAGAGTGAGAAGAACTAGGATAAAAAAAAACAAGGGAACTTAAAATAAGATGGAGCGATCGTTTTCAGGGACGATGAAGCTCTGAGTTAGTTGGTATCTACCTAACCCCCCCCCCCCCCCCCCCCCCCCCCCCCCCC
>JARK01001458.1:0-41083 GCA_000688135.1 Ancylostoma ceylanicum | reverse complement strand
CCCACCTCGCCTAGAGTCAAGGTATCGGCCACATATGTACTCAAATACCTCTACGGCACTATGATAAATTTGGATGCGTTGCGCATAGAGAAAAAGAAATAAAATAGTTAGCGCCGACTAATAAGTCCTTTACAGTATGAAATACGGAAATATGGCAAAAAAAAATAAATTGATTGAGAAGTCTTTTGAAGCCACTACAATTTTAGAAACTCAATGAGTGTGCACCGAATGCCACTTCTGTGGCAGTTACAGAGACTAAGAGTAGCACTACGTAAATTAGGATGAGACAGACTGCAACGGGGGATTCCTATGCTGGCCAAGCGTTGGAAGGAGAATAATGGTATGACTCCCAACATGCTCCAAATTGTAAAAGTATGCTGTATAGGGTCTGAAGAGGTTGGAATATACATTGTGGAATGAATCTCCCGAACCTCTTCTTTTCTGTAAACGTGTCACTAAGCTGAGAAGAGAAATCCACTAATTCGAAAAACACTTTCAAATGCTACTAGTACAATGAGGTCTACTGAACTTGAGTAAACCTTGATTTAAAACCACAATAGAGAATGATGAAATAAATTAAAATATTTCCATAAGTTGGCAGTATGCGAAAAAAACCGGAGGCTTACCTCGTTAACATTGATCTTAGCCTTCGCTGACGTTTCAAGGAAAGCTGAACCAAACTGCCGAGCTAGATTTTGGCCCTGGTCCTTGCCAACCACACGCTCGTCCTCAAGATCACATTTGTTTCCTACCAAAATCATTGGTACCTGAAAATAACCCTGTTATAGAGACTTGCGCCAACGGACAGGTATAGACTATCTCGTATTTTGCCTTATTGATCGGGGGTAAATTTTCTAATGGATTCCAAAAAGAAGCTAAACTTTGGGGTGGGTCCCGCTTACCACGGCTAAACTCAGTGGTGAATTATGCCCCAGATAGGCCTAGAGAAAACCAAACATTACAGGGACTTCACTAGGTCCGCACGTTCAAATAAAAAGGTGGGACAATTCAGAAGTGTTAACAGCTTCAAGAAGCTATTAGCAGGTCAGCAGTGAGACCTTCGCCACACACCTCGAAATTTTGTCATTTCTGGACACACTATCCAAATGATTTCTCTTACCTCATCAGTATCCTTCACTCGTAATATTTGATCTCTAAGATCCATCAGATCATTAAATGTTGATTGAGCTGTGATTGAGTACACAAGCACGAAACCTTGACCATTCTTCATATAGAGATCACGCATAGCTGTGAATTGCTCCTAAAAGCGCATTCATCAGGATTTCAATCAGACGAAAAAAAGCAAAACCGTATCATATCTCAAATGTAGAAATGATTTTCAATATCTTTAAAACTAACCGTTCCAGCAGTATCTAGAATCTCCAGCATGCATTGTTGTCCGTCCACTTCAACTTGCTGAAAAAAAGGATTCAGATATGAAACTAAAGAAAAATCCAACAAACTGACTTTCGCAAAACAACTCACCTTCCTGTAACTATCTTCTATTGTAGGATCGTATTTCTCCACAAAGATTCCTTGCACAAATTGAACTGTCTGGAAAATACCCATGATTAGGAAAAAACTGCATCCAAAAACTACCGAAAAAAAAACAAACACAAACATGAATCAGGAAATGCGGTAATTAAAGTGTAGGCAAGGTATTTGTTGAAGATTAAAGTAAAATGTTACATAATTCAAATTATTATGTATTATTCTCCACATTTTCAAATTTATCAACCCTTTCACCACCGCGTCAAATACTAGTGAGCAGTGTTCCTTTTTCCCACGACGAGTAAAACTCGGCCCAGCATTAAACCCAGTATTCTCATCGTTGTTAATCCAATGACGCTACTGCATTGTTGATATCGTAATGACCGGTATGAGAACACTCATATAACGGCCAAAAAAAAAGAAACAAAACAAAGTTAACGGCAAGGGTAGGTGCAGAAAACGACTGGGTCACATAGGTGGAATAGTAGGAAGACAGCCTTCGCTAAAGTGAAGGTTGTCGTGAAGGTTGCCCTCGTCACTGGTGAAGACCGGGAGGGGGGGGGGGAATGTAAATGTTGGGTTCGGTTGGGAGGCTGTCATGGACGGAAGGATGAGAAATGGAGAAAAGTACGGTTATACGGTTATAGGCCAAGGTTTGCCCTTCACAGCGGTGCAGAGCAGGAGTCCCGAGATAACCCGCATCCCTCTGCCATTTTCGCCAAATTTGACAAACTTTTCGCTACACTGATTTTTGTGGCCTTGCCGTAGGCTACAGAAAGAAGAAATCGCGGATCTAGTTAATCTGTGAGATTCTCCTTCTTAAGTACTTTCAGAACATATGTGATATGCCGAGAAAATTTCTCTTTCCGAAGCTGGAAATTTTTGTGAATTTGGGAAAAAATTCAAGGTATGCCAACTTTGCGCACCTACCGAGCTCAGGAGAAACAGCCTGGTCAGAAAGTACGGTCCTGAGGCAATACTACACAATCTCTACTCTTAAACGAAGTAGAGCTTGTTGCCTGAAAAAGCCTCTATCCCGCTGCCATTTTCGTCAAAATTCCGGATTTTCGAACTTTGGAGCAATTTTTCAGGATACTGTGGAAAGCACGTGAAATGGTACGGTTATAGGCGTACTCAGCTCGTCATTCTGCGTCGATTCATATATAACATTCCTACATTTGGTTGCGGGAAACCCGATTTCCGAAAGGGGGGAGACGGCATAACGGGCCGTCTCCCCCTCGGTTGCGAAATAGTGTGCAAAATGAGGAGATTTTTCTCTGACGGGGGAGACGGCCCGTTATGCCGTCTCCCCCCTTTCAGAAATCGGGTTTCCCGCAACCAAATGTAGGAGTGTTATATATGAATCGACGCAGAATGACGAGCTGAGTACGCAAATAACCGTACCATTTCACGCGCTTTTCACAGAATCCTGAAAAATTGCTCCAAAGTTCGAAAATCCGGAATTTTGACGAAAATGGCAGCGGGATAGAGGGTTTTTCAGGCAACAAGCTCCACTTCATTCAAGAGTTCAGGTTGTGGGGTATTGCCTCAGGACCGTACTTTTTGACCAGGCTGTTTCGCCCGAGCTCGGTAGGTGCGCAAAATTGGCATACCTTCAATTTTTTCCTAAATTTACAAGAATTCCCAGCTTTGAAAAGAGAAATTTTCTCGGCATGTCATATATATTCTGGAAGTACTTAACGAGGAGAATCTTATAGAATAACTAGATCCGCGATATCTTCTTTCTGGAGCCTACGGCAAGGCCACAAAAATCAGTGTAGCGAAAAGTTCGTCAACTTTGGCGAAAATGGCAGAGGGATGCGGGTTATCTCGAGGCTCCTGCTCTGCACCGCTGTTAAGGGCAAACCTTGGCCTATAACCATATAACCGTACTTTTCTCCAATCCTCATCCTTCCGTCCGTGACAGCCTCCCAACCGAATCCCAATTTTCAATTTTCCAGTACTTCAGTCCTGAATCGATCCGTGGCGGGGAAAAACTTGTGAACACATATTTGTTACCATTTCAGAGCTCATGCAACGGTATACTGAATTCCTATCAATGTTTTCTAATCGGCCTATTTGGAAGCCTCAAATGAGGTAATGAACATTGTTCGCTCCGCCCCCTTTGTTCCCAAAGTGATGGTCCCCTCTGGATCCTGCCTGAAAGTGAAGGTGGGCGGAGCCTCTGTGTCGGGGTATTCCACCTATGCTGGGTCATCAAAGGGTTACAACAAACAGAGTACTTCTTTGAGCTATTTCAGTTAGCTATACATCCAAATCTATTCGTTTCAACACATAAAAAAAGCACAATTACTCCAGTAACCTGAAAACCGTGTTATGCATGAGACTGAAAGGTGCAAATCCCATAATTAAGGGAACGCTCATGCAGAACACCGTTTTTTAATCAATAATTCTACACTAGCCATGACTAAATCCATGCAAAACCTATGCATTGGCCAGAGAAAATCGTGGCTTTTTCGTGGTTTCTGCATCGAATTTGCACCGGGTTGCACTGGGTTTTGTATGGATTTGACCATTCTTGTTACAGAACTTTGATTTAAAAAAAAAACGTGCTTCACATGAGCATGCATGTCTTAACCCTGGGGAATTGCATCTTTTAACCTCATACAAAACAGGGTTTTTAACACATTCGCGACCTTACGCTTTTGGCATGGTGTGTCACGTGGGACACACGCACTTTTGCACAAGTAGGACCCGTGCTCAACCGCTTGAGCACCTGGTCCCACGCGGTAGGAATTTTTCCGCTGCTGTATAGTACTTCGAAAATGCGCGAATTTGAGACGAACCAAAACGCAAATATGCACGAGCTTGAAGCTAATTCAAGAAGTACACCTGCATAAGAGGGAGTAAGTAAGTAAGTTAATCTTCATATAAATTGTTCTTTTACTTGTGACTTTCAACCATGCATTAAAGAAGTACGAAAAGATTTCTGCTCTGCCCATCGCGTGTATAGATTGCTTGAACATTTATTAGTATACTACTGTATAGGAGTTTGCTCATTAAGATTGCTTAACAAAAATATAACTGTGAGAAGGGCGTGCTCACCCGGTTGAGCACGCGGTCCCACGCGTCGCACCATGCGTGCTCAACCGGTTGAGCACATTGTCGCGAATGTGTTAAGTTTCTTGAGTACAGTAATGAAATAAGCCGTTTAAAAAACTTTGATAGGAAGAGCAGGCTGCAACCGTGGATATATGAAGGAAATCTGATCAACCATAATTAAAAAAACAGTATTTGTAAACGAAGTAAAAAAACGTACCAGTGCGGATTTTCCTACACCTCCACTTCCTAAAACAACGATTTTGTACTCGCGCATTACACCTGAAAATTGATCGAATAAGTGTATAAATCTCCCTACTTCGCAGAAAAACGTACGGACCACAGAAGATAAAAAGTGAGTCAGTTGCAGTAATAAAAAGGCAACACAAGAAGAAGGGCATGCGGAGTTTGATTTGTCACGTATGAATTGTTTGATAACACAGACAAGCTAAAAGTGCTAAGGTTTGAACGATTGATCGATTTAGAATGAGATTGGATGTGCACTAATTAAGAGAGCATACGAACAACGCGAATGGTTATCTTGTTCGAATAATCGGGTCAAGAATAGGGATGTCCTACTTTCAGCGCGAATTTGAAGAAACAATATGAACAAGGCAGATGCGTACAGATCACCGAAGGCACTAATCAATAATATCACCGCCTTATGTGGATGTTTTTGAAATAAAATGAACAGCAAGGCAGAAGAAGACAAGAACGGACAATCGATGCGAAGTGGGCAGAAAACAAGGCTAGACCAGCTCGATCATTTTCCACGCAAGCTCAGAAACAATCCTGAACCAGAAACTGGGATAATCGTTAAAACGGATTCTGCAGCGACCAATTCATGTATTTCGATGTGTCAGATTTGCACAGACTTCAAGCAAAAAGAAAAACTGCGTTGAAAAAAAAATCAGTTGACGAGCAGGAAGACAAGTAAGAAAGGGAACTTCAACAAAATGCGCCGACTTCCGTTATTCTCGGTATGGTCGCAACTACGACTTGTTCTCCTGCTGGACGTGACGAATCGAAAGCCAGAAATGGGAGCTGAGCGAAACTTTTCGCGTCGTCAGTTTTCGCACTTTTTCTCCGCTGCGCATACACCACACTGTCGCTATCGTCACTTTTCACCAAATGTCGACCACTAAGCATGCCTTAGGGAACTATTCCACCTCTCTATTCCCATCATGGCTATTCGGGCTTTCAGATGCAATAAAAATTCGTTGCGACAGCCAATGATTTCGAAATTATTGAGCCACACTTAACATGTGCTTTGTATAGATAAAAGACAGCTGGTGCTCATCCTCTGCTCTGCGGGGCATAAATTCCAGGCGATCCTCCAGGGACAATAATCCTGGAGAAATTATAGAAAGAGAAAAATTGTGTAGCTACGACCCGAAGAAGTTGTCGTAATCCAAAAATATTAGTGAAACAGCGGTAATGCCTGTCATTGTATGGTAATGGCGCGTCCTAATGACAACTGTGGACTGTCCTGCGTTTAACTTGGAGGATGTCTGAGTCGTGGATTCATAAACAACTACTCAGCTCTCGTCGCGTACAGGACGGTAGGATTTAGCACTTGTTATATGGGGCGCCACCGCGTTAGGGTACAAAGGCTTGCCGACATAGCTTGCGGATATGCAGCTTGCCACGCCACACACGCAGAAGCGGGTTGGACAGCGCAGAATCCTTATTTTCTGCTCTGCCGTACGGGGAACATTTTAACTATCCACTGCCCATGTTACAGTGACAGTTTTTCGGGGAGTTCATTCAAATTTCATATTGAAATTTGAAAAATTAAAATTTGGGAAAAAAAGTTCTGTGAAACAATTGCGCTGTTAAAGCGAGCAACATTACGCTTTCTTTTGATTTTTACTTTATTGATGCTTTGTGATATGGAGTTAGGCCAGAAATTAAAAGTGGAATTTACAGAATTTGAAGGAACTCAATGGATTTTCGAGAGAAACTATGCGAGTATGTTGAATCATTTTGAACTGCCCATTGATGTCTCTAAAATCCATGGTTAGGGTTAGATCACCTGCACATGCGTGCGATGGACTTGTTGCTGCGTATCCGCAGGCGCTATGGCGGCAACCCTTTGAACCCTAACGCGTGTTTTCCGTTATATGGACTGTGTGAAGTCCCGTTAATTGAACATTTAAAATTTCAATGTTGGACTAATGTTTTCCCAACCATGACGTCGAACTGGAATAGTGGAATAAAGCACTGCAGAACTGCGACTTAAAGATTAGCTTGTAGTGGAAGGGTTTTTCATTAAAATTTTCATACATAGTAATGAAGGCTGCGAATAGAACTTTAGATCAGAAGCGAACTCTCCGAAACTAACGGAATTGAAATAGCGCAATTGTTTCCGAGAAATATAGATGGTTTTACAGTACTTTAAAACACGCACGAAACCTTATGAGGTGGCTCGTAGAACTCGTTTACTTATTGGTTTCATTGCTGGCTGGTCCAATACTTGTAGATGATTGCGAAGATTTAAAACCTTCCTGCTATGATGGTTTTTCTGACTAGCCGCCTGTCCAGAACTACAGGAATTTAAAGTTGGGAGCCATACGAAGAAACATTACCGAACTTGCATCATTGAAATTATGGGAATAGAAAGCCAGTCAAGAACTGAAATCAACGTTGGAGAATGTAATCACTGGTAAGTTAGCCATAACTTAAAGTGGTAATGAAATTGGTATAGAGCTTTCTTACCATAGAAAATCTAAGAATAGGTGAGCCGACAAAAGGAGAAACGTCGAGTGCTTGAACACGGTCCGGTACGGGTTCGTAAGAGGATGGAATGCCTCTTAACTCAGTGCGCTGGTTTCAGCAGGACATTCGCAAACAAAACGCAGCACTTGCAAGGAACCACAAACACTGGAAAGAAGCCGGGCCGAGAGAAACACCTGTTTCTCAAGCAGCGGCAGCGGAACGAGATATGTATATAGCATGAAGATCAACCACCGTGGCTCTCTACCAACGCATCTAGATCGTGAGCATGTGGGAGGGAACAAGTGTATTAATTCTAAGAAGTGTTAATAGTTCCCACGTAAATGAATTTCAATCGAGACTTATAGCAAGAAGAGAATCCGTCCCACCCAGGGACCGTAAAAATTTTATTGCATCTGCTGGTCCAGTGGCGTAAAGCGACCGGAATAGGCCTGGTTTTTGAAAGGTGTTCTTTAATGTCCACTCGAGAATCCAGCTTCCCCGCAAATTTTCGACGGAAAAATAGACTATCATTATCAATAATTCCGCGTTAGTCACTAAGAAAACCACTAATCGAAAGTGAAACATGCCTCCCACTCAAATTTCAACTCGAGGAGTGTTTGGAAGGGCACTCCTGTAGATGCTCCGCCCTAATTCTCCTAAAAAAAAAGGGAATCAAATGAGGGTTTCCGACAATGTCAGCACGGTGAGACACTGCTTTTTAGCAAAATGTCATATGAGAAGACAGACATTGCTTCCTCGGGTTTTGTTAGAAACCTAGTAATTTACCTGAAACCGATAGCTGTTATTTCCTTATCGCGACTCAAATCAGCGGTGTAGGGGCACAAATTGCGTGCATGTGGTTCTCCCAAATGCTAGCAGTCGAATTTCTGAGATAGGATCTAGATTATCGAAAGTGATTGTGCTGCACGAGTTTACTCAGGATTGTTTAGACTAACCACTACGAGTGACCGCGAAAAACGATGAACCACTGGTCAGACAGGGTCATTCCAAAGAAAGGCAATGAACAACGGATGTACCAGTTGGTACTATGCCCTCAGTACCGCAGGCAATGACGGCTTAGTTCCATATGCACGAGAAAAAAACACCACCGATGGACGATGACTGGCTGTTTTGCCATATGGTGCCTATGAATCATAAGCGGTATGGGAAATCATTTCCCCCTTGCGGCTCTGACGTAAAGAAGTGCGCTGAGAGAAATGCCACGGAGAAAAGCGAATTGGGAAAGACATGACGATAAAAATGAAAACCCAAAAGGACAAAAAAAAAACACGTAAAAACGAGGTATGCGCTCAGCTGCCCTATCAAACGTCGTATCCATAGAAAAGTGTTTGTTCGCTATAACGCGTCAATACACAATACCAGGGACTTAAGTGCGTCCTTTTCGAGAACAATTATATCCTATCTGAATATGGAGGTTTCTGGAAAATACATGTAGTTGTGTATAGTTCATGATCGGCTCGTTTCTTTTCAAACCAGCACGATTTGGGCGAGGTCTACATGCCATCAACACCGCTCATATTCCCAGCTCAGTCAGCTGCCTTTGACTTCGAATTTTATGGTACGAGTGACCGATAATGAATTTAGACTTGAATCCAAGAAGGAATCTACGCGGAAGCAGTTCAGAATTCAATTCCCCCCATTCTCCAAGACGACAAGTGCTTTCCAGGAAATAAATGAGCCAGCTCTATCGCAATAGGACAAATTACATTCATGTAGAGACACATGCGCTTCCTTCCTTCCCGAACAAGGAAGCATCAAGCATTCGGATAAAATCCTTCGAATGCAGGGTGAAGGCTCTGCGAGAAAGAGTGCTTGTTGAAGGCACAGTTTCAAGTAGCTGGCCATGTGGTAGTTGGTGGGAAGTGTAAGATAGTTTCTAGAAAAATGCTGGTGAATGTTGACGTGCACTGTTCACATCTATGTGGCTCTGCTCTCGTAGGTCACATCTTAGCACGTTTAGAGTATTTTTCTTTTTCTATAAAAATCCAATTCAAATAAGTAACGGATCCATGTTTTGGTATGCCATTTCTGTTGGTACCATGGTATAAATCATGTAAATTGCGCAAATGAATTCTTTTCATTCTAATTGTTCCTGCCTCTAACGAATCACGAAAGTTTTAATGTGTTCCCCCACTTTTATTCGTAGGGCTTTTAGTAGAATTTCCGAACAATGAATGCATAGTCCCTCCCGAAAAGATAGACGGATTCCGTGACTGCAGAATCGCGGCGGGAACAAGATGAATGGTGCGGAGAGAGCATGCTCCAAGTGAGAGGGTCGAGTAGGTCCTGCCGCGATTCTGCAGCCGCTACGCAATGAAACCGCACGCGCAATCCGCCCATTTTTTTTTTCGACAAGGACTGCATAGCAAACGGCAACGGTTCTCACCTACGCTCGCGTTCGGCAAAAAAAAAAAACCTAGAAAAAATACAACCATGTGATGAACGAAGCAAAAAAAAACTGTTCGATAAACTGCAAAAAAATGGAAGATGCTGAACTGTAACGATGTATTTTAACATCACCTAGAAATGATTTCTTTGCTAAAATGTGGGAATTATGTCCATATTGAAAAAGTTCTCTCTGCTATACTTCTGTTCATCGTTTACAGCGTTCTAAAAAGACAATTCACAAAGTTTACGATGGATATTCGTGGCGTACGACCACCCTTTGAATATTCAGGAAAGCATAGGAGAACGAAAGAAGAAAACCAACATTCACAGAAAGTCTAACAATAGACAACCCCACGTACTCGTACTTTCAAAGGTTGCAGGTGTGCACCGGCAGTCAGCTGTTTCATGCGAAGTATAAAAAATTGACCAGATGTCAGAACATCTGGAAGGGTTTGCGGTAAGCGCAAGTTTCAAACTGGACCAGCACTGCTCTCGAAATCCAGAGCTCATGGCGAACTTTTTGTTTTGTTTAAAACCTATAGCACATGAAGAGTGTATTCCATTACGTTCGATGACACCATGGTAAGGCTGAGCTTTATATAGCAACAAAATAAGCGATATCCTCTGGTGTTGATGAAGTGAACGAGCGCAGTAACTTTTTGCGCTATCAAGAACAGGAGCAATCTCTCAGCAATGACGAATAACAGCACAGAACTGGATTTGCTAGGAGAACAACACTATATCTCCTCGCAACCGAAAGTTTCCGAGACGGCGGAACTGGCAAAAACCTTTCAACCACACTCGCACACACACGGACACACATTATGCGAACGCCTGACAAGCTCCCTCGCCGCCGCGAGAGTTCAATTCTCCGGTGTGTGACTCAGACCAAACACCAACGAGCGTGGAGCAAACAACAACAACCTCCACGATAAATCTCGTAATAGCGTTACCGTGCGTAACTGCACGAATCTCCCTCTCAGGATTAATCACAGGCGGGATTAGAAAGGTGACAGCAGCAGTTCTTAGCAAAGAAAACTTGGCGGATCAATAAACGGACACATGCGTACGCGGAATGACGACAACGGTGCTTCCGCACACGATACCCGCCGATGACAATAGACGGAACGTATAGGCGAAAATCGATCGGCACCGAGAGGCTGCTGGAGGAGCAGAAAAAAAGACGCGAGAAATGAGCAGCGGGGAACTCAGGCATGAGATACTGGCGATGCACAGCATTGCACCCTATAAATAGCTGAGTCCGACCCTCCTCTAACGCGGGCGGACCGTCTCAAAAAAAAACCTGATAAGAAAAAAAAAAGAAAAATGGAGAAAGGAAAAGTCAAAGAATCTTTTGCTCGGAACTCACAGATGAGTTGTTGCTTGATCTTTGGCTAACAAGTATGCGATCCACTGTTTAACGAAAGACTTTTTTTTTTTTGAAAGATTATTGTGAAAGGGCTATTCCCCTCAAAATCTCTCAGAAGTGACCCACGGAAATCTTTGTTTTGAGTTTGATAGATTTCGAATTTCTGAAAGAAGTAAAATTCTTATCTTATAGCGAGACAGACCTAGACGCACTAGAGATGCATAAAAATGAGGTGCTATTCTCCGTACATACGTACGCTTGAATGCCCGCCCCCGACATTCGTTGGTCCCGTTCCGTGCACTTCAAGCGCGCTTGTGCAACTGGCTCACCTGCGTTAGCTGGCGCCTCGTTCATGCGAAATGCTTATGTCAGTGGGACATGTTGCAGAACCTCCGTGGGTACGTGACAATTTTTAAAGATAGAGTAGACTGGAATTGAACAACTGAATTCAACGTCGTTTTGCATGCGCGGGCAATACAGTGAACCCCAAACGGTCGTAAACAAGGGGCGGGACCGCGGCGCGGGCACTCTGGTTGTCTGCTAGACCTCCAGAGGCAACTGGAATTCACGACGTATTTAGCCGTTTCCTCCGTATTTCCGTGTTTCTGCCCAGCAGGCTAGCTGTCTCGGTGCAGCAGACAACCAGAGTGCCCGCGCCGCGGTCCCGCCCCTTGTCTACGGCCTTTTGGTGTTCGCCGTAGTATAGTCCATTCAACCGGGGGTCGGTGTCGGCTGAGGGACCATGGACTGATACGCGGCCATTTTCAATCAATATCAAGTATGCTTAATAGTGCACAACCGCGCAGCCTACCTTCAGTCCGTGAATGCATCAGCACCGACTCTTTTCTGAATGCCCTATAAACAGCAAGCTTGTCCACAATTTTTGGATCCGAGTGGGGCAGTAAGTGCCCTTCTCTATGTAAAGGAGTTCTAGCAGCAGATAGAGTCTCTTTATATACCACTTTGCGTTCCTACTCATACATTTGAAGTGTGAATTACTATCACACTCATGTCCACCTATAAGAAGAGCCTGCTGTGGTGAATTCAAGAGAATTTGATAGTAAAAAAAAAAACAGTGGGAAAGAAAATGCAATCAAACATGCGAGTTCTAATAATATCGATGAAAAGTCCCATTACAAACTAGTGGGGGTGATTTCTCGCCAACACCCCAACAGACCATTTATCATTGGCATTCTCACATGTGAGAAAAGTTCGCGAATATCACGAAAGGGATATCCTAGTCGAAATAACTAATGACAGCGCACTACAGCCGGAAACTCAGCAAAACTTCAGACACGAAGACCCCATACTAGTGGTGCAGACGGGATAAGTGCAGCCTCTTACAGATTGTTGTAAACGTGGGTCAACAAATTGAGTCCCTCCATGTGAAAAGAAAGAAATACAACACATGAATAAAAAGGCGCATCAGCTGCAACTTGAATAAAAGAATCGCTCGAATCCGTCAACTATTCGGCAAAGTGGGAACCATACAAACAAGGCGGCAATGTGAGCTGAGTAAACTCATATATGGTGGAGAGCGTCGCATAAACAGTCACGATCATATAACTTTAAACAAACGGGACTCGTCTATTTCATATTATTTCGAAGATCAACGACACAAGGTTCATTTTACGAACAATTTCTATTACTCGTTAGGGGAAGTGGTGATTTTGAACAAATATTACCATTAGTCACCGTAGGAACCCATAAACGTGTTTGACAGAATAAGCCAACGCCCTCTGAACTAGAAAATGAACTGCACTGTACATATAACAACTTGACCATGGACGTACAGCGGCCGCCAATCACCCCTGCATCACAGAATGCCGCCCATCTGCTTTGCCGCACCGCACCATCTACAGTGAACCTCAACGTCGTAGCCAAGGGGTGGGGCCGCGGCGCGGCGTTCTTGAGCAGAGACACAGGGGCCCTGGCTGGCTCTGGTTGTCTGCTGCGGCATGGCACCCGAGGTCTCTGCTACTGGCAGGAGCAGACAACCAGCACCAGCATGCAGAGCCCCTGTGTCTCTGCCCAAGAACGCCGCGGTCCCGCCTCTTGTCTACGACCGTTTGAAGTTCGCAGTATGATGTCTACGGACACTTACCACCCGCATGTGTAGCGTCAGGCCGTTTTGCTTTTTTTTCTTTGAACTAGGGAAGAAACTGCCATGGGGTGGTTCAAAAAGTGCTCGATAACCCTTCTACTATAGTTATAGAGCTAGGGGTCGTATAAAACTGATTGTTCAGGGAACGTCAATCACGATTGCCACTCCAGCGGACTGGGCGCGCCGCAACATCCACGTGGCGCGGCCGTGGAGATGAAGATGTTGAGTGTTGCCTCGCCCGCGCCACGTGGATGTTGCGGCGCGCCCAGTACGCGGGAGTGGCAATCGTGATTGACGTTCCCTGTATAGTGTGTTCCACCAGGGACAATAGTCCTGGAGAAATTAGAGACAAAGAGGAATTCCGTGGCTGCCACGTGATATTGCAGCCCGAAAATGTTACCGTAATCCAAAAACATTCATGCAACGGTATAAGAGCGCCTCTTAAAATCGTTGTGATATGTACACTAGTTTTGTTTTAAATGAACGTTCGTAGTATACATAGACGCATCCCACAATGATAAAACCAGCTTTCAACAAAAACCATGCTTCCGCGGCGTCACACAGTACGATGCGCCGTGTTGACGATTCTGGCGTGCTTGCGATTAGCGTAGAGGGAAGTCCAAGTTGCCATTTTGTACACGAATACTCAGCTATCGTCGCGTACGGAACGCACTATAAGAAGTTAGCCGCCTAGCAAGCACAGACGGACGATGCTGGTGAAAGTTGAAGGGAAAAATCTCAAAAATGGTAACAGTGACCAGAGTCAACAAAACAGGTGAGTGGGTAGAGCATGTGAGTAATTTACGGCGATAGCAGCCCGATGCAGTTTTCGGGGATAATGGCGGCCGCCGCGTCTGTGGAGGAAAGGTCGGCACCTCCCTGTGCCAACGGAACAGCCCTATGACACCCCAAGGTCGTATCGAAAGCTATATATAATTGGCTGGCCGATGCACGATACCAGGTGCAACGGGACAATGTGGATAATTTCGAGGCGTAATTGCTGGGCGCCTAAACATAATAGGAAAACCACAATAGTTTTTGAATCATTTTTTAAAATGTTTTAGAGAAAAATTGTGGTGAGGACTGAAGCGCTGACAGAACTACGGCGACGTCGCCATTACACCATAATTTGTTAGAAAACTGTAGTACTGATGTGAGAATAATACATGCAAGGTACGGAGCACGCATGTCAAAACTGGCGCGACCCGAATGAAGGGATCGGTTGTATCGACAGTGCTAGATCATGACTTTGATCGGCACAACCGCATCGTTCGCGTGATCGCGCCGCGTAGTGCTGGGCCAATGTCTTTGCTTTGAGCTGCTTAAATCAAAAAAGTTGAAGGCGAGGAGAACAATGAGGAGTATTCCCGAATCTGTTGCCGTCGTTTCCCAGCATTTCAATAATTTATACTGTTTTGCAACTTTTTAATGCGCACATGAGGTACAATAGAGTAGTTTCTTCCTATGTTTTCGGTTTTTAACAGCATCAGGATGAAACGAGATTAAACACAAACAATATTCGAGTTTTTAATGTGAGAGGCTGGTCACAACCAGACGCGAGGCGAGAGGTGTGAACTGAACGACCCGCCGCGTCGCGACGTCCGCGCGAATCTCTGCGGCGAATTTTATTTGCTTGTGCATTTTTGAATTGTAAATTGATTTCGAAAAGTGTTATTCTTTGAAAATTATGACGTGACGTTTATTATAAGCCTCTGCAAGACATTTTCAGGCTCGCAAACTACTGAACCAAATCCCAAACATTCCTGCCAAGGCTTTAAACGATGACCTCGACCGCTGTGGTACAGGACAACATAAGGGTAACTGTTTCTTTCTTCTTTTCTCTTTCGCGTTTCATCTTTCAATGTTCTAACATTATTGCTTTGCTCAAGAAACATTTTCAGGTTGTGTTAGATCTGATTCGCGATGCTTGCGCAAAGTCACAGCTTTCAAAACGATGCAATTTAGTCGCTGTCTCGAAAACGAAACCTACTGATCTCATCACCGCTTGTTATGATGTTGGACAACGACATTTTGGAGAGAATTACGTGCAGGTAAGATTAT
This sequence comes from Ancylostoma ceylanicum, assembly GCA_000688135.1. Taxonomy (NCBI): domain Eukaryota; kingdom Metazoa; phylum Nematoda; class Chromadorea; order Rhabditida; family Ancylostomatidae; genus Ancylostoma; species Ancylostoma ceylanicum. The sequence continues at coordinate 25,871 of JARK01001458.1, read as the reverse complement.
TCGCGCTCTTCTGCTTTTCTTGTTCCTTATTCTTATTCATTTTCGGAGTCATTTTTTTCGGGCATTTTTATCACTGATTTTGTAAAGCTCATCGATTGTATTCGTTCTCAGAATCCATTTTCATATACGAGGAGATTGGCTAAGGCACAAACCGCTATTTTGTTTGGAGAACTTGCGATCTTTTCTACTCCATCTTGAGGTCTTCCAAATTTTGTCATATTTGGTCTTTTTTCACACTAATTCAGATTTACTCCAAAAAATCCTTGCCTGACGGAACACCGCCCGTCTGCTGATCCGCACCGCGTCACCTATGCATTACATACAGTGGGGCTCGATGACGGGGGTCTTTCTGCGGCCTCAAAAGGCACGCGACGCGACCGCGCCGCTCGAGCACGAATCATCTCTGGGGCAGCAAACCATTGGGTTTTAGATAGTTGGTTTCATTTTTGGTTAACATCAAATGTGATGAACAACTATCAAAAAAGCCCAGATTTGCCGTTGCGGCGACGATTCCATCATGAGCGGCGCGGTCGCGCAGCGTGCTTCTTGAAGCGACGAAAAGGCTGACGTTATCGACGCCCACTGTATGTGGTGCGACGTGGCTCAGCTGACGGGCGGTGCAGCGTGAGGCAAGAATTTTTATTAGATAAACTGTAAACCCAACTGGCTCTGCAATTCCAAAGTGAGCTCTTAGCATCTCCTGAAATTTCGGAAGTGCTGTTTCGCCTATCTATGCAGTATTCAGCTTTCCCTAAAACTCAACCGCTACTCTCCCTCAAATTACAGGAGCTTGAGGAGAAGTCACACGCCTTACAGGAGGTTTGCCCTGAAATAAAGTGGCACTACATTGGGAAAGTGCAATCGAACAAGGTATCATAAGTAGGTTTTGGATCTTATCTCACGCCTTTCTAATTTATTTATAACTCAGAGTTTAGATAGGAAAGATATGCTCGTCCCCGTCTCTATTCTGTGTTGAAACGATTGAAAGTCAGAAGCACTGTGATATGTTCAATAAAGAAATGGAGAAAAGGCAAAGTGTTTTGGACGTTTTCGTTCAAGTGAACACAAGTCAAGAGCAACAAAAAGGAGGTAGTTTTTCTCACATATGCCTTCTTGTTTGCTTTGTTTTGTTGCTGTACAGCTGCTAAATATCTCGAACAGTCACGTGCGTAGTTTCGCAAAGCACATGATACAAGTATCGTGGGGTTGACCAAAACATAATGATTATTGGTTTTATCCATTTTCAGTGTGCTATTTTCTAAGTTTTCTCAGATTAATAGCTCTCACTGGTTTTCCTTACAGGCCTGTCACTGGATAATGCTCCAGATTTGGCGTGTTACATCACGGATAACTGTCCAAATCTCCGCTTTGGTGGCTTTATGACTATTGGCTCCTTTGAACACAGGTTCGGTTAATGTTTTATTTCATTCACCATGTATGTACTGTTTCCTTTATGTATCACTAGCAACTTAGGGATTGTGCAAATATTTCTGTTGAAGTGTTACTCATATTGGAAGAGAGATGTTGATTTTAGCAGAGGCATGGGAATATTTTTGTTTTGTAGTCATAAAACAGGCAGCTGAAAATGCCGTATACGTACAGGATTGATTTCAAATAGTAACTGACATACTACAGCAGTCCGAATAGCGAATTTCAGCCACATTGTCCCCAATCCCGACTTCGACCGCTTATACCAAGTCCGAGAAGCTTGGGCTAAAAGAACTTCGAGATCGCCCGAGGAAGTGCAGCTATCTATGGGAATGTCAGACGATTTCGAGACAGCAATTGCGCAAGGAAGCACCAGTGTTCGTGTCGGCAGCAAGATTTTTGGACCCAGGATCTACAAAACCTCGTAGTTGCGGCGCTATTTGCTGCAGATTGTCTGTATGGAGTTGACAGTGGTCAAATGTATTAGTGATCTAGAGATGTCTAGAGTGAATCTTAGAAGAAATATACAACGAGGTCTAGTTGCGCTTCATGTATCATATTTGAAGCCCTTGCTATTGTTGCCGTACAAATTGCCATCTTGTGATTTTCCGGTCAATACCAGAACAGAGGTTCGTGTGGTTGTATTTTTCCAGCATTGCTGGTTTTCTACGAATAAACTTAGTAGTCTTTCACTTATTTCCAGTCCTGCGTTTGTATCACTTTGCAATAAAATAGGGTTTTGCTTCACAATGTGTTTGTTTCTGTGCTTATAGCCTGTGACAGTTATGGTTGCTTATTTTTGCCAACATTGAATACCAACATCTCATAGAATTAGCAATGGCTGTGAAAAGGCTACTATAGCACACTTTAAGCTGCAGTTTATCCATGCCGTATGTGAAAACAGACTTCTCAATCCCTTTATGTGAGCTGACACGGGAAGATGTTTCCAGAGAAACAGAAGAAAACGGCGGAAACACATTCCGACCTGTATGTGAGTTTGTTTGAATAGTCCTTTCCTGTCCGTTCTTCGCTAATAATACATATTTTTTATTTTCAATGCACCAGTTACAGCGGGCGTCAATAGCGGTGCCCTTTCGCGGGCTAGAAAAGCACGCAACGCGACCGCGCCGCTTGCGATGGAGATTGTCGCCGCAGTGGCCAATCTGGCTTTTCTTGATAGTTGTTCATCACATTTGATTTTTTGACTGATGAGAAAACTAACTATCAAGAAAACCCCGTAATTTATGGTCCCAGAGATGATTCCTGCTCGAGCGGTGCGGTCGCGCCACGTGCTTTTCGAGGCCGCGGAAAAGCCACCGTCATCAGTGCCCTATTGTAGCATCATATTCCTCGCTAATCTTTTTATGGTAATTTTCAAGGTTTCAAATGCCGCGTCTTTGATGGACCACCAGGATCGGCTTATGCTGAATTCGGGGAGACGAAGGTTCTGGCGAGAGTGTAAGGCTGTTCTAGAAGTTGTATTTCTTTGAATAATTAAGTAATTAATCAACTAGATGTACCGCCTTTAGCTATGGTCCCGTTGACGACGCAAATGGTGATCCTTCGGCGGCAACTTTGTCAGTGAGTTCATATAAATTATTGGTCCACGATTCCCCTGCTACCTTTTTCCATTGCAGCTAAAAATGAAAGGTTTTCCCGAGGATGCTCGAATTGGATCGCAAATTTTGTCAGTGGTGAAGACATGTGTTATGGCTCATAAATACAGTCAATGCGAATTTGAAGTCGAGGTTGGTGTTTGTTGAAGTTGACATTCTTTGAGGGCAGCTTAACCTCCATATCTTCAAAGTCTTCCTTACGTTTTGAGTTATGATTTTTATTCCTTTGTTTACAACACCCTCGTTTTTAGGTAACAGTGCTAAGCGATGACGGAGGTCTTCTGCAGTGTGCATTGATGGCCACTATTTTAGCACTGACCGATGCTGAAGTGCTGGTTAGTTTAGTTTAATGTTCAGTTCACTCTTACTTTAGCTTTAGAAAACTCGATTTGGTGTGTCTTGGGTTACCAATACATATGACTGGGTTAGCACTACTCTCAAGGCTGGCAGAATCTGCTCGGCAATTTTTTAATCGTGTGTAGGCTTCTTTATGCACTGGAGTCTTTTTGCATGGTATAATTGTGAAATCGACAGATGCTGGACGTCGTGGTAGCAGCTCACATAGCCCGCACTCCATCTGGAGAGATTATCGTCGATCCAAGAAAGCACCAGATTGTCGACGGCTACTCTGAGTGCACCTTAGCCTTGATGCCGAATCAAAACCAGGTTAGGCTTGAGTTTATTGTGCGTAGGTAACACATGTAGCGGTTTCGCTACTACCCTATTTGATCTCTTACGTTTATATTTCCTAACACACTTCTTCCTGCTAATAGAAATCTTTCCTAAATCCCTTTGAACAACATCGGTTGCTCTTTTTTCCAGATAGTCTGCTGTGATTTGCGTGGAGGACAACTTAACACTCAAGAAGTGGAAGAGCTTATCACATTTGCCACTGAGAAAGCCATGAAACTTTATCCCGTCCTACGAAAGGCGTTATTAGCCACGATCGCCGTAGAGGAAGGAAGTTCTTGCTGAATTTTTGCAGATAATTACTTCTATTTTGGTTTGTATGATGATCTTTTTGTTGTTGGTTTGTTGGAATTTTTTTTGTTAGTCGACCCAATTTGGCAGTTAATCTCATTTTTCCTGTTGAATTTTGTTGTTTTTCCACATATATTGTTTCCCCTCGATCCCATTTATGGAATTGGAGGTCATGAGGAACAGCTCATTAAAAAAAAGAATAAAAAAAAATTCCCGATCTGTTTTGCTCAGCAGAATCTTTCAAGATTTGTTCTGTTTCTTTTTTTTAAAGCGAAGTTCAGAATGCAGTCGTTTGAGAGGAGGGGTGGAACAAAGTGGAGAAATTGATTGTATGGTAACATTTGAGGTATAGCTTCTTATAGCTTGATGCTAATTATGGGCGGCAGTAGAACAGACGTTAGCAGAACGAAAGAGAAGAAGCCTACGGAAGGAGAGGACGGCGAGGAAAACAGACGAATGTTCAGTTATCGTCGCCTTTAAAACAGCTCATATATAGGTTGTACACACTATAGTTATGCTTTAATGTGTCAATTTCGGGGTGGCGTGCGAGCGCAGCGCCCGCCATGTCGCGTGGCGTACTGCTGACGGCGCTCCAGCAGCCAGCCTGCTGATTATCGATCGCCAGCACGCGTCGTGGCAGGCGATACGCTCGCATGCCACCTCGAAATATACACACCATACAAACTCTTCAATAATTTCTCCTAATTTCTTTCTACTCTATCTAATATTGAAACTAGCACCATAACGAAAAATAAATAGTCTTCAAAATATCATTCTAAAGCAACGAAGACGGTGCATCAGATGGAAAATTGAAAATAGTCCAAGTGCGATCCCACCCAATTTACCGGAGGTGTCGATGTGCATTTATGATTAGCATGTTAAAAAGGTAATGCCAACTACGTGTACCATCTATAAACAGCCAAAATTTCGAAAAAAATGTGGATGGAGTTCAGCTTTAGTAAGTAGTAGAAGTTAGCTTTCCACATTCAGAAATTGCCGGCCAGAGCGGCGCTGTCTCCCCACTGTTCCTGACATCTATCGATTTCATTTGATCTACCAACTGAGACACACTTAGCGCTGTGTCAGATTTGCTCGGAAAACTCACTGGAGCCTCAGATATGGAGCAACCGCTGGTGAAGGGCCCAGTGAATAAGTTTGAGGATATTTTTGCAGTAATAGTTACCTCATAAGTAAGTTTTATTTGCTTTGGTGTTTGATACTCTGAGTGAGACTCACCCATGAAAAATGCCAGACAGTTAAAAAAAAGGCTGAATTGGATCTCCCTACTGCTGTTGGTACCTAAGTACGATGTGAAAATCTCTACATATATCCACTCTGTGTGCTTTGACACTGTCTACAGGTTGTATTAACTAGGTGTCAGAAGTCCGACACTGATCGGATACAAATTCCACCGAACACCAAAAATTTCATCTGGATCAGTCATGCCAACGAGAGTGTCCTTCCCAATGCGTCCTGAACACTGGTAGTACTAGGGGCAGCATGCATCGTTGAGATTATCAAGGGTCAANTTCCTACTGCAGAGATGAGATTTCTCTTTCTGGATCTGGACGTATAATCGGTATTACCCAGGGTAAACGTGTTGACGCCCTCGTCAACGATGGGTAAATTTGGGTGATGTTAATACATTGACCCTTGTTTTAATATTGTGCTGTCGTGAAGCCTCATATGGTCGTATCTTCTTTTTCAGTGTTCGATGAGAGCTTCCGGGTTAGTATTTATTCCAGTAAGCTTTCGGCGCTTAGCGCCTTCCTCAGACCGAGAATGATGGAAAGAGGAGCAGATGACATCTGCTCCTCTTTCCATCATTCTCGGTCTGAGGAAGGCGCTAAGCGCCGAAAGCTTACTGGAATAAATACTAACCCGGAAGCTCTCATCGAACACTGAAAAAGAAGATACGACCATATGAGGCTTCACGACAGCACAATATTAAAACAAGGGTCAATGTATTAACATCACCCAAATTTACCCATCGTTGACGAGGGCGTCAACACGTTTACCCTGGGTAATACCGATTATACGTCCAGATCCAGAAAGAGAAATCTCATCTCTGCAGTAGGAACATTCTTACATTCTTTACAGAATTACTCCAGGTAAATACAAGTCCACAAGAGAACTTGAGCTGTGAGTAAGATTCTCTTAACAAAGCACTGCACTCCCTGGTTGATGACTCATTCTGTTTGAGTCGAACAATTCAAGTGCTTCTGTAGCATCTCAGAGCCCAAGCAACTCATAGAAGGATAATTTCAGAGGAAGATAAAGATAGAGATAAAGGGAAAGCATCTCAGGTCTTGAATCTCTGAAGCGAATTGCTCTCTAAAAGTCTTCATACCGAGATTAGAATTTTCAGTGTCTAGGAACTTCTTTTTGAAAATTTGTGCCCCTAAGGTTTCGGCTGTCTTTTAGGGCTGAACACACTACCCTTCAAAATCCTGCACTAAAAACAAATATTGCCTTGGTAAATTACAATGTAGATATATGTGAGGCGCTCATCCTCTGAAGCTATTTCTAATTCACTCATGCTCCTTTGTTGACGATGCCTCGTCATCAGCCGTGCAGGTAACGGAGAACAGGTCGGGTATTGACCCGTTCCTGAGTCGATGAAGGTAAATATTCCTCAGCCATGCTTCTCTGATGCCATCTCAATAATGCTCTCGTGATGCGCGGCATCTCTTTGCTAAGCCTCCCGTTTGACAGCAGGAATACGGCCTATTCTCTGGAATAACTATAATCATATGCTCTCAATTCTAGGTGCCAAAAAGAAACCAAATTCTCGATTTCTAAACTTAGTAAGTATGAGAATGGCTAAGACTTCTACTCACGAACCCTACATGGCGTCCTCTTTTTTCACCTTGTTTTGCCATAAAAACATTCGTTTTTCTCTTACTCATACTCTGCCAATATACGGCTTACGTCATGCTGATCCTCCTCGTAGAGAACCAGCCCGTCGTCAAGTGTTTGCCAGTGACTCAGTGTTTCGCATAAATGGTTTTTCGTCATCTGCCATGATCAGCGGCAGGTGTGTCAACAACAATGTCAAGCCGCGGAAGTCTCGGAATCAGCGATTGAATCAGCCGTTGCGAATGTTGAAAAAAATCTCCTCTTGAACTTGACATTTTCTTTTTCCAGTATGAGTCGTTGTTTTTCTTCATTTCGCGGGAAACCAGACATATTTGTGTTTTTCTCTAGAACTTCTTCTACAACGCTGTCGACTACTTTCTGCCTGAGAAAGTTGTTCGAGCAGTGTGGTTATTCGGTCTCTAAGATTCAACCTTCCACTATTCCAGTACAATTCTTTCGGGATCTTAAAACGTCACTGTCACCTTCTGCTCCTTGGATATTTTCCATAGCGGGTTCATTGCCACCGAACGCTTAGAACTATGTATGTATTTCCGTAACGAGGTATGGTATAGGATCAGAGAAGGATTCTGGCCGAAAGAGTAGTTAAAAAGCATGAGAAGCAGCGCCAAAGTGGCCCGACAGGATAGGAGCAGAATTCATTTACGTACAGCCCCTCTGGCTAAAGCGCAATACTGATGTACTGTTCGGCAAAAGTACCATCAATAGCACTATAAATACAGAGGCGGTCATGCTAGCGTTACTTTGTAAGCCATCTCAAGGCTTTTCTGGGAAGTAGACGAGAAACTGAATTCTGTGGAGGTCAAAACACCAAGAGCTGCAGTGAAAATCGCTGGGATAACCACGTCTGGGCATAAAGCGTTTTTTCTGGACTATAAACAGTGCAATACGCTCAGAAACAGTGTGTAGTGAGGTGTGAATCATTGTGAAGCGTGGTATTACACGTCACATTTCTATGATTGGTCTAATTTTCGAATCGCCCAATCACGGGAATGGAGCCCGCCCACTATTTGCCTCCTCATGACCAACACCCTCTCCAGCATAGTAGGTGTGGATCTGAGCGTTACTCACAAACAATGAACTCCATAATCATAAAATAATCCATAACCAGAGGTGGTGAATTCAAAATCTTTTATAGACGACCACGAACTTCTATTAGAGCTAAAAGTTTCACAGTGCGGCATATCTCTCTCTGAGTAAGAATGCACCTCCATTGAACTCTTTCGCTTCCTTCAAAAGATTTGCCATCACTAGGATAACCTCCTATTAACAAAGTAATGGTGCAGTTTCAACTTTATGTATTGACTGAAGGAGTTAATGGTTAATGCCGTAATTGTATTGAGAAATACTGATTTCCATTCATGATACTAGTCTCAAATGTCGTCTTTAACTATCTAACGTCTGTCTTAAACAGCGTAATAAATGTAATGTAATGTAATGTAATGTAATGTAATGTAACTCCAAACGGTCGTAGATCAGGACCAGGACCGCGGCGCGGGCACTCTGGTTGTCTGCTGCACCGAGGCAGCGGGCCTGTTGGGGAGAGACAAAGAGGAAAACCGCGACGATGAAGTCGTAAAAAAGAGTAGTTTCTGTAGGATACATTACCCGTAGAATTATTTATAGTGTGTTGATCGAATGGTTTATTAGATACATTCAATATTCGAATATTCGATTTCGAATAAGTCGGCCGATTGACATATTCAGGAAAGGGCGAGCCGTTCCCTCTTGGGCTAAAGAAAACGAGGACTATGAAGTCCAGTATCTTCGGAATGATAGGTTTTTTAGATAGGCGTTCGAATTGTTGGTCAAACTAAATTAATCCTATCGATTTTTATTCGGTCAAAACTCTAGTTGACTACAAGCGAGTCTTCGTTATCTGCACAGCCGTCGTCGGTAATTCTGGGGCAATAGACAAGCGAGCAATGGCACAGAACTTCATATGCGTTGCCATTGAGACGCTGATTAGCGCGGTATAGAATTATCTGCGACCATCCAGCGCTCATATACTGTTTTGTGTTGACAGCCATTCTAATCTTTTACATGGATTTTTTAAATGTAAGGTAGTTCAAATCGCCCAAGATGAAAAGGTCGTCAGTCGTCTTGTTATTTCTTCCCTTCTTTTTTTTTCTACCAAACCCTGTCTAATGGACTTGTCTACTCCAGTAGGACTTTGAGCTATGCCTGGTTTGTCATTAGTTTCCAGTAGAATTTTGCCTGAAAAGTACTTACATGCATCGAGCATTTCAGCATGCTTAAGTTTGAAAACAGAAGTTATTGAATAAAAATTCATCAATTTAATAGGTAATTTTGGTGTGCGTGAAGAGAAAGCAGACGGCCAGAGATTGTACGCACCGTTTCCATGGATCTACCGGTAAATAGGTGACAAATGTCACAGAAACACTGACGCTTGAGTGCAACCACGTACATATAGTGTGTTCCGAACGTGATGGTAGTTGAGTATCTGTACATATTGCCTGCTTTTCTCGCCGCCCTCTCAGATTACCGCACACTTCTCTTCGTTCTTTTTCTCTATGGCGTCTCTCCAGGAACATATTTAACCTCTCCAATGAAAGGAACTGCACCGAGTAAGAGGGACCCTTCATGAGCAAAACATCACACATTCACGCCGACAGCACTTGAGCTTTAATTAGATGAGTATATGATTAAATTCATGCAATGTGACACCACCTCAGTCTATTTGGCAATTGTTGATCGATTTGCTGAAGCAACGTGCTCCAGGCTTTATCCGTGACTATACTGAAGGCAACATGGCTATGTACAATGCTTTTTGAGCTGTTCCCAGTTGGTTTTCTAGTAATTGTGCTGCCATTCATTGCAAGTGGTTCTGCTATACTACGTAGTTTTGACACTACTTGGAATAACTCCTAAAATGTACAGTAATTTGACTGAATTCCAATTCTTTGCCCTTTCTTCTCAATACTTATCGCTCCCGTTGCGCAGAGCATAACTGCGATATTTCAGAAATGTGCATCTTTTCGTCGTGTGGCCAGATTGTATTTGGTGGTATTATGCTTCTGTGCCTTGCTTTGACAGGCACAGCGACATTTTACGGAAGTGAAGGAAGTGAGACATCTATGGACATTCATTTATGAGACATTTATTTCATTTATTTATGCATTCATGCGAAAAAAAATTCTGAAAAATATATGAAAATTTACCTTTATAAGATGGAAAAATGCAGAAGGAGGAAGAAAATGACGTGAACATTAACATGCAGTGAACTCCAAACGGTCGTAAACAAGGTGCGGAATTGCGGCGCGGGCACTCTGGTTGTCTGCTGCACCTCTCGAGCCAGCAGAAGAATCACGACGTATCGATTTTCTCGGTGTCTCTGCCCAGCAGGCCCGCTGCCTCGGTGCAGCAGACAACCAGAGTGCCCGCGCCGAGGTCCCGCCCCTTGTCCACGACCGTTTGAAGTCCATTGTATGAAAGGCATAAATCTAACAACTGGCACGATGGGCAAGAGCGCAGTAAATTTCTCGTGGCTGTTGTGGCGATGATTGTAAAAATCTAAAATATTTGTATCGATCGCTGTTTGAGCAAAAAGTGAAATCTTCTCGATGTTAAGATGAAAAATTCAAAAAAGGAGAAAATTTTCACACAGAACTTATTTTCATCTTAGAATTGTATTCATAAATTTTTTATTATTGGGTTGTTTTTTTAATAGATTGAATTTCATTTTTGTAATTAAAAAATTTCAGGACTTGTATCATGGGATTGTATTACAAATCATCGTTGCTACATTTGGGAGAGTGTGAGTTTACTGATGTTATACCGCCACCATCTGTACTCTACGTGGAGTATAGCATCTTGGGTCGCCATCGCTCAGGCGACATCGGTTCGGATACGCATTGATTGTCGGTGCGCGCTGCCAGAGCCGTGCCAGCTAAGCCCCGCCCACAATCAATAAGCGTCGATATTTCCTTGCGACGGTGGCACAGGATGCCATAGCTCGTGATAAAATTCGGTCAATATCTTCTGTGATTTTTCTGGAGAATTTCACACCAACTTTTTCCAAACTCTTCGAATTTTGCAGAGATATGAAGGAGGCATGCGTACGGTGGCGATATTTATGGTTTTAGCGTTTACTGCTGAAGTGATCTGTCTGATATGGAATCTTGTGACTTTGTAAGTTTGAGTTTACCCATTGAAATTAAAAAAAAAACCTCTGGCTAAGGGACAGATTTTCAGCTGCGCTTGCTGCTGGAAGAGGTACATCATTCATCCTCTAATCCTGTTGTCATTTCTCGCTACTGTATTTCTAGCTGTTGCTGTCATAGTGTATGCAGTGACATACAATGAAAATATCGGTAAGTCAGGCCAAGTTATGTACAGTGAACTCCAACCGGTTGTAGACAAGGGTCGGGACCGCGGCGCGGTTTTCCTCTGTGTCTCTGCCTAGCAGGCTGCCTCAGCAGATAACCAGAGTGCCCGTACCACGGTACTGGCCCTTGTCTATGACCGCTCGGAGTTTATCGCTAGAATTTGGTGTTCAACAGCCTAAGTGTGAGGGCCCAGCTCTGAGAGATCTGTTCAAAAAATTACCCAGTATGGGAAAATAAACATTTTTTCAGGATACAACACATATCAACAAGATGAGTACGGCTTCGCTTTCTGGTTAGCGGTAGCCGCTTTAATACTGGCTGGCATCGACGTGATAGTCGCCGGATTGACAGTGTGCCTCGGAGAACGAGGCCTGTAGATGGAACCTCTCCGACGATAGGGGCTCGCCAGAACCATCTGTTGAACCGCTGTCCGAGTTTATCCGAGTTTTGAGCGAAATGCGAGCTAGTGCAAGTGTGAAGCCTTTAGGAAATTGTTCACTGCTATGAGCAATACGCCTTGATTGTGTATATGAGTCTTTGCTTATAATCTTGTGTTTTTTTTCATTCCATGTCAATTACAGGGAACTCCAAACGGCCGTGTGCAAGGAGCGCAGACCGCGGCGCGGCGTGGCACTCGAGTTCTCTGCTGCTGTCGGAAGCAGAGAAGCAGAGCCAGCATGCAGAGGCCTGTGTATCTGCCCAAGAAAGCCGCGCCGCAGTCCCGCCCCTTGCGCACGGCCGACTGGACTTTCCACTAAGTATATTAATGTATAATAAGAATAAAGCCCTCTTTTTACTTGTTCCTTGAGTTATAATGAACCCTGACAGATACACGGAACTATCAATACTAATGAAACAAATCCAAGGACAGCGCGAATCCTAGAGATTACCCAGGGTAAGCGTGTTAATGATCCACAAATTTACCTACTGTTAACATAGGCGTCAACATCTATTTCTAACAATGCACCCAACCCCAAAATCTCTGATTACTAGTGTGAAAAAAGCGACAAAAGCAAAAATTTCAGGGATACGTCAAGGTTTCTTCCAAGACTTATACAGGCCGGCAAGAGTCTTACTGGGAAATTTCGGAACACGGGTTTTCATCCGCATTTTTACTTATTGGCAGCAGAAGGACTACCACCAAACTTTGGAACTTTTCACTTTCTTTTACGGTACAGTGCCATATGAGGAAGGGTGAAGATAAAGTTTATGTGCAATCATTAACGAAATTGGAAGGAATTTAGGAGAAAGAAATTTGAATTACAAGAAGACATACAGCAGGATGTAATTGACGAGAACCTCTCTCGAACAACCAACGAGGAACTGAAACAGGAGCAATCAATCAGGCATCAAAAAGATGTTGTTCACTCAGAATCCATCCAAGAACGACCGCACAACTCTGTCTCTTCTCCCATGATCCAAACTTGAATCCTTTTTGTGCCTGTTGTACTACAAATATTGCTTCAATATGCTATCAAAATGTTTTTTCTCCTTCCTTACAATCAGCTGGCACAATAACCGGCTACTTGTGAATGGATTGTTCGCATTTTGTTGAAAAATGTCTTCAGAGTAAGCAAATCCCCCCACGACAAAGTCTGTCTTCTTCTAAAAGTAGGAGCGGTTCAGCACAGATTTGAATTCACAGCCGCTGTTTTGACCTATGTACTTCTATCACCTTCAGCTTTCACAGATTACTTGTACCGAACCACACTAACAAAACGATTCGCGGGCAAGAACCCGGAACTTCACTGCCATTCGGTCACACATGTATTCCCCAAATGAACTTTGGAAGAGGTGATCACTCCAAAAGTTAAGTTCGCCAAACAACTTCTTCAACATCCAAAAACTCTTTAACGGAAAGGAATGAGGTTTCTGATGCATGGAAGACGCAAACGATCTATACAACCGAATATAAGGTGGCGTCTGCCACCTCAGTTCCCCTATTTTTCACATCAGAATACAGCTCTCTAAAAGAGTTTTCTTATATTATATATATATATATTTATTACATAAACGGATCATGTGATCATATGTACCAAGCTTTTCTTCGACCTCTTCTTTTTCTCTTTCTCAGCATAGTCGTCGAACCATCTAAGGTCAAACCACTTGAGGAAAGCCCAACCACGTTGCAGTTAGTCTTTCGAGGGTTTAATTATAACTATTGCTATGGTTTATTATTCATTTTATTTTAATATTTCGAGTGCTACGTGGGCATGCAAAGTTTTCTCTGCATTTTTCTAACAACCTTTTTGAAGATAATTATACCACTACCCAGACAACTTTACTCTATTATATAGAACTGGTTGCACTAGTTCCGTATATGGACTACACTTTAACGGCGTTCTAGGTTTTCTCTATTCTTTCCGAAACGTATTCCTTCCCCTGCTCGTAGCGAAACTGTGATCTTTCAGAAATGTGCATTTTCTCGTCATGTGGCCAAATCGTCTTCGGTATTATTATGTTTCTCTGTCTTTGCTTGACGTCTACAGCTACATTTTACGCAAGTGATGGAAGTAAGACTTGGAAAGAAGAATGAGCTCCATAACTTTTTCCAGCCATAGTTTATTTATTTATTTGCTTAATGAACCACATAGGTGCACCATAAAAAAGTTGTGTGAGCTGAACAATACCTAATAACTCAAACATTAGCAACAGCATCTACAGTGGGCGTCGATGGCAGCGACCCTTCTGCGACCTCGAAAAGCACGCGGCGCGACCGCGCCGCTCACGATAGAATCGTCGCTGCAGTGGCGAATCTGGGTTTCCTTGATAGTTGTTCATCACATTTCAAGTTAACTAATAACAAAACTAACTGACTCAAGAAAACACCATAATTTGATGTCTTGGAGAGGATTCCTGCTTGAGCGGCGCGGTCGCGGCGTGTGCTTTTCGAAACCGCAGACGGGTCACCGCCATTGACGCCCACTGTATGTGGTACATGTACTATCTCAGGAAGGAACACGTTGACTAGTCACGGAAGGGGTTTTTTCTTTTACCAGTTCACACCCCTGAACAAAGTACACATGTTCACAAAAATCTAAGGTTGAATGAACACATTGAGATCGTCTTTTCGCAAGAAATACCAATGAGAATAATGGTATTGGCATTTTTAAATAGCTACAGGCAGTAAAAAAGCAGTAAAAAAATCTGGAGGGAAATTTTCTTACCACCAACCAAGTTAAAACAAATCCCTGCAGTATACAAAAAAATTTCAGGATTAGTATCATGGAATTGCCTCACACAAGATGAGCAATGCGATCCTTGGGAACGGGTGAGTCTCTTCGAGAGACGAAATTCTATGCAATTGCACCTTGGCATTTTTGTTGTGTAAACAATTGTATGACCTCTTCCAGAAATACTTAGAAGAGATGCAAACAGTGGCAGTATTCATGAGTCTAGCAATTATAGCCGAAGTAGCGTGTCTAACATGGAATTTTATCACCTTGTAAGGTTATATCTACTCCTGTAGTAGGAAATCCGTGAAAAAATGACATTTTTCCAGCTGTGCGTGCTGCTGGAAGGGGTACATCATCCATCCTCTGATAGCACTGTCATTTCTGGCGGCTTTATTCCAAATTATTGCTGTCATAGTATATGCGTTGACATATAAGGGGAACATCGGTGGGTCATTCATGTATATTATTCCTGAAGAAAAAAAAAATGTCAGCTCGATTTGGTGAGTGTTTAGTGTGGGGCCTGGATGCATCAATGAGATTACCCGGAGTAAACACCTTGTTAACGATGTGTGAATTCGTGCAATGCTAATGCGTTTACCTTGGGTAATCCGAATGATGCCTAGGGATCTAGTTCTACTCAAAAATTCATTTTTCATCAAAATTTCAGGTTATTTTCAGAGTACGAGCCATACCACAAATACGACTATGGTTTCTCATTCTGGCTAGCCGTGGTAGCGCTACAACTGGCAGGCATCGACGTCATAGTAGCCATCCTGACCGTGTGCCTAGGAGAAGAGGGTTTGTAAGAAAAACCCTTCCATCGGTGCAAGGTCAAATGCACCACCTGTACGGCTGTAAATTTGTCCAAATTGAATTTTTAGATGAAAAGCTAGTTAGTGAAAGCGTGAAGCTGCTAAGGACATGCTCAACACTATGAAAAACGCCTTAGTTGTGCATAGGAATCTTTGTTTACGTTGTTTACTTTCAAATTATTGCATTTCATGCATGTAAATAACGATATGATGAGAATAGAACCTCATTCACACTGGAATCACTGCTCCAATGATTTCTGCTGATTTATGAGTAATTTGCAATTGCAGGCAATGTAAATAATATGAATTCAATAAATCGATAAATTATGAAATAAATGATAAAGCGTGACAACGAAAATTCCAAGCGAAAATTGTGTACTTTACGATACATTCCACATGTATCTCGTTGAACACATTGAAAATTTGTAAAAAATATGATAATGCATAGTCTATAGCGCTCATTCAAATTAATTTCACATCGAATCAGCGAAATTATGACCTTCCGAACGAATATGCAGTGCACTACGGGACTGGGCGCCATATCGACGAGTTCGTCCCAGTCAACAACCCCGCCAAAAAACAGCCCCATGATCGATCTGCGACTTTGATCTCCGCGCAAACTTCCAAATTTCCTGTTTTCTCTCGCCCGAGTTTCAATTTAGTGGAACGTAGCGGTCAGCTGGGTGGGAATATAGTCTGGGAACGCTGTATGACTAGCGCTATAGTGAGGACAGGGACAAATCGAGTGAATAGTACGTGATCATAGCTGGAGCCGGTCTGTATCATTGTGGCTGATTGTCATCATTCAGTACATTTACTAGCATCCTATGATCTCATTGACATATTTACATGGTGCAAACGGTCTGAGCCTCTCAAATAAATGATTCTCGCCGAAATCCATATCTACTCTTGATTAGTCAAATCGTCTACAATTAACTATTAGAAATCACGTGAAAAATCCTCATCCAAGCTTATAAATTACTTTAGATTCAGTCAAATGTACCATTACAAGTTTATTTTGGATCGTTTCCGTGCTTGAGATATTACCACATTCTGGACCACGTCGACACTCTAATACCAGCAATTTACATGAAATGTCTCGGGTTGCCTTTGAATCTTTTTCTTTACTATTTTACACGAAGTTATCAACTTATTGTTTTTATCGATTTTTTCCTTCATATTCCTCAAAGGTCGGAGAGAGTACGTCTATTACGTAGGATTCACCAATACGTCCAACATGATCCTGTGCACCATTTTGCACAAAGCATCGAATTATTGATTTCACCTGCTTTTCCCTCTTTTGCTTACCGGAAGGTGCGTACCTGTGTAATTGGGTTCTCAGAAACAGGGCGCAACTTATTGACTTTATCGATAATTTCCCGAGGTGAGAAAAAAGTCTCTAAACCTTTTAATCATGCTAATCACAAAAGTGACGGCCATTTGGAAAGAATGTTTCTAACGTCCTTCTCGATCAGTGTAAAATGGCCGGGTGTAGGGAAGAATCCACGCGAAGCTGAGTATCACGTCCGGCATCGAAATAAAAGAAGGATGAGCGCACTGTTTGTATGCACTACGAAATAAACTTCCGGGGAACAGCTCGCGTAGGGTGACACTATTTTTTGTGGCATCTGTCCATTGACTCCGAAAATTTTTTTGAGTTTCCTTAGTAACCGTATGTGGATAGTGGAGGGGGCTCAGATCTCCGCCGTTCAATTTGTTAAAAAAAAAAAAACTTAGCTCGGCGCGCAAGAATGGCCCCAACTGTTACACTACACGTGCGGGTGCTAAGCGAATCTTCTTCCGACTATCTTGCACAACATCTATATGAATAGCAAAATTTAGATGTCGCGAGCAAGAGGGTACCATACTTCACGTGGCGTATAGCGGCGACACAAACACGCAACCCGTCGCCAGAAGCCGTGTGCAACGTCATGCAACGCCGTGATCTGTGTGCAGCACCAGAACCCGTGCGCAACGCCATTGTCCGCGTGCAACAACAGCCCACTTGTATTGCACACGTGTGCTGGTGTTGCACACAGATCACGACGTTGCATGACGTTGCACACGGCTTCTAGCGCTACGTTGCGCACGGACCGGTCATGTCCGTTCATGATTTTTTCCAGGCTTCCTGCTTATGATTTCCATTTTTCTACACTTTGACCCGATTTAGCTCTGCATAAACATAAAAGAAGTACTAGCAGTGGAGAAACAAGCAAGTCTAATCTGCTGGTGGATAAGCTTTCATTGGAATGACACCTATTACTACGCATCAAACATTGTACTTTTTTCTGGAACGAACAATTACTCATCTGTTTATTCTGTAGGAGGCTTTTCCTTCTAGAGTCACACGTTCGTGACGTTTTGGAGCTAGCTGCCATTCGTCCCCTTCTGGCATAATATAAATAGAGGCCCTGTCAACGTCTTATCTCACTGAAGTTGTACACAACCATAGTTTTACCACGCACTTGTATTTTCTTTCTTTTTCTCTCCACTCTAGTCTCTTGACAAGTGTTTTCTTGTGATTACGGCATTTCTTCTTTTCTAGCGTCGCTATTTTCGAAATATTGAGCTCATTGGGGTTTTCGGCTCATACATAACTTAAGCTGATGTAGCAAGTGAAGGAGTGCTTCTCCTTAATGTGTAACGATGGTTGATCCCCAGTTGTTTTCACCCCTACGCTTGCGTTCGAACGTGAGTGGCGTGGGTTTGCCCGTACTTAAAGGCAGCATCCGCGGAAATCCTCGCCTCGGAGCTGATGTGCGTGTGGTAAAGTACAGACTTAGCACATCATAAATGTGAAACGAACACAAACAATCATGGCTTACCTGCAGAGAAAATCGAACTGACGTCGTGAACCCGCCTGGCCGTGTTCACGCCTGTACGAGTTTTCCCCGGCTCGAAGCACCAGCTAGAGCTATTGCGGCGAATGGCGTAGAGCAGTATATGTAGTGTAGTGTATGAAATACACACCATCCACAGGATTTCGTGGCGTTACGCGCGCATACCTTCAGCGGAAAACTCGTCCGCGCTGTGAACGCATGGAAAACAGCGCCTTCATTTCCCGTCTTCCGGCGTGTTTCATGCTATTTCATCATTACCTATGAGTTCACCGTCTCTGATAACCTCAAAATTCGGTGCAATCTCAAACATGAAAATTTCCGCGGGTGCTGCCTTTAATAAAAATACATGAGTCAGCCGGTTCATGTCGGGACTTCTTTCTAACCGGTTTATAAGCCGATTGAGGTGAACGATTTTTCTAAACGATCATATAGTAGTCACGAGTGAACGCAGTATGTTTTTATAGGGATATGCTGCGATTTGATATTTGACGTGACTAGCCTTGCTGGAGTGAGCAATTTTGTTGAGAGGGCGAACGTTCGAACATTTTGTCGGAAATCTTTGAAAAAGTTGGAAAACACACCGAAGAAAAAAAGGAAGATCATCGCGTAGATGTATGGGAATGTGTTTGGAAAGAACTGCTTCGTGATAAAATCACTGTCATTGCGAGGATGAACAATCTTCTTTGGTGGAAAGTTTGAGTAGGGATCGAATAATTTTGCGAGGGAGAACAGGTAACTGTCCAGACAATTCATTAGATACGTACTTGACAGAAAATGTTTGGAATTTCTCGGGAATTCACTGAAATTTCAATGATAGATCTAGTATATTTCTTAGTCCCAGAATTTCCCGTTAGAATCCTAAAGAAAAATGAAATTTCTACCCGAAAGGCCAATTCGCTCTATTACTACTCAAGTTTACTCACCAAAACTAAGTCTCTCCCTCTGCAATCTCCATTCCTCAGCTTCGAGATCCATCCAGAAACAATGACTAAGCATAAGTGTGAAGTGAACCATTGCCAGTAGATTTCGAGGATCGTCTTTGTTCCCAGTTCGCCCGCTTACCGCAGAACACCGGCAAAGTTTTCATCGATGATGCCTGGAAACATGAGACCGTACTCTCATTTGCCCCTATTGTGGTGTTTGCCGATGAGTCACTGATTCACGCAAAGGTCATTTTCGAATCTTCTATTATCAGGGAGTGTGTCAACAAAACCTGGACGTTGTCAAGGATTCAACCATTGAATCAGAATATGTAAATATCGAAAAAAAGTGCACACAGTCTTGTGTTTGAATTCCTAGTTTTTTTTCTGCATCGGATTTCTATCATTCTTAGTTTTTTTTTTGAAATCCGCGCTTATCATCCTTCTGCATTTTTCCATCAATACAGAGGTTAAAAAAATCGGCTTTATTTTTTCACAGCTTTAGCGAACTACAATACAACCTTGACAAGCGGCATAATTCAGTGGGCACGTCCGCACTGCCCTATGTTGAGAAGCGAGTAGATGCGAAGCAAAAAAAAAACCTGTAATGTACGTAAAATGATCCAAGATGACCTCCAAGCCCGTTTTCGACACGGAGTCTGTATCAGTTTGCTGGAACAAAGTGACATGTAGAGCTTTGTATCACCGTTGGCTTTATGGAACAAACAGATGAAGACATGCTTGCCAACACCGCAGCTGTGGCGTACAGTCAGAATATAATGGAGTGATCCGCCCACCGGCTCCAAGAACTGGGCTCTTCTACTCTTCAAAAAACAGGGGTATTCTCAATTCTATGACTTCTGTTCTATACTGCTGGGGTCTACGTAGCAAGTGGATCAAGGATCTACTCAGGTCACCAAAACAAGAAACGACGTTGGATACTGCCTGTAAGAGTTTGGCACCTCAGAAAAAGAAATAGTTGATTCATGGTTCCTTCCTCGGAGCGTCATTTACTCGACGTTTCCATTGCTGTCAATTCGAAAAATCTATTCTGTATCCATAGTGCAATACGCTTATCGCGACCGCCCCATGTATCAACCGCGTATGTACGAATGGCGTTGTCGAGCCGCGATTTGCTCATCGCTTGCCCTTTTGCCTGTTTAGTCCTCTATTGTACTCTATAAACGGTGCAACGAAGCAATCCCCTTATCTTCTATATGGCCATAGGTGCAAAACTACTTAGCAATTTGAAATCTACCAATATCATTGACTATTTGTACAAAAATGCAAATCTTGCCGTTCATCATGTTCAATTTTGCCTCTATAAAACTAATTAGCATTTGTGTTATTTTCGAGATACCTGGGCTTGAATGCATCACTAAGATTACCCAGGGTAAATGTGCGGCCGCATGCATCACTGAAATCGCCCAGGGAATAGCGTCAGTACGTTTACCAGAGTAATCTCAACGATGCAGCCAAGCCGTGGTCACCTTCGTGTTGAAGATGGGTAAACTTGTCGGTGTTAACACGTTCACCCTAGGTAATCTTAGACCTATCGATCGGGCATCGCTGCCGCTGTCGCCGGCGGCCAATCGATACGTACCAAAACTACTGATGCTGCGGTGGCAGCATCTCAAGCCGTTATACTCTCTATAAGTATAGTAGCAGCGTCATTCATAGATGCGCGGCTGACGTCCGCGTGGCGGGACCCACGGGCGTCAAGGTCAAACGCTTCAGAAGCAGCACTCAATTTCTCGCTTCCTGTGGAAGATTCTTACAAAGACAGGCCACTGGAATGTGGATATTTATATTTCCAAACATTCCTACTTCCTAGCTACAACGTTCGATATGAATATTTGTTTCAAGCTGCATTTATGTGGAAATTTTAGTCTGTAGTTTAGGGAGTGAATACTGTTTGGTTAGCACTATAGCTTTCTCTGATAACAGCTAGTTCTCTTGTATTAGATTGGACAAAAAATGTGTTTGTTGATAAAAACTTGGTAATCAGATGAGAAGATGATAACCAAAGTTCCCAGGGCGAATGCTTTGCACTTTAGATGACCGATAACCACATACTAGTCACCGCCCTACAATGTTGTCCCGCCTTCATTTTCCATTTTCCTATTTTCTGTAGTTTGTTGCCCAATTGCCCACATCTTCACGTGTGACTGTCTGGGACAGAGTTTCCCCTATACCGGGAAAGCAGGGTGACTTCTATGGCAGCTATAGCACACTGGTAGCAGTTTGACACTGTTCACGCATGCATCTTGCTTCTTCAGCGCTATCTTTTTCTTTTTTTTTCGTTTGATAGGTTTCCTTGGTTCTAAAGGGGGAGGGGGGAGGGGTTGCGGTAACCGTAACGAGCATAAGGCTTGGAATAAAATGCGCTTGTATAAATAATTCCATGCCACGTAGATAGCGCCCCACTACAATACTAACAGCTGCAGCGGAGCGATGATCCCATGGTTAAAGGAAATGTCTCACCTCGGAATCGTTTTCAGGAATGTTATACGATCTACGAGACGTTGAGGCTACGTTATACATGTTTCTCTGGTGGAAAATTCGAGATAACTATTGAGACATTTGTCACAAGGTTGTGCAACTCATAATATCGCATAGCGCCTCCTCGTGGCAGATGTCCTAACGAGCATCCGGAATTCTCCACAAAAATTATGCTCAAATACGAGATTTTCGTGTAATTTTGTAATTAATTGCATATACCATTACTATCATCGCCAGATGGAGTTTTATTTCCGTACAAAAAATCTCGGGAACAATTTTGGGATGGCACACTGCCTTTAAAGTCTTATTCAAGATCCGGTTTGATGCTACAATGGCAAACAAAGTTTTTCACCCCTTCACTTTTGGTGCCTTACCACTCGATGAGTCATACCTGGTTGCGTCATTCCTCCATGATCGCACAATGATTTTTCTATTGATCATTTAGTATCCACCAGTGCTTCGACGGCTTTACACTTTTCGAAATCACATACAGTCGGGTAGTTTGTGGAGTACTTCTGCGACTTTGTCTGTATTTACGGCTGTGACATGCTGTTCGTCGGCTAGTCACCCAGTCCGATCTATAATTATTTCTTCGCTTTCCTCCATAAGTTCTAATGTAGAATCATTTGGTGAAATTTCTCACCAAACGTATTCTTTTTTCGTTTTTTTCTCCTCTTTCGTCCTCTTTTCGATCAAACTAGCTGACCAGCCGTCTGCTACGGCGTCGCAGCCGCAATTGCAGACAAAGTCACAGACGCACTCTCCCTACTACCCGACTATACTTCAATTTTGCAAATGCTTCAGCGCAGTGGTTTTTCAGATGAATATCTGCATTTTCTCGTCATGCGGTCAAATAGTGTTTGGTCTCGCTATATTCGCCTCACTTATTTTAACCGCCACAGCCACGTTTTATAGTGATCCTGGAAGTGAGTACTATGGGAAAGTTCAGGAAACCAGCAGTGGTCATATACGTAGACCATTCCTAAGGTGTATAACCGACATTTTGACAGTTAAAACAGCAATATACTGAGGAAAAATAAAGTTATAAGTGAAAATATGAAGTTGATTTTTCCCATAGCCAATTTAGACTAGGACTTTTCCAGGGCTTTTATCGTGGGATTGCCTTGGCGATGAGCAAAAATGCGACGCTTGGGAGTTGGTGGGTTTTGTCAGATAGTCTAAACCTTTTTCGGAATGAAAGAATGTTAATGGAAAATCAAGTTGCATTCCACGACGTGATCCAAGATTTTCAGAAGCACCGCAATGGCATGCGAGTAATGGCAGCATTTTTGTGTCTATCACTCATCTTTGAAATAATAAGCCTTGTGTGGAATTTTGTCACATTGTTAGTTAACTTTTTATCCAGCAAAACTTCAAGGAGTAGCACATTTCTAATTTTTAGTTGCGCTTGCTGCTGGAAACAACACATCATCCATCCACTACTACTGCTGTCATTTCTGTGCTCAATATTCCTGCTCGTCACTATCATTGCATCCCTCGTCACTTATGGAGGAAAAATCCGTGAGCTACTTTTCTTTCTTCTACTGTAAAATCTACCAGCATCAATAAAACGACCTTTAATTTTCCAGCATACCACGAAGCTGACATAGACAAACGAGGCGTTTGCTTCTGGCTTGTCGTAGCCGCGGTGCACTTCTCCACCTTTGGCTTGATCGTTGCCGCCGTGACTGTTTTCCTCGGTCAGCGAGGATTGTGATGAGTAAACTACTACGACGATGTGATCCTCTTTACCGGTCGAATATTCACTTAACAAGTGCTTTTAATTCTGTGTTAGCTGTGAGCTGGTAGAGGATTGAGTGCATCAGCAGTGTATGATTATCCTCCTTGCTGATTAAATTGCCCCAGATTGTGATCTTCCCTATAGATTTTTTCCAAGTCTTCAAGAACATTGTTGCAAATTATCATGTATTTATTGTGCATTTAATAAAGGATTATAAAACTAGTTCTTCCCTATCTGTTTTTCCAATGAGATCAATATTGCAGTGTGCAAGGTTCTGGAAAAATCGCGGATCCGAGATTGGACTGGATTTGGATAATTCATTTCAGTTTACGATGATGCGACTATGTAATAGATTGATTGATGAATTCTTGTAATTTTGGGGTGAAAATACATCACAGCATTCCACATTCTTAAAAAGATAGAAATGGAACACTAAAAATTGACATGCCTCATTATACCTCATTGATATAAGTATTGCTCCAAAAATAGGGTAGATCGTCGATGGTTTTCTTTCAGAAAATAGAGGGCTGGGCCTTGAGGGAGTGTAGGCGGGTATTCGGCAACGAAGTGCTGCAGTTTTTCATGACTATCGCTTACATTCGGCCAAGACACATCATTTTGTGGTGCAGTACTCTCGCCTGAATGTCAGAGATGGAAGCATGATAAACATGGGATGGATCATAAGCAAGGATATCACGAGCAATAAAGTGATGTAAACAAGTTTCATCCAAGTTGGCCTTAGTTGTACCTCTTAGCCATCTCCTGGCGGCCAGACTTTACTAACACTCTCCTAAAAATTGGTACTCTATCCTTTTCTGCAAGCCACCCATGTTGAGATACTTGGCACCAAAAATGGCGCTCACAGCAGCTTCAAAACCTTCATTGATTGAATTCAAATATGAACTATCCAGCTAGACTTCAGGAATGCACCTCAACTGATGTGTGTCTTTTCGGCATGTGGTCAAGTCTTATTTGGCCTCATTATGGCAGGTGCCGCAGTTATGACAGGATTCGCAACGTTCAAGCAAAATGAAGGAAGTGAGTTGAACTCTGCAAAGAATTGTAGAGAAGTTCACTCGGCATTCGCTGGATTGGGTCTACAGCGAGGCGGAATTTACATGAAAAAATCTCAAAGCAGTTAACGTCCGAGAACAGCAATTCGGAATGTCTACACTTCTAATCGACCAATCGCGCAATAGCGACCCCGCCCTCATCTGCCTCACGATGCGCCACACCCCCTCTTCTACGAAGTCAACGCACAAAGGAAATTTACACTAGATGTGTGCGTCAGTCGCGCGTCAAACGCATGCATTCATCCGCGAAGGGTTCCCCATGAAGACCGGTCGACGCTGCATGTACACAACGAATGAGAACACCGTCTTCTGAGCCGCTAATAGCCGCGACACCTCAAAAGCTGCCCAACGATGCGCATGGGTCCTACGCTCATCATATAGTCGCACGCACGGCGAACGCATTCTTATAGTATAAATTACACTACACTTGGAGCGACACGAAAAAAAGCTACACTTTCCAGAGCTTTACAATTGGGACTGCTTACTTGATGAAATAAAATGTAACGAATTGGAAAGGGTGAGTTCTCTCTTCCCATTTCGTAGTAGCTTCTTCAACCTAAAACACTCCAGAAACAAATTTTGTACATGCGACTGGTGGCTGCTTTCACATGTTTGTCGTTTATATTTGAGCTAATTTGCATTGGATATGACTTGGCGACTTTGTAGGTTCTTTTTCGTTCCAAGGATATATTTTTAGTGCAAAATATTCCAACTCTTTAGTTATATCTGCTGCCTAAGAGACTACATCATTCATCCGCTTTCGTGTCTAGCTTTCCTCACATTCAGCTTTCTAATGACGGTCGTCATTATTTACGCTGTAGTTCAGAACCATGGGTTTGGTGAGTGCAGCACTGTCGAATCATGCTCTTCATTTTTAGTCAAGGCCGGCGTTATAATCAACGTAGAGTATAGCACGTTCTGTTGCATTTTGAGAGATCAATTTTCACAATTATCGATCCTGGCATGCATTGCAAGAGCAGATGAGGCACGACTGGCAGATCATCAATCAGCACCTATCAAAACAGACATGGCGCAAAAAAAATGTTATGAACAACTATTCTCTTCTATTCACTAACAATTCCAGGATATCAAACAGATGAAGAGGACTACGGCTACACCTACTGGCTGATAGTCGCTTCTACCGTACTTGCAGGAATTGATATCATTGTCGCATCTATAACTGTTTTCTTCGCGGAAACTACAGTATTCAGCTTTTCAATGGTATGTATTGTAGGCCAGTTCTTAGAACCTTCGTTCAGTTCGTTCTTGAATTCGGTAGGAATTTTCTCACAACTTTCATTACAGTAATATTACAATATGTACGCCTACCTTCTCGCTGGAATATCCAAAGAAGATACGACGCGCTAACATCACCTCTAGCTATAGAATTGATGTTTGATAAAATATGCAGTCTGTAATAAAAATTTAACATTCAATTTCCCGAGAAAGATAATGAAAGTGGTAGGAGGGAGCTGGCCCTTGGAAGTGGCGAGAGCGCAACGAGACAACTGCACTGTTGCTGTAGGAGGGAGCCGGCCCTTAGAAGTGGCGAGTGC
>JARK01001457.1:570758-587850 GCA_000688135.1 Ancylostoma ceylanicum | reverse complement strand
GGGAAAAAAATTGGGGTCTCCGCCGTTTTGGGGACCCAGACGGGGAATAAAATTAATAAAACTTTTAACTCTGATAATAAATAATAAATAAACAATATATAAAAAAATAATAAAAATAAATAAATAAATAAAAATAAACTAATACAAGATTTTTATATGTATTGTAAAGTAATTTCAAAAATTTGGCGACCCATTCTCGGAGGGGGGGGGGGGCGCCTCCCCCCCTCTGCGTGCGCCACTGCCGTACATATATAAACTGCCTACAACAGCATCACCCGCGAACATATGATACGAGCCCTGGCTGTCACTTATGGTCAAGTTCACTTTAGTTAGCAGAGAAATGAGAATTTAGGTCTTTCAACACTCTTCCAAAGGATGAGAAAATGATTAACTGCTTCTCTACAAATTAATTCATGGTGAAGATGCCCTCAAATTAAGCAATTTCGTGTCGGTGCGGGCTTCAACCACAAGGGGAGGGACCACAATGTTCCACATTCCAAAAGCCATGCTCTGCTGCAGACACTTCAATTTCACTAAAAGGGCTATCGCACAGTTAGAGGAACTCATCGAAAAGCGCACTTTGCTGTTATCCTTGCAGTCAAAACATTACTGCGTAACTGTCTAAATAGGCAAGCATACATATCTTCAGATTTCTCTAGAATCCTTTTTTTTATTTCATGAGGCTGGTTGTTCATGTCGTTGTGTTTTTGTTTTGTTTTCTTTTGTTGTGTTATGTGCACAGGAACTGCGCTTGTGTAATAAACGGGCACTATTTAGACAAGGTTTTGTGGTTACGAACTCCAAAATAATGTGTGTATAGTGGTGTCCGTATAGAGTGTCTTTATTGCAGACAAAATCTCAGACTTTTCGATCAAGCTTTTCCACTACCCATTCACTGTTACTACTCAAAAGTAGGCACGACATGGTGATAAGTATCGCTCACGCCCCACATTGTGTTGCCGTGTAGAGAGTGGAAGCATGGAACAGTGCGTGAATAACTTTGAATTTTTGATGGAAACAACATCATCTATCCGGACACAACGTTGGAACTAGAGAAATGATCGCAGTCAGCAATTGAAGATAGGGAGTAGTTATCACGGCAAATTTGGTACAGTAAGTCTAATTGCATAACATCAACGCAACATCAGTGTAATCCACCGAAGACTCGATGAATGTGAACCACACAGTGGAAAGAAGCGACCTAACTCACTGTTCTATTCGCTTTGGCCCCCTAAATTTCTTGATCAACCTATGCGTTCTAGTTAATGTCCGACCTTGCAATTTTGATTCTTCCAGGCTTATGTTATGAAAAAAGGAGCAAGACTCATAGTAGCTGCTGATTATGCGGCAAATAGGTAACGTATGGGGCTGTTTGAGAGGATGAATTTATCCAATACAAGTCGCGATTCGCCCGTTGCAAACTTGAAATGTTCACCGATCATAGGGTGGCGGAATAAAGAAGAGGAATAAGATGATATAAACATGCATATGCAAGATGCATCAATAGACCTAGCAGAAATATGAGTTACAGTAGCGAGCAAAAAGGTTGCAACATTTGGTTTTTAGTCTTTAACATCGTTCAAAGCAAAGCCTGTAGGTTCAAATTTTTATGGGTGTTATAGATACTCATGGGAGTTAGAAATAAGTTAGAACATCCTCATTCCATCAACTCCATGTTTTTTAAGAAATTGTTTTTCTCGCAGAGGTCGAAGTCTGTGATTTGACGCAGTCCGCAATGTCTCACAAAATGACGTCTATCGTTGAGCTCTGGCCTCGAATCGCTTCCATGTACCAGAATCGACCCGTTTACACTAGAAAATGTGCATGCGCTGACCACTGGTACACATCTGCGTAGACTATATGAGCTTAATTCAGCAGCGGTCCTCCATGGATGTCCCTGCCACCTTGGTTACCTCTATCAGCTCTGCTCAGAAACGAAAGATGCTGCTGACGCTTCTTCAAGTTTAGCTAAAGTTGTTCAGTTCCAATGCAACTCAGTGCTCCCTTATAATTCCAAAATATTCCAGCTGGTTGCAATGGAGCCAAATGTGCACATCATGAAAAATAAGTTTTGGAATTTTTTCTATCTCGCGGAGGAAGGTACCTCAACGAAATCATGAGTGGTGAAGATCCTCCGGGATTACCAGAATATTGTCGTGTACATGACACTTCATGCAGCTTTAGATTTGTCGAAATTGGGCCTTTCGAAGTGAGGAGTGCTGTTCACTAGAACGTGTGCGTGTACGTCCTTGCTCTACGCACAAGTTTTCACACTTCTCCTAGATTTGTTTGCTGTGGAAATCTCCTGTTTGGTTTGCTCCATCCAATACAACCTGATTTAGCCGGTTTTCGTAGTGACAGGTTATAGTAACTCAATTCGGTGGTGTATCGTGAAGTTCTTTGCAACTTCATAAGACCTATCTCATCAAATTCATGGCAGCATGAAGTGTCACGTACACGGCAATATTCTAGTAATACTGGAGAATTTTTAACACTTATGGGATCGTTCGGGTACCTTCCTCCGCAAGATAGAAAAAAATTCCAAATCTTATTTTCCATGATGTGCACACTTGGCTTCACTGCAACCAGCCGGAATATTTCAGAATTATAAGAGAGCATTGAGTTGCATTGGGACTGAACACCTTTCGCTAAACTTAGAATGCGTTAGCAGCATCTTTCTCTTCTGAGCAGAGCTGATAGAGGGAACCAAGGTGGCAGGAACACCCATGGAGGACCACTGCTGAGTTAAGCTCACATAGTCTACGCAGTTGTGTACCAGTGGTCAGCGCATGTACATTTCCTAGTGTAAACGGGTCGACTCTGCTATGTGGAAGCGATTCGAGGCCAAAACTCAACGAGAGACGTCATTTTGTGAGATTTGCGGATTGCGGACTGTGTCAAATTACAGACTTCGATCTGGGCGAGAGAAAATTTTCTTAAAAAACATGAGGTTGATGGGAAGAGGAGGTTCCAACTTTTTTCTAACTCTCATGAGTATCTACAACATCCATAAAAATTTGATCCTACATGCTTTGCTTTGAACGAAGTTACAGACTGAAAACCAAAAGTTGCAATCTTTTTGCTCGCTACTGTATGCAGATGTTAGTAGACTGAAAATGGCATTATAGACTACAAAACGGTGCATCACATGGATGACCTCGTTGTCCTAGTTGATTACTTTTATCTTTTTGGAATGAATAGAATTCCATCTCTACAAACGTCCGATAATCCAACATTTCATGAACTATGTTAAGACTTGCAGTGGCTCATTTCACGCACCTTTCCTCATGACGCGAATTGATTAGCACAGAAATGTTGGAGCTTAATTGGGATACTGTGATCTATCGTGGACAGCGCCTTCGTGCTATGCACTCGTTCGTTGAAGCAAGGACTGTAAGCTTGTCAGATTTGACTATCCAGAATCGTTTTTGGCTAACAGTTGCGTTATTTCTGGAAGTAGGGCACTAATGAACTGTTTCGCATATGGAGGGAACGCACACATAGTAATGACTATTAGATTAATCACAAAGGTTCAATTACTAGTAAGAGGGTGAAAGTTTTGTACCAGCATTTGCCCCTACCATTACATGCGGTGGGAAAAAAAGATTCCAACAGCAGCGAAATCACGGAATAGAGCTTAAACGCAGCACACATGAAAATTTCTGTGTTGGAGATAATGCTGGATTTCGGAGTTTTTAAGGGTGCAAAACTCATATGCAGTGCTGAACTTGCGTGAAAAACTCAAGATTTTCCAGGTGTCGCAAGCGCGGACGAATGTTTTGCTAATAAGATGTGCACGCGACCCGCCATGAAACCCTGATTCCCATATGCATTTGGCAGCTATTTCGGATATTTTACGATACATATTCAGCACAAAAACTACGGTCCTCAATATTTTCTTATCGATGCAAAGCACAAGAAAACGGGAAAGGTAATCTGCTTCGATATATCTGCGGTTACTATACGTCACACTAAGCATAGCCCTTCTATTACAGACCACTCAGAAAACGCGGACCAGTCATTTGCGATACAGTAAGCGAAATGATGATGCAACAGCCACCCCCTCTCACCGTTTCCGTCTGTTTCATTTCTCGATTCAAGGCAGGAATGGCTATAAATCCATGAAGATGTGCATGTTTCTGGCTACAAGTGCACTCGGAGCGACGCTGAGTCGACGTCGGTCACCACAAAAAGGGAAGCTACATGATTCACAGACGGTACCGACAAGACAGAAATGTCACGGCTTACGCATGAGAAACCCACACCTTTACTCACGTTCAGATGCTGTGACACGTTCCATTTAAATGTCGAAAAGCGGGCATGACGTATTTCTGATGGGACACCTTTAAAAAGTTCAACAGGTTCGCTATAGTTTCTTCCGGAGCACAACATACGGACGTAGGGTTGCTGATATTTGCTTCCGAGGTACATCACAGTTCTATGAAAATCGAAACTAAAGCAAGAACCAAGAAAAATCGAAGTCGTCCAATCAAAATTAAAAAGGCTGTGAAGAAAATGAGAGAAAAAGAAAGGAATTTTAACAGATATCTCAGATACAGTGCCCGACTCCAGATGAAAGTTCAAGGTACATAGTTCCGTACGAACAACACAACCCAATAGTGAACTGCTGCAGCTTGAACAGTAAGTCGTGGATTTCATATGTGCCGTCGAGAGAATCATGGAAATTTAGATGATGAAAACACAAATCACAGATAGAGGGTCACTGCTTCTGAGGAAAAACTTTAGAATTGTGGATGTGATATCGGAACTCTTGGCAAGCACATATTTTAGATCCTGAGATGTGAAATGGACTAGAAATATGACCAATCAGATCTATAGGAAATCTACATGTCCATGTCGGTATCTGACGAATATGATCAATTTCCTCTTTCATGCTAGAAAATGAGCTATGATGGAGGCAGATGTTCCGAATGCAAACTCCAATAAAGACAAAAAGAAATAGCCTTAAAAAGCCAAAAGACCGAGATTTACCTGAGTGAGCTTAACTTAAGTGAGAATTACCTTTGCCATCCACTTATTGCCTGATTTCGGATGAATCCTTGAGAGTACCTAGGTAAACGTGTCAACATCTCACAAATTTTCCCATAGTTGCACACTAGTGTCCGCAAGTTTACCTCTGGATAATCTCAATGGTACATCCAGGTCCTTACAACTAAGAAGGTCTCTTGGTTCTGCAAATATGAATGCGAAAAAAGGCAGGTATTAAGAGCTGGAAGGTTGGGTATGGGAGGTAGGGAGCCCTGGTAGGGTAGTGATCACTAATTGATTGAATAAGCCAATAATGTAAGCAGTTAGCAGTAACTAGACTAATTCATTTCCGTGGCCGACTTACATAGGTACTAAAGGTAACGATTTACCAAAACGTCATCCAATAAGATAATTAGCATTTATAGCTAATTCTTGAGAAATATGCACATGTTTAGCGAAATCCGAAAATTACCAAGAGTTTTTTTTTCATCAAACAATCCGTAGTTGGAGATTTATGCTGACAAAATTCAGAGAAGAATTCGCTTTTTCTGCAGGAACCAGGTCGCGAGAATTGTGGAATAAAATGTTCTGTCAAGCCAAGGCATCCTATCTCATCAGGCCGGAGCAATCTTTTTGGTTGTGTGAGCGCAAACACCTTTAAATCTCTTCTACGTAGAAATAAGGCAAACCTCGCGCAACTGTTGGAAGCAGGACTTGCACTCAGACAGCAAAATTTCACCTCTGAGATAAATACTGTATATTGCAAACGATAACTAATGAATTACCACGGTGGCAAGAAAGCAATGAACGCGCAGCTACCACAGAAAAATGTAGATATGTAGTGGTAGGCACTGTATGTACTTAGGACCGAATAAAGAGTGAATAGCCCAACTGATTCACTTATCAATTCATAACCGATCCAAGGAACTTGAATGTTCAGAAACAGAGGTTACCAACCTTTTCTTTTTGGTCCCTCAAAACTTGTGCTTCTCCCTCTTTTCCGAAAATCCGAAATTCAAATTATTCGAAATTGGACTTTTGAATTCGAATGTATCTAATGCATTTTCGCTGCTAAGTGTAGTAGACACTGCCGCAATCAGATTATTTTGAAAACAACAGAAAGATGTTCCAGCTCACAGATCTCTGCTCACATGACCAAGTACAGAGTGTGTCAAATAACTTCCGTAGGGGACCCACAGGTGATCGATACTTCTTCTAAGACAGGGGGATATCCACCAACTTTTGGGATTGGATAAGAGTTTGCCCCTCAAATCCCGAAACTTTTTTGGATAATGCTTCCATCCTCTCTGTACATTTCTGGGACTTTAAGATAGTTCATGCTTAGAAGTAGAAGAATGTTCCAGGACAAGGCTATTCCTTCACTTTCATCCACTTTTCACGCACATTTTCATTATCTAGAAATTAATGATTAGTGCGTAACCTGACCCAATGTATTTTGCCTTAGATGTAGGAGATGCTAAGTCAAAGTCGAATCAAAATCAGTTGATGTGTTTTATGCGCTGCTCTACAAGGAGTGACAATTTAAATACGTATGCGTCGAAAATTTTTAGACTTGAAATCATCAGTTATGCAGAAGTATTTATCCAAAAGCCTTATGACCTTGCCCAGCGTCACTCAATTGGAACTACCGCCAAACATTGTGAGAAATAGTCCATGAGAGCATAGGAGATTTCGCCAATAAATTGAGACTTTGGTTATGCGAGAGAAGCCTGCGGATTATATGATAGATAAGAATGATATACATCACAAAAACCAATGCTCTGAGAGGGAGCTTTTAAGATTCTAGCGGTTTGGATTCGAGGAAGCACTTCAAACAAAGGACAGATGAGAGTACATCCAAAGAGAAAGGTGACATCGAGTATGTGGACCACTTTTGGCAGCACGCAATAACACACCAACCCACACGCCCACCATGGAAATCATTGTTTAGCAGACCGCATTCTGAATATGGGCGAGACAATTCCATTTCATCGATAATCAAACAACTACAAAAGATCTACTCTGCAAGGATAACCCACCACTTCCAAGGATAGGACTGCTGGGGACCATGGAACCTGCTTCGGCCTCTGTGTGGTGTATTTAGCACCTATTGAACAACCCATCTTTATACAATTAGTGGCCATATTTCAGTACAAAAGCCAATCGCCTCGTCGTTACGGTGAACCATTAGAAATTCAACGCACCGGCCAATAAATAAATCCTCCCGCGGAGCTCGACTGAGGAGTGGGCGGGGCAAGACTACGGTAGCGCGCTCCGTGCATCCCCAAATCCGCTTCACACATCAGCATACATGATAGGCGTAATGCAGAGGTAAGTGAACCTCAATTTTAAGTTGCATGATAGGATAAGCACTGCTGGGCATAACTTAGATACCCTTCCGCTTGTTTCATCCAGTGTGTTATTGAAATCTCTATGAAATGAGGTATTCGGTCACAGCTTCCTAGAATACTATGAGATATGTCTGTTCCTGAGGACGTATCTCCTCTCCTTGGATACTACTCAATTGAATTTCCAGTGCTGAGTTGGTTGATCTGGACGAGCAATCGCCAACGTTTTGTGAGGCTGCTATTCGACAACAATTCAGTACACCGACCGCTTTCCGTCCAGTTGGTTAGTGATAATCGTGAACACGTTCAAATTCGTTTGTACTCTATTTACAACATTACTCTGCACTTTGTTGAAAAAATACACTTTTTATTTGTGTTGGGCGGCAACTGTTACTAATTTCACATCAAAATTAATATTTCGTTCATAACGTTTTATCCCATCAGTTCATTCATTTGTACGACTACCAGTAGAGCACTCCGTGTTGTTGTCACAGACCCTCGATTTTTATGGACTTATCGTTAAGTTCGCGTCTTCTTCGAAGCTGTCGTATTACCCATTAATGTCATACGCCCATAAGACTCTCTCTCCTTCTTCTACTCACAAATGCTTCTCCTCCCCCTCTGTTCAGACCCAAGGCCCTCCCTCACTTTTCGCTTCCGTGCTCGTCACTCGATGAGTGTCCGCCGAACATGTCACTGCTGTCGGCAGCACACATGCATCCGTGGCGTTGAACGCTCAGCAGTATGTTATGGTATTCGCCATGAAACACTCCGCTCGCAACAATAAAATGCACACCGGACCACTGCGACATTCGATACATTGATTCGGCACAACTTCAGTTCAACCCCAGTTACATCTGCTTGCTCAGAATGCAGTTGGCAATCGAATACACGCCGGCAAACGTCGTTCGCCCTACCTCGCCTGGCGACGATGGCGAGCAGTGCTCCAGTAGGCATACAAGCAAAATTCCCCTCCCCCCCCCAATCCACCACCACACCACACAAAAAAAAACAATGTGATTCCCCATCGCTCAGTCCACATAAAAGCTTCAATACTGATTTTTAGGTTCCAGTGCCAGTCCTGTGCCAGCAGAGGAATCCGTGTGTGCTGTATGCGGCTACGAAATCAAGGATCAGTTTGTGCTTAGGGTTAATAACGTTTTTCTTCCTTATTGCCACATAATTCCATAGCGGTGAGAGTGTGTAGAAGAAGCGCGAACAGCGTTCAGGAATGACAAATCCTGATTGTTCGCTGACGCACTGTGGCAGCTCCTAGAAACTCCGTTTTTCGCTCTTACAGCCGGACATCGTCACAGATAACATTTCGATTTGGAGTTTTCAATTAAAATGCTGAACACTATTACTGCGCGTGTATCCACCAACAAATATTGAGCCGCCACCGGTATTATGCCATTCGGCGATTGTAATTTTTGTCTCTCGTCTACGCTACCGCTTTCAGGTGGTCCGCGACAAAGTTTCGCTTTTTCAGGTTATGTCGGACTCATTTCACGAGTGCTGCCTACGCTGTGTGGCTTGTAATCAGAATCTTTCCAACAATCCTACGTGCTTTTCCAAAGATGGACGGCTCTACTGTCGCGAGGATCATTCAATGTTGGTTTGAAATTTCTTCCGAATAATTTCTCTCTCTTTCAAGAATTTCGTTGCTGGCAGATGCTGGACAATCTGTTGTCCAGTGCCATCAGTGCCATGGAATTCCTCCGCAGCATAAGGCATTTCAAGCGCTGCAACTAAGGACTTTACGGATATAGCACCTCAGTGTTCCTCCGCATTTTCTCTACACTCGCGAGCCACTTAATGTTGTGGTCGCGTGTGAACTGCTCCTTGCCTCGGCGTGCTTCAGCATTCTCGAATTTGAGAAGTGTCGATTCTTACCGCCTCTTCATTGAGGACACGAGGCGGGCGCTTGACAACCGAACCTCCTGAGGGACCTCACCGATAACATCGTCCACCTTTCCTATCACAGAACACCGCCACTTACAATTTGCATATTCGTTTAGTACCTATTCGATTGCTCACTGCGATAGCAATCTTCCTCTATCTTTGCCTTCTCCGCTCCTGCTCCTCTTCACCAATTCCTGATTTCTTTCTGAAGCATCATCCATCACAGTGACATTGCCACCCATACTCTTGTCAAATTACGTTCGTTCGCGCAATTGCGTAACACTGATATGTGTGAGATCATTAGTGGGTTAATGGACAGCTGATACTCCCTTGAATCTTGCTTTTTGTTACATTGTGTCTTTTGTACTATTTAGTTTTGAGCACAAGTCATAAGCCTAGTATTCTAAAACCGTTTCCACCTGATCTGTATCAGCTTCCAAGAAGCTAGGGCACTTTACTTTAGTCTCAATACTACAACAGAAATTCAGCAACACTAAGAAATTTGTCAGGTTGTTTCCTGTAGTTACGGCTAGAACTCGCTAAATTTAATCGTGGAGCGAAAAAAGCAGCTTAGGCGCTAGTCACGACGATAAGACTCCTTTTTCCGGAAATCAACAGCCAAAGAAAGTCAAAATTCTTCATACCTTCTAAAAATTTACTTATTTCCAGTTTTCTTTGGTGACTGCAAAGGATTTCCCACAGCCTTGCTCCAATTGGAGAAGATATTTTAAATTATCAGAGAACATAGGCGAAGGAAAGAGGGAAGATGAGGAGGATTTCATCGAGTTTGTCATCCAGCTTCGCATGGAATAATGATGGCACCAAAGCAGTAATAATGATCATGGCCTAGCTGGCTGGCAATCCTACGAAGCCGTCCTCCTGTGTAACAGGAGATTAGACTAGACACTAGATCAGTTGCTTTTCTCAGCAAGTTTCGGTCCGACACTTCTCTTAACATCTGGGACGCAAGCGTTTCAGTTGATAGGAATTCAAAGAAAATTTCAAAGTGATGATGAATTTTGTAGAATTTGCGAGCCCAGGCAAATTCCTACCCACAAAAAATTAATAAACCAAAAGCTAATGCAGACTGAAAGAGAGTAGAAAGAAAGTGAAAGGGATGATATGCTATCCATTTTGTTTTTTTTTCATAAACGGACATAGGGCGAAATAAAAATGTGCCTCAGGACTTCTCATTTTCTCATTAAGTAGGGGAGATTGTGGATTATAAAGGAACCAATTTGATAAGTTCTACTCGTTGGCATCCTCCATCACAAAACTACAGCTTTCGTTCGGTGAAGAACTCTTTTGGACTTCACAAACCTCCTCGAGCAAGTTTTTTCATCTTTATCCCTTTCATCACCAACTACCTTTACTTAATTTTACTAGCTCACGAACTCGGCTTCCTAGCACATCAATCTGTTGTGTCCTTAGGGACCTTCATCCTGTTTCCAGAGACGAAATTCATTCGGGGGTCAGGCAGGATGCTCTCCATACGCTGATTACATGTACAAGTATGCAATGATGCAATCGGACAGCGCCCACACGAGGGCAACGCTCGTGCCTCTCATAGCCAGCTGCCTCCTAGCCGCTCTTACAGCCGCTACAGGAAGCCCAACGGCTGGTGTCAAGGGTTTCGCGATAGCCTATAATCCGGCAATAATGTGTCATTGGTCGGCTTAACACACAGCTAGCGCGACTCTCTGAATCTGTAATAGAATCACCTGCCTCGACATCTTCGCCACGGATTATGGGACGCGATTACAAGGCGAACGCGAAATCCCCAGTAATCATAGCGCTTCACAGTTTCATATCCCATTCCGGCTATTATGGAAGACGCAGCTTTCTAGGGTGCTACTTCAGCCTTCTTAAGGGTATCACCTGGCGCAACTTAAACAAACGACTGATACAGGTAATTCAGTCTACCTATGAAAAGCAATTAAACTCCAAGATAGCTGGCTCTTTTCCTGGAAAAAGGTGACCTAGACGCCCCTCCAGAAACATTTCTCTAGTAATGTTTCCCAATGATGCTTGCCAACTTCACGTGGATATTTGGGCAAACGCATGTGTAATGCAAAATAAAATTTGCCAGACTTTATTAGCTGCTTCTATCGGCTATGCATACATTTCTATTTCTGAAAATTCCTCAAAAAAGTGTTTTTGTGCCAAATTTAAGCATTTCTCCTGTGAGATCTCACCGCTACATATCCTATACAAGTCTAAGATTTCACTCATGAAGCCTAAGCTGAAGTTGGTCTAAGGTGTTGCTGAATTGACATCATCCTACCAATAGACAATTGACAATTTGGTTCTTTCCCTCAAAATAATAGAAAAAAGTCAACAAAGTGGATGGGAAATACGTTCGATTTCTACGGAACACCTCTTTGCCCCTCATTCTGTCAGTCTTTTACGTACTTTTTTGATCCATCCAAATGAAGAACCCTACACATCCTAAATTATGAATCCAAACATTGAATGACGTTCAAATTAGAGCCTGTTTCAAAATTCGATTAGCCCATTAAAGCGATGTGAAAATCATATATTTTACACGTACATAGTCGTTGGTTTCTCACTTCTTTTCCTAAAAGCTCTATTCACGCAAATCCCAGCCTGAGCACGAAATCGCTGGAGGTAACGTAAGTCA
This sequence comes from Ancylostoma ceylanicum, assembly GCA_000688135.1. Classification (NCBI taxonomy): domain Eukaryota; kingdom Metazoa; phylum Nematoda; class Chromadorea; order Rhabditida; family Ancylostomatidae; genus Ancylostoma; species Ancylostoma ceylanicum. The sequence continues at coordinate 575,970 of JARK01001457.1, read as the reverse complement.
AGAAAGCAAAAGTTCACGATTTGTGGTTAGGATCTATTCCTTAGCGCTAACGTGGCAAAGATCCTCATTTTTCGAGTCTTGGAAACTCAAGCCCAACGGTCATATGCACATTAGCCACATTCCTTGGGCAGGTTCCTCAGGCCTTTTTGTCTTGGCACATCCACCTTTTACGTCCTTTCATGGATGCTGCATATGCTCAGCCACATTGTCCGCGACAAGTGTGGGTGGCCCGGGAAGGGCGCGAAAAACGTGACATGCGCCAGCATTACCGTATCCTTCCCCTTGCTAGCCAATGTTTGCGTTAAATGTTTATTCAGGAGGCTACCAACGCAATATAAGCATCTAATTGTCAGCCCTAAGATTCGCGAATGCGCCTATTTAAGGGTGAACGTGGAAATTGTCACGATTAAGGACGACGATGACAGCGACAATGTATCCGGAAGCCTTTCGAGGCAAACAGCAATAGTTATTGATTGCTGTGTCAAAATATCATGTGGCGGCATGGATTCATTGAGAATTTTTCCGAATTTAATTAAACACACAGACGCGCTCAGGTGAATAGTACTAGCGTGGCGTTCCGCTATTGTGTCCGCACAGTGGGAGGTCCGTGATATTACGATGACAGAGCAAATTAAACCTGTTGATGAAGTAGGGACAGCAAGTGGAAACGATTCCACATACATATTAAACTGATTTGCATTGTATTATCGCTGTAACTGCTGCACAACACTAGTTCCGTTTTGAATTTATGAGCTGCATTACATTTAAAAAATCAACTAAAAAAGATTAAAGAGTTATTACTAGATAATTTTATCCGGTTTTAATTTCAAAACAGGCAAAGGATTTCCCACACAGATAAACGAAAACGCTGTTTCTCAAACCGTCAAGGTCTGGAGAAGTATGGTATCCGCCTTGAGGACAAGATACGGTAACGCTCGCCTTGTCCAGCGCCATCGATCTTCGCGTTAGCAGCGACCTGGCAGCTGAGGATAGCTTGTCACTCGCATTCTCAATTTAACCAATATTCCTTAACGAGCAACCGGGAACGACCCCTTTCGTTACGGGGGCATCCATGTAATGGACGGCTCCGCGAAATACGGTCCTCGCGCATAAATCAAGACCTACTATAACCATTTTAATTGTTGACTATGGTAACTTATTGTGGACGCAGCTGTACCTAGACCAAATTTGACGTTATGCGCTAAACAAAAGCTAATCGTTTTGAATTTCAAATGAAAAAAAATTAACACAACACGGGAAGATTTTCCTGCAAACATTTCTTTCGTAGTAGTAAGCATGAAATAATGCCGGTGAGGCATATAATATTCTGCCCTTATAATAATCTGCCCGACAGAGCATTACACGCGTGAAGTTTTGCCCGGCACGTGAAACTCCTACCGACGATACACCACGCATGGGGAACTCCTCCTAGTGACGTCCGTTTCTCAGGATAAGTATGCAACCGACGATGAGTTGTATAGCTCTAAAAAGGAAATGAAAAATGTTCAAATCAGCTTTATTCAATTTGGAAAAATAGAAAAGTAGCATTATTGACGACGAGGGTTAAGAGTGATTTGCGGACAATGATAAAGTACTGCATCCATAGGTGGAGTTTCACATGAGTACTTCTTTGCAGGAGAAGATGCGCAAGCGTATATGTTGTGTCCTGTGCGGAGAGTTTCGCATAGAGGGCAGAATTTTATACGGACAGAATATTATATACGACACCGGCCCATTTTGGCAAGGTGACCAACATTTGATCGGCATTTAAACTATTCTGCCTCCTGTGAATATCTTAAGGAGTCTTTTTCACATCCACAGAAGGCTCGAGTAACTGTGTCGCATTCGTTGGAATTCTAACCTGTCTTAGGATGAATTATAGTCAGTGCAGCTCTCAGTCAAAACGTACAAAATACTTCGTTGCCTCTTGAGTAAATATGCACAATGTTATATATGCTGCAGTTATTTGACTTGCTACACATAATCCCAAAATTTCTAGGCAAATAACACTACATAGAATGCCCTACTCATGTCGCAACCGAAATCATAGCACTATTGAGAATCAGGTCAAATGAAGGACAAGGAAGTAGAGTTCAGGCTTAGTGCAGCTGGCAGTACTGGCTCATTGCAGCCTTTAGTCTGGCAGCATTTCTGCTATATTCATTCAAAGACCTATTCGTTTATTGGATAAACCTATTTCCCTCTCTTGGAACCTTCTGGTAGTGCCCGAACGAGTGGAGGGGGTCACTATGTGGGAAGATCAACAAGGCCGGGTAGATAGCACGAATTCCTAACTATATGGAGTACTGGACTAGGATTCGTGAACGCATAACCAAGCAAAACCGGGCTGGCAAACCATTTTTTGCATTCTGCGTCTCCTAGAACTGCGCAGTCTATACGCTAACCAATGACGCTAACTAGCGTTGGTTTGCTTGGTTATGTTTCGTGAATCCCAGCCCTGGAGCCATATCACATGTATTTATCCACTTTGTAAATGAGACTGGAATATTTTGACAATTCATGCGGGAGAGAATGGATATTAGAAATTGGAATGGAAAAAAATTAACCAGCACCAAGACTTATCTTAGCAACACGGCCGAAGCAGTTCTGTGGCGTTGCCCTTCGTTTTCCAGCAATCTCTATGGATCAGTCGAAGCAAGTCTTACCTTCCTCTCATTCACGAACATTCTAGCATCATGGCACTGAAAAAGTACCACACCTCACTTTAGTCTTCTCTCAGAATACGAAGAAAACTAAGTCAAAATGACTGAAAATGCGTGATAGAACACTGAAGAACGAAACTTTTCGTCGTTTTAAACAGTAAGTAAAAGTAATAATAACTCACTCCATGGAGCGAAGCTCAGCCGATGTCGGTCCATTGCGCTGCACAAGTGCTCCTAGGTGCTCGATTGTGTTCGATAGATCAAACTTAAAATTGAGATCAAAGTGGTGATGGGAATACGTTCTTTTTGAGATCCTTCTAGCTTATTTTCTATCCTGTCTTGGCCCTACGGACAAGGGTGCTGGGAAAATATGTAAAAGAATACTGAGAAGAAAACTTGTCACATATTAAATGGCAAGCAAGAGTAAAACTACTCTCTAACCTGTGAAATAGTTCAGGCGCTGTCCTACCACCCTGCTGCAGAAATGCTACTAAGTGGTCGATTGCGTTCGATAGATCAAACTTATGCACTGAGATCAAAGTTGTCGTGGAAATGTGTACTTTTGAGAGTCTAGTTTACTAGTCATTTTTATTCTCTTGCTTAGACTACCCTCTACTCATTTGGTTTCGATATTACTGGAAGCACTGTGGCTTGATTACAGTTACTACTGCAACGTGGTAATGCCACGACTAGCGAGTTTTCCCACTACTATTCTTGGCTCATGTTCACTTGGACCTTGACTTTCCTTTCAAATTATTCTCCAATACAACCCATTCCGACCAATGCCGGATAGTGCGAAGCATTCTAAGGAGGACATCCACCCAAACAGCCTATGTAGGCATTTCTCACTGTGGCACGATAAAACGAAAACTTCGAAAAAAAAAGTAGCGGAAAATTGACAGAACATTTGCGAGAAAATGCTGAGAGAAAAGCTAGTCACTCATTAAATAGTAAACGAAACTATTTTAAAAAAAATATTAGCCAACCTATGAAGTGGAGTTCAGGCGCTCGCAAAGAAAATTCTTGCGATCGGCGCAGTCCTTATCTAGTCGTTGAGCAATCACTTCTAAACCTAATTCTGGACTTATGAAGCGGCTATTATCTGTAAAAGAAGAGGAGGACGTCATTTTCTGCACCGAGGCATTGTGTTTATCCCCATAGTAAATTTTCAGGATTCTCATCTGTTTATTACATTCGATATCAGTGTTCATTTTTGGTGCTGCTGCCATGCTCTTCTCAACAGGCACTTACTGTTCTGAAATACACGATTTCGGGTGTGGATTTTGGTGTTATCGCTGCAGTTCGTGAACAAGTAATATGACCAGTGTTACTCGTAGCCCGGAGTGCTGATGAAGGTTTCGGAACCACTTCAGGACTGAGCATGTGTCCACTATTTTCAATTTTCAGTTTAACAGGTCACTAAACTGGTTGTATAGGTAGCTCATAACCTTCATCACGTCTCTTGATTCCATATACTGCTATAGTACGTTTCAAAAGGGAGCCGTGTTGCAGGAATTCTAGAGAAAAATTGGAAAGCTGGAGACTGTGCAATGTCCCTGAAAGGCGGGAAATATTCATAAATAGTCAATTATTGTTGTCTTCGATTATTCTTGCGTATTTCTTCAAGAAATGATCAGACAGCAGCGTACATATCACTGAGGTCAAGGACTAATGTTCTTTCCCATGTGCAGAGTTCCCGGGCTATTTAGGAGTCTGAGCTCGTTTCCACAAATAGCATTCATGTTGTGAATTTTCGTCTCCGACTGTACTTCTGTCACTCCAATATGGCTTCATATAAATATGCTGTAATCTGTTGTGAGAGGCAGCTACGTCAATAACACAATGCTTAACAACTCGTGTTCCAGACTGTTTGGTCGTTTCTGCGCCCGATGTCATGGAGCTCTGGCATCGCGCGATCTGGTCTTCCGATGTCAACATGCCACGTATCATCAACAGTGTTTCTCATGCTTCTATTGTCATATGCAGTTTAAAAAGGTATGAATAAGCAGAAGATTTTGTTGTGACTGCTCCAGAACCAGCATGTATACTTGATGTCAGACAAATGAATAATTAAAGAAACACGACACCAAAACATTGCGACCGTATCGCATGTATATCACTTCTGTGACATAGTCATAAATTCAATATTTTAGGGAGATGAATATCTGATTGTGGAGGGTGAGATCGTTTGTCGAAAGGACTACCACATGCTGCTACAAAATCATCTGCATACAAGTAAGTTTTTCATAAAACCACATCATTAAAAAATATCATGACCTGGCTGTAAAAAATTTATGATTTGGTCCACATTTACACATTTACAGTCTAGTACTTGTTGTTTCTTTTTTTTTCAAGTTTTCTCTAAGCCGCTCTATTATTGCCCTGAGTAAACCACCCATGGTGTCGTTCCTGGAATAAATTTCCTCCCAAATAAGTGGTTCCCAGCGAGCCACATTTGTAGAAAGACCGTAAAAAATGGCCACCTATCTGGAAGCATAGGCGGCCACCATGTAGAGACTACCCAACGACCCCCCCCCCCCCCCCCCCCC
>JARK01001457.1:560384-570616 GCA_000688135.1 Ancylostoma ceylanicum | reverse complement strand
CCCCCCCCCCCCCCCCAGTTCACTTAGCTCTCTACTGTGGAACAATATCAATCAATTTGGCTGGTGCAGAAGTGTTGCACCAAAATTTATTTTTCAGTCCAGATTCCAAATTTATGAAATTTTTGGAATCCAATATTTATGATATCCAATATTTTGCTATTATTTCATAATATTATTTTATCTGGGAAAGATCACGATAGTAATTTTTTTATTGATTGATAACTATGAACAAAAAGGTTGTAATTGTTTAATGAAATATGAAAATCGGCACAAAGACCAATCCAATAACATTGGAATCATGGAGTTATTCTAATTATTCTCACTCTGCAAGTATTAGTGTGCACCTTACTACTTCCACTTTACTTTTGCTTAGTGGCAGGCGCTCCAGTTCTGTTCGACTTCGAATCGTCGGAATCAAGCAGGAAAACTCCAAAAAGGCCAAGGACCATACTGAATGCGACTCAACGGAAGCAGTTCAAGGCGGCTTTCGAGAAAAGTGCGAAGCCATGCAGAAAGGTTTGTGTACACATGTTGCTAATACACTACTAGCAAATAGAGCGTTCTGTTTTTACTTCGCAAGTGAAATTTTTTTCTGTATAAGTGAAGCTTCAATCTTTCGGAGTGGTGAATGAAAAGCATCAGAAGTAATCCACAATTAGTTTTTGGTGGTTTGGCGAGTCTTTGGTAGTACACTACTTTCACTCGAGATCTTAGGCACGCTATCGAAAGCGCTCGAGAACAAAGGCACCAACAACTAAAAGAATTAAACACTTTAACACTTGAACAAGCTAGTCCGCTATGCTCATTACGCGGTCTGTCAAATATCCGTGTCGATTTTGCCTTAATCCAATAAATATCAGAACCTTTTTGAAGATTCGTGAACAACTTGCCAAGGAAACAGGACTCAGCGTACGCGTCGTCCAAGTCTGGTTCCAGAATCAACGAGCAAAAGTAAGTGTCAAACCTTTCTCGGATTATTTGAAACTCGTCAGACAACCCCTACCACTGTTTGATTTCCAGATGAAGAAAATGCAGAGGAAAGAAGAGAGTAAACGCGGATCAAGCGCGCTTGACTCCGAAGGCAAAAGTATTGAAGGAGAGAAGAGTTCCGATGAGGGTAAATTTCAAGCCATTCCCTCGTTTCCTGTCAATCCATTCACAGATCCGTGATGTTTTCAGAAAACTGCTCCGATTGCGACGATCTTGAAATGGAGCATCCCGAAAAGCCGTATCCGGAGAATCCGATTGAGAAGCTTTATCACATGCAGAGCACTTATTTCCAGTTCACGTGATTGGAAGGCACTAGTAGTTGGAAAAATAGAAGAGTACATCTGTCTAATACAGAAACTGTGGATCGAAGAGCCTCTGAGTGTTTCTCACTGATTTTTTTTCTCTCAAGCTTTCTTTATCATAGATAGAAGTTTGGCTTCTTCATCTCTTTAATGATCGATTGCGATTTTAACGCTCAAAACTCATACACGCGTAATCGGGCTATCCACACGTCCGTCCTATTCGTCCTCGATTTGACTAACTGTTTTGTGTGTACACGCGTGTTGATAATGTGGTATTTATTGTATGGAAGTATATTTATTTGTACGCCTAGCGCTTTTAGTGCTTTCTGTCAATTTGCATGTTCGCAAAGGGCCGCGTTTGAAATTTGGTAGAAAATAGGGTTCTTAGGAACTGTAGTTTTTACCAAAGCAGTTCAACTTCTGCAATTAAACTGACTATTCATCTTCAGAGCAGGTGAATATGCTGTCGGTCCTGCGCCTTCTTATTACTTCTTGAACCAATCCGCAAAAAAACCTGCTCTGATTCAACTCAACCATCCTCTATCCAGATTTCACTTTATTAGTTCTCGTAGGCAGCGCAACCATAACTACGACTCGCACGGGAATGAAGCAAATCGTTAAGTTCTGCTATTGTCCTCGAGGGATAGAGCGATTTCGGTCGCTGCGACCGCTCCGACACTGATTTTGATGCCTATCGATTGCCTGCTTGCGACAGCGACTACAGTTCCAGCTACGCGCCGCCCACAATCAATATGCACCAAAACCAGTGTCCGAAATCGCGATACTTCCAGATCAGTGTGCCAGCAACCATAACAAATGCAATTCTTTTTTACTTTCTTTTTTTTCAAACGCGGCTCTAATCGTGGGTACAGCCATTACGTCCGGACTCGTGCACGTCTGATTTCTTAAGTCACTGATGCATTTATCCTTGGTACACGTCAAAATTCAAATTAATGTCTTTTTTTATTGGAGTGTTGCTAATCCTCGAAGTTAAGGCGAACGCTGGTACGAGTTCAGGCGCAATCGTTGCCTTTGTCACAGTTTTATGAATATGCTACACTGGTTCGCTACTGTGCGCATCTTCTGGTCATTGTATTCTCTTGCCATGACTTTCTAGTCGAACTCTGATGTACATCTCAATGAGTGCAAACAAATCTTACTTTGTGTTTCTCCTGATTTGTTACATGTCTTGGTTTATCTGCGAATTAACAAGCCATATACTATAAACGGAATAAAATGTTATGAAAGGGCAACGTAACCGTTATTTTTTATTTTCGGAAGAGATCAATAAAAACGTGAGTAATAGGACTTTGTACTGGAAAATGCACATGTTCGCTTATCGCAGCTTAGCGTAAATGCGTTAAAACACAGCGTGAGTTGTATGACTAGAAGGTTGAAATTATCCCAAGCTAGAGGAGGTATGCGAGGACCATCACAAGTAAAGCAGCAAAAATACTGGTAGTCTGCTGACCACCACAAAGTAACGTCTTATCGAAAGAGGTGGGTCTGTACAGGATTCTCCTTCCGTTGAGCGGTTGTACCGGGCGATAGTTGTGTGTGAATCGACCTCCTTCTTGGGAGTGAACTTGACGCAGCTCTTTCATCTGCAAGAAATTTGTTATTGTGTGAAAATGTAAGTCTTTCGACGAGTTCTGGCCATATTTAACGACAAAAACTTCATTTCTACATATGTATTATGTGCAACACGCATACGACCTCCGACGCTAGTTCCCTTTGCTCTCGGAAGCCGACAAGTAGGGTTTTAAATAAATCTTGAAATAATTTTGAAAAGGAAAAAAAGACCTACATACAAACTGAACCTGTGTTCGATAAAATGATCGCCTCCTTCTCTGGGTCATTTAGAATTACCACTTCTTTTGAGACTTTGCTACAAAATTCACTTTAACTACAGACGCAGCACCCCTGTAAAACCCTGAATGTCATCCCTTGATCCTATCTTCCAGCCGCAACTGTTGTCCGCGCAATCAAGGGCCCGTAGTGTTACTTCATCCGAGCGCTCATTGAGGAATTGTGAGGTTGGACGAGTTTCTCAAGATGGAACCACCGTAAAGCGGCCATAGATTTCTCTGCAAAGACGATGGCGGGTACCAAATTCCTAACAGTCTTCTCTATGTCCACTATTATGCGCCGTTTCCAGAGGAATGTACAGGTTCTCAGTAGTGGGAGGTCGAAATCTACCCAGGAATCCACTTGCAAAGAGCTGTGACCAAATTGGGGGGAGCGAATTCCTGTGCAAAGGGTTGTGCCGGAGCGACATCCCGGGCAACGTTCGATTCCTCTCCCTTGAATCCGAACGGAACCCCCCCCCCCCTTTCTCCTAACATAGGAGGGTTGTACATAGCTCAACTGTCGGGCTACGCCATCCACGTTGCCTTAGGGCTGGATGTTAGGCCTCCTTATTCTTTGAGAAATACAGCATACAACGATCACTCCACACATTTTCGCTGTGAACTGTTGTCCATTTCCATCACCGGCCATGCTACAACCTCAGCTGGTTCACCTTTAGTCCAATAAAATTCATCACTACCTGTGAGCGGGTGATCGTGATTGGTTCAGCAAGTACGGTCCAGATGACGGCTTCATCGCATCCCGGAGTAGTTAGACTACCCTCGTATCGGTAGAAGGCTTCGGTGTGTGCTGGTAAAAGCGGTCGCGCACGGAATCCTTGGACTGAAGAACGGTTCCCTGCAAAATGTTCTGGATTCAATGTGTCTTCGTCCTACTGAGACCAACAAGAAAAGTTAATGTTCGTCCCAGGAAAAAAGCAATCTTCATCTCACTTGTTTTCCCACTAATTATCGCGGCGCGAAAACCCGTTAAGAAAAACGACTACCGATCACTAATGCGTTTTCCCACCAGGAAATATGATATTTTCTAATACGGATGAAACGGCTGCCGTCGAGCTGCCATCGTGTCCAATCACGAGAAAAACGCCAACGACAGCTATGCCATCTGGCTTTCGGATAGCTTCCGGAAGTGTGAGGTCGTGACGAGCATGCACGAGATGTAGCTGAAAGGAGGCTGCTTCATGGCGGGAACTGGAAAGAAAGCAGAGTACCTCCCAACATACTTCTGCAGGATAGTGAAGTCCACCAATTTTATGCTCAGAGCCAAGGTGGTCGTGCTGGGCCCAATGGAAATGAAACTGTACAAGTCGATAGCGATGTTTCAGCCCTGCTCCTTGAATATATGGCTGCTTGATTCCCCATGTTTCGAAGCCGTCTGCCACAACTGAAATGTAATCCATCTTCCGAAGTAAACCGTTCGGAATCAAGGCCTTCACTGCATCGTGCTATTCGCATCAAAACCTCTTGGCTAATACCCTTTCTCAACTGACCTAACTACTATGAAATCGAAGTATTCCCTCTCGAGGCGATTTTTTATCTGCATCGTTCATGCGCAAATCAGGAGGCATTTCTAAATGCTCAGAGAACAGGTGATAGACGCAGATATTCAAGCGGGAGTTATCTATGTTTTGGAGCGAGTTTTCAGATATGTCGACAAGCACATTCATCTGATTCCTGTTCAGACCTTGTTGCACGAAATGCACGTACCATTGTGCAAAAACTGCACGTACGCATTTTCAGCGGTGCCGAATCCGGTGCGATGTGATTTCAAAAGATGTGAATGTATCTGTATTACGCTACACTTTGTGGATCTATCTTTTCATTTGTTAGGTCAGATGCAAGCTATGCATCACCCCACCGCCTTGCCCTTAGTTTCCCTCATAGACATTTTTTTCATGGAACTCGGTAACGAGTACGGAAAAGAACCAATTTAGCGCACGGACCTAAAAGAAGTCTCAAAATTTCCGCAGTGACTGCACTAGGTAGCCAACTTTAATTAACATTTGACTTTGTGGCTCACAGAGCCTTAGTGCAATTCATTATTCGCAAATTTTCCATAACCCGCGCAGAAATGTTAAAAACAAGTCAACAAAGGACAACATTTATTTATTGCACTCTGTCGGAGTGGTAAACATTACGTTGTGTGGAACATTGCGTGCAGATCAGGAAGATTCACTGCTCTTCCATGATTACAAAATAATTACTGGTTCTACTTCATCACTTACTTGTATGACCATTATTGCTGATGTTAACCGGGCCGGCATGGTCGTAATGAACGAAATGCATTCTGTGCAGTAAGGCGTAGTCGACATCGGAGGCACGGATATCAATCGGGCTCTGACAACAGAAAAATGAGCTCTGGATAGGTGTTCCACGACAATTGTTAAGTAATGTGAGGGTGTCGTTTCGCTGTGAAGTGGGCGAATGAGAGGCATCTCGATGTTCTTGCACAGGGGCTCTCAAAAACTGCGGAGTGGCTGGGGCAGTGGAGCTTAAGGATTCACATGTGCCATTGCTTTGTGGATAATCATTTTGTAAACTATTATAATCTGCAGCAGAAAAGCAGGGCTTGAACTATTTGCAAAGCAACAGAAATAGTGCTAGAGAGTGAAGAGAATCCCGTGAAAACTGCTAAAAATATGGCGAACAGCCGGCGATTCCAGACTTTCTTAGCCTTGTGAATATCCTCAAAGATTTCCACTCACATAGTGTAGGAGTATTTGGATGGAACACGGTTTTGATCAGAATTTTACCAGGCCGAGCATGTCTTCTGAATACTTAAATGAATGCTTAGCACTGGTCCAGGAAAAATTCAGGAAAAGGTTCGGAGTGTAGAGCAGCAAAACAACCTTCAGATTTAGAGGAACCCACGCAAGAGCTGATTCTGAACTGCTTCTCAACTAAGGAGCAAGATATCTGAAAGCTCTCAGAATTGGGCCTAGATACGTACATCACTGGGATTACTCAGGGTGGAAGTTCCATATTGACTATGGGTAAAGTTGCGGAGTGTTGGCTTACCCTGGGTAAGCTCAATGATGCACGCTGCCTCTCCACTCACAGTCCAAAACCGTATTGGAGCAGAATTCACATGCATTTCCGATTTTTGAGGTGCTGCGAATGAACAAGAAAGTTTCTACAGCTCTTTCCGGATTAATTATCATGGAGTTGGCTATGGGGCCCGAAATACCACATAAAGCTTGCTTCTTAATGTCCTGTGTCCATGTATTTCTGGAGTACAAGGAACCATTCATGTTCGCATATTTACCATAGTTCTCCAGTTTTGGCTCATTGGTTCTGCATGGTCATGAAGCAAAAAACCTGTCTATTCTTTGTGCGTGCACTGGAGGAACAATGGCCTTTCGTTGTGGTTTTTGTTTTGATGGCTGCAGTAGGAGTACAAATTACAGATGATATATCTCTTGAACAGTTACAGGATGTCACTGGTTTGCGGGTCCTCATTCAGTTTTGCCCGTGCGGTATCCTTTTACCCGACAGGTTGTTACTCATAGTTCAAGAATGCAAAAGAAGGTGGGTTGGTGTTTACTTCCGCTGAGTACTATGTGATTTGCCAAGGTCCAGCTGACGATGGCTTCACGCTAACACAATTCGGAAACGCGGCTCGCCACAACCGGAAGGCGCTATCAGGAGGAATAAGTGGCAGCGAGTGGGAGAAATCAAAGCCGCAGGATACCAGCAGTATGACGGATTGCTCGCAATGAACTGTAGTTGAACTGCAGCTCAGACAGCTACACAAGTAGACGCACTTGCCGAAAGCCATCCTGGCACGTTTTCTGCCAATTTTCCGGTCCATTGTGGTCGCGGTACCCCCAGTGGCCCGCCTCGCCGGCTCTCGCTCCTGGAACAGTGTTCAAAAGTTCGAGTATCCAGGAAGCTAGTCAATCGATTTCTAATCCTGTAAAAGAAAAATTGGTGTGTTTGTGCACGCAAACAGCCTTTGCAAGTAATTTCTCACTACCATATTTAAGGCAGCCATTAATGGCCGTCAAAATAATTAAGAGCACCATTTGAAGCGTGTACTTTACCTTCGATTATAAACGGCAGTAGGAGCACGATCATCGCAGCGGCCTGGAATTTTCTACACTCTCAAGTGTAAAAAGTCCGTAATCGACCTGACGCACAGCTGACAATGTGATAAAGAATGGGAGATTATTTCTACTCGTCCCATTTTCAGACTTTACATCGAGAAACGAAAAGCGCTCATGGCTGTTAGCAGTGGTGAGTGCATGTCTTGAAAAACAGGGATGAGATTTAAACTTCAGAGGACAATGAGCAGAAAAGAGATGAGCAGATGGGTGACAGACTTGTCAGTATTTGAGTTTCATGGTGCGTCTGTTTGCTTTGCTAGTTGGCGTCAGAGCCTTTAATTCGAGTGTAACTTGCAAACGACTTTCTCTGCAGAAAAACGATGGCATCCTCAAGGTATACACTTCCACAGTTCCAAATCCTGGGGATTACTGTCGAGCAGGCTTCACAATCCAGTGAATATACCGGTTTTCTTGCAGATTATGATTTATAAAGAATATTCACGGATGAACTCCGGACGGAAGAGTGCTGAAGGGTGTCGCCGATGCCGTAAATTACGACAGCAAGTTGTTAGGCGTTATCTGACCACCAAATCGCGACTGCTTATGATATAGTGGCTGCTGAAAGAACCCACTCAACTGGGGCCAATGACAGAGATCACTTTGCAGAGAATTTCGCTTTTGAACCTTTTTAAGGTGAAAAGAGAACATTATTAAGAGGGGTTCTAACAGCGAACGAGAGAGAAAGGGAGCATTCTGGAGTTGTCCGTGATTTCTGAGCGTTGTTATCTTGCACCAGTGACAGCTTCGATCTTTTCCTGGAAGTTGGGGAGGAACACCTCTTTGTTAGTATGACTTCCAGGAGAGCTCATAAGAAACAATTTACGAGAGCTTGCAGAAGTGAAGATGACACATGGGGTATCCAAAGGTCTGGCTGCTCACGTCAGCACTGATAAACAGGTGAAAAATAAAGATGCAGTGGTCGAAGAGCGATGCTGGAAGAAATGCACGGATGCGCTCGACTTGTGGTCTCCGCCTGCCTGCCAGAGTTAGTAATCTTCAAACACCAGTAGGCGGAGCATGCACTCCACATCGGCATTATCATTAGAGCAAACCGAAGAGCTTCATCCAGAGGTTCTGATCCTGACAGCTTGTCCTCCCGCAAGCGTATCTCACTGCGATCCACTCAACAAGTGTTGATCATAAAGGGCTGCAACACTTCCTGCCTATGTAGTGACGCCGCTGTGCCATAGAGGTCCAGAAAAAAAAACGCTGGAAGCGTCCATGTGTCTAAAAAATTGAACCCTGTAAGAATTTGAAGTAGTGTTGAAATCGGCACATCAAAGCGAACGGCGGAAAGTCAAGTGCACGCACACCTCGTATCCCAGTCGTATCCGCTTTCATCGGTCTCCGATCGCAGATGTCCTGCGACCACACATAAACTTCCGATTCCACTCTCGGCGGTGGTAGAACAGCTAGGGCGGGTTGTCTTGTAAACTTCTCGGGAAGGGCCAATTTCAGGAAAAAGGTCTACACTCTCAGGCAAGATGAGCCCACAAAGCTTCTGTACCCAACCATGGAATAGGCTTGAGCATTCGGATGCCCCAACTCTTGTGTGATCAAAGTACCAAAAGTGTTCCTGATTGACGTGTGGGTGAGATGAATGAAAAAAACATGCAACTGTTCTCAACAGATGCTCAGCTGGACACCACTTGTAGGCGGTGAATTTAAAGTGAAACAGTCTGGATTACATCAAATATAGACTTCATTTCTGCACCTGTCAGTTCACATGCGTGCGTTGCAGAGATGCAAATGGTTTTTTATCCGTAACAGGTCAGTATCTCGCCTTTTTTCTAATCATAACCTTGGCGAAGATTCTATTTGATCAGAGTTCGGTCGAAGTTCAAAGGACAGTATTTGCTGTTGGTACAAATACTTCCTTGAATCATGAAGAAAATTTCGGCGGTGTTTCATTGAACAAAGCATACCTTAATAATCTGGATCTCCAGTAATTCTCTAACCACGTAGGTTAAATCAAGTTGATACGAAAACGGAGATGTAAAAAATGTAACTATAGTATGGTGAATTCTATAATTCATTGAGCCTGAAAAGTTATAATCGCCTTCGTTTCACTTCGGGAGGGCTTAGATGAGTGTGCAGCTGCCAAATTTCTTTTCTGTTGTTGTTCCAGAATGGTTTCCCGGCATTCGTTATCTAAGATGCCAATCCATATGTCACCTCAATCGCTTGTCCACTTCAACCACATTTTTCTTTTTCTTTTTCAAAGTCTATTCATTTATTGATTCGTTTGTTTATTTATTTATTTATTTATTTATTTGCTTATTTGTTTATTTATTTATTTATTTATTTATTTATTTATTTATTTATTTATTTATTTATTTATTTATTTATTTTGCACGCTCGCAGATGCGCCAATAAAAAAGAGACTAGAAGCTTCAAAATGAAGGTCAGAGATTTTAGTTCTCAATATTAATTTATAACCAGCCTGATCGTCCGGCTGACGCCGGACTCTCAGGCTTCTTTTTGTGCTCGCTTCGCTCGCGTTGTCTTCTTACCTCGAACCATGCCGGCCATCCCTCATTCAACAAAACTCCCGTTTCCCGCACCTTCGAGCTTCCTGGTTTCGAGGCACCTTTCCACAGCTGTGAAACAATCGGGAGACGCCTTTCCACCTTATATGAGACTGTACGACCCGTCTGCAGGCGTTTTCCCCCTTTTGGACGGCTGCGCACCCTCATCACCTCACTGGGCCCGTCTCTGGACGTTTCCCGCTTTTGTACGTCGGCGCACCCTTACCACCACGCTGGACCCGTCTGTAGGTGTTTTCCGCATTTTGAACGCCAACGCCACCTTATCACACCGTAAGACCCGTCTCTAGGCGTTTCCCCGCTTTTGAGCGCCGGCGCACCTTTATCACACCGTTGGACCCGTCTCTGAGCGCTTACCCACTTTTGGATGCCAACGCCACCTTATCACACCGTTAGACCCGTACCCAGGCAATTCCCCGC
>JARK01001457.1:532536-552884 GCA_000688135.1 Ancylostoma ceylanicum | reverse complement strand
GGGGGGGGGGGGGGGGGGGGAAGTGTGGGAAAAAAATTGGAGTCTCCGCCTTTTTGGGGACCCGAAAGGGGAATAAAATTGATAAAAATATTAATTATAATAATAAATAATCAATAAAAAAAATATTTAAAAAATAATAGTGAATAACTAAAAATAAACTCATACAACATTATTATTTGTAATTGTAAAGTAATTTCAAAAATTTGACGACCCATTCTCGGGGGAGGGCCCCCTGCTGTATGAGTGAGAAAAGCAGACATCAAAGTGATATTCATGGCGTTTTCGTAGGACTATAGCAATACTAATCCTACCTACCAATTGTTTACTAGACCCCTTCGCACCTCGAGAAGATTTTGAACCTATTAGGAAATTCCCACTTCATCTCATCAGAATAAACTCTGAGAGGTTCGTTTCATTCATTATAGATTGTAAGCGCCAATCTTCAGAAAGCATTTCATTAATACAATCGCCCTCAAAAATAAGATGTAAGACGAATCTTGGTGATACACACAATTTGCCCAACGGAATCGGTGAAGAAATGAACTAACCCAGTAAAAAGGATGATTTCCCTGCATGTCTAAGGAGACGTAAAGAAGAACATGAAGATTCACCACCCACTGGGCATTGTCCCATCCCCTCAAATTCTAGTGATCCTATCCTTTCAAAAACTCACCTGAGGCGACCCATTTCCAAACTTCTTCGCGATGGTCCATGGACACACAGCCTCAGCACCGAGAATGTCGACAAGAGTAGCCAATGCACGAAGCGAGGAAGACACCAGCGAATTATCACAATCGTGACACCCTTGTACCACCTTTGAAAGAAACCAACTGAAACGGTGACAATTATAATATAAGGAAAAACCGCAAACCTCATCAGTCACAAAGCCCTCAAGACGATCACGAGGCAAGTATTGAGCAAAACGACCGAATTGGGAAAGAAGGGCAATGCGAACAGCAGACTCCCTGAGAAACGTAACCATATTCATGTCGACCAGGAGGAAGTCATACAAAAACAGGTCTAGGTAAAATACCTGACACGGAACAGACGCAAGAGCTCCGGTACCATGTATGTATCGTAGTCTTCACGAGAAAGTATTCCTTCCGCATCTTCTATAACAAGTGAGTACAGATTCTTCTTTGGAGTTCCAGGGTGTAACTAACGAATGACCTGCAGGAACCAGCAAATAGGGATAGAGCTCGGAATGCGACTTGGGCTCGAGTAGTACGTAGCGAGAGAGGAGGAGACGACAAAGTCTCCTTGCCACCACGTCTCCTGGGAGCGAGCGCAGGCGGGCGACAACATTACTTAACGAGAAAATTTGATGAACACATGTAACAAATAAATTACTAAGAAAAATAAAATTGATATCAGAAAAAAGCTTGATCAGAAAAAGCGATTCAAAGCAATAATTTGCAATACTGGGTAAATCAGGCCATAGAAAGAAAGTAAAACCCTTTAAACATCTTCTTACCCATAGAAAACATTCTTTTCCTCGACATCCTTTATTTGGATCGTGTTGCAAAAACTAATTAATTCGGTAAGGTCGTTCGAGAGCGCAGGATTGTCCAGAACATCGGATAAGGGCAATCGAGCAGCAGGATCTGTAGCAGTCAGCTGTTCAGCGATGTCCTTGAGACGGTGGACAACTTCATCTGCAAACAGTTGATAAAAAAGAGCAAAAGGGGTCACAGTAATAAAGCAAAAAATAAATCCAGAACAATGTTAACTCACCACTTTCATCAGAATTCTGAAGCGCATAATCAATCAGTTTACCAAAGCCATAACTATCATCTGAGAAGTGTTGCAACGCATCTCCTGGCTTCTGGAAACCGACTATAACTCATAATCCACGCTAGCGAATACTCTTATGGGCTCACCTGATCCTCCGGAAGGATGAATTCTTTCGGTCTGACAGAGGTATAAAATTTGGATCGGGTGAACTCGATGCTGAGGTTTGGGGATGAGGTGAACTCGAACCTGCAGATTCAGAGAACGTGTGCGAATGTTCGACAAGGTGCAAATCCACAACAAGTTCATGTTCTCACCCGCCTAATTTCCATTCTCCATTACTACACACAAAAATGGAGCTAGGTGATATGTTATTGTGAGACATGCAGGCCTAAAAACGTAAGAAGTACGGAAATATTGAGCGGTAAAAAAGTAGAAAAGTGGAGAATGGATGACCTTATTGTGAAGAAAAAGGAGAGCCTCTAGAATATGACGCAGTCCCGATTGAATTTCCACGATTGACATGGATTTCAAAGAAAGATCGAGCATCTAAAAACGAGAGATTCTGGTTAAGAAATGTTATTCGAGAAAATAATCAGGAATTGTTACTAAAGACTAGAACAAGGAGATGAAGGATTGAAAAGAAAGGAAAGTGACCCACTCGCACTCGTTCCGTGATCAAAGACACGTCGCTTGTAGTACACGCACCTTCCAGGAACTTCAGGATGTTTGGATGTTTCAGCTGCTTCAGAAGCTGAAACGAAAATCATCAGGAAAGCGTTACGACTTAATGAAACCTGAAAACAAACCGACCTTGATTCCATTCTCAAAGTACTTCAGAGCTTCATCATTATTCTCCAGCTTCCTGATGAAAATAGTACCTACAAAAATGAACTTCCAGGCAGCCTTTTCTTCCTTATAATGATCACGAAATAATCAGCACTGATATTGCAAAGTCTCACAGGGAACTCTCTTGTTCCTGACCGCCGGATGAATGTGGGTCCAAAGCTTGTACGCAGCAGCATCCTGAGGGACTTCATCATCTACATCAATGACCTCATCCTGGCGTCTGTTGGCACTTTCCTGGGCACCCATAAGAGAAGCTAGAAGCTCTGGAAGAGAAGGTAGCATCCATAATAAACTTCCCATGAGCGGCAGAACGCCATTACGAACTTAATCGAAGTATGGATTAGGTTCATCCTTTCTCGCTTTCATGATAAATGAAAAAAAGGATGAACAAGCCAGAAAAGCCAGATCGAATGAAAAAGAGCGTCAGTTCTCATACTACCGAATTCTACTCTAACAAATACGAAAAAAGACAGGAAGAAGCAAAGAAAAGACAGAAGGAACCGACATTTTTAGCTTCATTCTACGAAAATGCTGCTTCTAAATACTTCAAATCCACTGATAACACTAATGGTATGGATCAAATTTCAAGAAATGGAGAAATAAGCGAATGGAAATCACCGCAAATCCAAGAAGCAATGAACATGAATCTGCTCGCCAGCACGACATCCACGAAATGCGAGTTCGCGCGCATTATCTCACCTACATCAACGATCTCGGGCAGATATGAAACCTTTGAATTAAATTTCAATGAATAATCTACGCATGTAATTTTCGAACATGCCCGCCCTTCGAAACCCTAGTACATATTTGCAGAAACGTGCACACACTATAATCCCAGCAATTCTGAGCAGTGGTAAAGAAGTTTTACTTTTGTTTCATCTTGTAAATCCAGTTTTCCGCTTGTCATTTCAACTACATTCAATGCTAGAATTTGAATCCGGCTCTACGCAGTGAAGTAACAGCGAAAATATGCTATTACAAGGGTTACAGTGGCAATAAAAACAAATACAGGAACGTCAGTCAGAATCCTCCAACTCTGATCAAATTCACCACAAACCCATAAGTGCGAGCTCGACAATAATATAAATCTAGCTAGATCGACAACTTAAACTGCTCAATAAATGTCTATACAAGTGTAGTGACTGCCAAAGCAAATATTCGACGCGAATAGAGCAGCATTGTCTTATCGTGCTCGCGACACACTTTCGCGCTCTAAAACAAATGTATACGGACACCTATGGGTGGTCCAAGCATGTCCAGGCATGGTTTGGAATCATACCTACAAGTACTTCTGAGCTTTATGGAGTACATGAGGACAACGATGAACACTCCTTTCCGGGAAAGAGTGGAATCTGGATAGTCTCCCATGCCTACGAGTAACAGACCAACTACTTTCAGAATCACTTCAGCTACTTTGGAATTCCACCAATTGACTTAGATCAACGAAAAACTGTTCTTTTCAGAATAAAAAGTGGAATCCGTAGGGTCTTATAAACCAACCTACCGCGGCATTACGCTCGCGGGTGGTAAGTATCTTATAATCCGATGGGACCACGAACCACACCAATGGCACCAGATTCATACATCGTTTCGTGATAATTACCTCCACATTTCAGGATGTTCTGATGCCATATGAACTTAAAATTGGTTGATAAATCAAAGATATTCAATCGTCAACACTGCTGATAGGTTTACACTTCAAACAAAACACTCGCTTTATTAGCTACTTAAAAACACCACCGCTCGCTTTATAATAAATGAAAGAAGATCGGACAACGCATAAAAAGAGCCCCAATAAACAAGATCATAATTAAACAAGCAAAAAAACCTCATTGAGGAACAATCTACTCATGAAATGAAACCACGTGATCAGATACAACGTCGAAATACACATGCAAACACGGCGAATTGCACTTCACACCATAACCGGTGATTTAAGGATTTTCATTTTTCTTTCAAATCAACACCATAAACATATCCAGCTCATGATTCGATGACATCTCTGCACACGAAATAACATAAACTAGATGTAATAAATAGAGTACTTCACTGCGAAGCGCCACGACCATATGATTATTCTTAGAATTCAGAATTCTCAACGAAGAAGGTGTAATACCATCAAATGGGAAGTTCCATGGCCTTGCGGGTTCTCACGACACGAGTCACATACAGGTAAAAGAAGTCCGCGTACAGAACCGTCTGCACCACTCCAGCCACAGTGGCGATCGGATCGAAGAATGCCTCCGTGTAGTACCTGAAGAACATTGTTGGAAATTTCAAAAGCATCAAATAAAGAATTCTCACAAAACAATTTACATAAAGAGTGACCTTTACTCCTTTAGAACTGAAAAAAAACGAAGTACGTCTTTCTAATTTAATTTACCAATTTTTTGCAGCAAACACAAGGAATGGCCTCCATCAGACGCCTAGCAAGAACCCTAACGATGGATAGTAGAATAATTTCTCAGCATTAAAGCAGTGGAATTCAATCTGCCTAATCAAATAGCCTCGCCCATGATTAGGAAAGCAAGCTCTCGGCCTGAGTGAGAACAGTGAGAAGCAGTGAAATGCAGTGAAAACGAGTATGAACACACTTAAGAACATTTTCTAGCTGACAAAAAAAAACGAGAATGAAAATCACTTAAACACAGAAAATATAGAGCCTCGCGGTGAACAGCTGTTGCAAACTGGTTCTTAGTCGTCGCGAAAAAAAAAATCAAGGCGATATATATTAATGACAAAAAGTATTTCCATTAACTGGACTGTGGAACATTTCGAACGAAATCCGCAAGATGAAGACCACCACAAATTTTTGTCATCGCAAATACACAACAAGAAACTGAACAGGAACTCCACCCTGTTCAGAACATCGTTCATAACCCTTACAAACGAAAAATGAATAGGACGAATTTCACTTGGGGGAAGCACAGCCAAAGAACCAATATGCGTTCTTTACTATATGCAGTGCACTAACCATATTAAGACATCCACGAAGACAATAAAAGTCTGCCTGGAATATCATATTAGCGTTATAGCTAGCCCTCCGACTAACTGGAAACAAACGGTCATACCAGAACCGCTCTTGACCGTTTCAACAATTGAGCTTTAGATTCTTCCCTAACCGCGGTCGCTCTCAGACAATAGCAGCAAAAGTACCAGCATAAGAAAAGTTTTTTCAGAAAAATTCGCTATTTCGTTTCATAGATTCAGTTAAAGAAACATTATAATGATGTATGCGAAGATTTTATTACACCGACGAACAGAAACATATAGAAGAAAACTTCGACGAAGTGCCCATTCAGTCAATAGCTTTAGCTCAATATGATGAGCTACTTTCCTTGCTGAAGGCCCAACCTTTCTCATAGTAAAAAGGGGACGGAAAAGTGATTGAGCACTGGAAAGCACAGAGACCCTTCAAGTATCGACGTTGTTTCATGAACCAATTTAAACTTCAAAAAACATTAGTGAAAGTGAGATTTATAAGAAGACTTCTCAGAAAACATTCGCGATATTCGTATGAAACCAATGAGGCGTAATTCAAGTCGATGAAGAGGTATTTCCCTCACTGTCATCATCATAGCACAATTTGATGCAATAGATTAAATCGGATTTAGAGTTGCGAAACAAACTCTGATGATTACCAGTTGATGCCCTCTAAATATAGCTAGATTCGAAAATATGATGAAGCCCAGAAAAAAATGATAGAAACAAAAACTGGTTTGGAAAACAAGATGAAAGAAACTAACGGTGCCACAGAATAATTGCATTGTATTCGACTCAAGGAATCCTGTAACAATCTAACAGAGAAGTAAAGCAAAGAGACTTGAGTGGTAATAGTAATTGTGGGTTGGAAATTTAAGGGTGTCAACCAGTTACGAAGAATTAGAGCACAGAATAGCGGATATTTTATGGCAAAAACGGATCGACCTCGTTACGCTTACTCACGGAGTG
The DNA here is from genome assembly GCA_000688135.1 of Ancylostoma ceylanicum. NCBI lineage: Eukaryota > Metazoa > Nematoda > Chromadorea > Rhabditida > Ancylostomatidae > Ancylostoma > Ancylostoma ceylanicum. The sequence continues at coordinate 546,353 of JARK01001457.1, read as the reverse complement.
ATCGAAAAAAAGGAGCAGATTAACGGGAAAATGTTACAGCGGGATTTTATACGCTACAATCACTATTTCGAATATCATCCGCCTTTTTTACACAAGGAAAAACATTTTTTGGCAAGAATGTGGAAATTCCCGTGAGGCTAGAACACCTAATAGAGAAATGTGCAGTGAAGAACAGAAAAATGCAGAAAAAATTCTCGGACATAGCAAAGCAAATTTTTCAGACAACACAAAATAAGTAAACGAATCAGATAAGATTTTTAAAGCTGTGTAGGTCGCTTGAACTTACCACGAGTTAATTGAATTTTTTTGCAATGGTCGTTAGAATGGAAGCTCTGGCACAATGGAAGCTATTCACTGGGCACATCCCTCCAATGCTCGAAAATAACCAAGTAAAACTTGTCAACAAGGAGTGCAACTGGTGTCCCAGTGCATTGAATACATTTCTATCAATGGATATGTTTGAGGAGGGATAAGTTCCACTCAACAAAACGCAACGCTCCTAGCTCTGCTATTACAGCTATATCAAGGGGTAAAGTGACTTTCTTCAACTAAAAAGCGAAATTCATGTCTACCGTCCGCAGCTAACCCCCCTCCTCTCCCGGTCCCTCCCCAGTCCGCAGGCAACAACGAACAAGTTTCCCACTGCATGAGCGTCTCACAGGCGCATTTTTCGGAAACGAAGTGGAACCTTGGCACTGAATGCTGCCCTTTAGAGAGACGGCAAACTTCTAAACGAATCCAAAATAAACAATAGTAGCCCAACACCACGTCAGTCGATATCGTAAAGCTTTTCATGGATGAAACATGCCCACCACATAAGTAAAGGGTTAACGAGCCTACTGGAATGAGCCGGGCCTCGATGCATCATTGAGATTACCCAGGGTAAACGTGCTGAAACCCGTGTTAGCGATGGGTAAAGTTGAGGAGTGTTGGCACGTTTACCCTGGGTAACCTCAATGACGCATGCGGTCCTTGCTTCGATTCGCGCATATCTAGGTCAGCACACCATCGCACCCCAAAACTACATCATGAGTCACAGACCGATAAAAAAATATGGCTCTTAGATAACAAAACAGAACTGAGCCCCTTACACATTCCGCTGACCAGTCGAGTCTTGGAGAAAAAGAAAACGATCAAGCTCAAATGGAGCACAAAAATAACTCTAATGATGAGCAGCGCCTCCAGTAGGCATGTATGCGCAGGAAACCTCACACGAAATGGTATGGAACACCAAAAGAAACAGAATAAGTATGATATACCTGTAAATCCAGTTCAGAAGATACAGTGCGCGGTAGGATCCGAGGGCGAAAAGGTAGTGGGCGGTGATGGTTTCAGCGGATCCAGTAGCTTGCAACATGAACAATTGTGGCATAATAGCTACGGCTTCCAAGTATATACTGCAACAAAACTTATGGACATATAGCTTGTCGAAAATAGATGAATCCAATGAAAACAAACCTGAATGTCCATAATATTTCCATAGGAGTGAACTCATGATTGATGAGAAACGAGAGCAGGACGCATGGGATCAACAAAAATTCAACACGGAAGCTGTCGGACTCTTTCTCGTATGTTGGACGGAATTTTACCAACATAAGATACAACGTTCCGTATGAAGAAATTATAAAGAACACCTGAACACAATCATATCTTCTCATGTAGGGCAACAGTTGGGTTACAAACTAACCTTCATCACGGTGTTGTACGTGGAAATGAATGTCGTAAAAAGGTCCAAATATCTGGTGGTGAAAACAATAGCAAACAATATCTGCGAGCGAGCTGATATTCCCGAAACTGAGCGTGTTTTCCACATCTGAAGAGAGTAAATAACAATGTTAAAAGAGAGAAAAACTGTGTTAAACACTAATGATTGAAAATAAGTCTGTAAACTCATGCCTTGGCCAGAAGGATAAATATCGCAACAAGATGCGACATATCCGCAGTGAGCCGAAAAATATTCATGGTTACCCCTCGTTTGCAAGCTTTTACCTGAACAGGGAGCAATAGAGCAAATGTATTCGAAGAACGAAAAACAAGTGAAAGCATAACGCAGCTGAACAAGTAAAAAGCCGAAATCTACTACAACGACACAGCAAGGGCAGAATAAGCCAGGATTTCCGTAGAGACGTGAGGAAAAGTGAGATCGCAACAAAAACAATAAAACAGAAGTAATCTGTGCAAAGATAAGCATCGGAATCGGCCTTGAGCACTGCCATTACGTTCCTGGCAAAGTGGATGGAAAGACAAGGATCGTTAGCTTGAGGAAACATCGGTGAAGTCACGAAATACTAAATAGGCGAAGAACTAGTAGTTCGTTAGTAACGTGAATGCCAACACATTCAATGCAATCGCTGCATAGGGACTGGCGGCTGCAGTGAAACGCAAGTGCATCGCTGCGGGACCGCATTTCGACGCTTTCGGGAACCGCTGGTGGCAGCGCAGCGGAAGCGCTTTGGAGGTCATTTTTCGGTTGTTTCCGATTCTGAACAGCGAAATTGGCTCCACAGGAAAATCGGTAGGGGATATGTGCGAGATTAATGTGGATCGAATGACAAAAGGGTGTGAAATTCGCGAAAGGTTCACTACGGGTGCGGAATGCTACAATTGAATTAACTTCTGGGCAGACACGCTGGGCATATTTGGCCTGGCGGAAAATGTGGGAGGCGTAGTGGAGTGGAAGCAGATGCAGTGAGTAAAAAAGGAATCGATGCAGCAAAGTCGAGTGCGAAAAAACTGCAAAATGTCGATCGCTGTTTGTCGATGGACTTAGCAGCTGCTACAAGGCCCTGCCAACTAGCGCATAGTGGCAATGACGATGAAAAAGGCGGAGTTATGGCCGGAAAGTCAGTGACGTCCCTGAGCACGCATCGCAGAGCCGAGAAGCAGAGATGACCTGGTCGGTGCTATCGAGTTGTAATGCAAACCACACATTACAATGGCGGCAGTATTAGACGGTTTCATGAACGTTTCATCGATCGACTCTCCGTATAGCTCGACCTCATTGAGCCCGGCCACGGTGTGGATTCGTTGTATGGGCCGGGCCTCGGTATCGCCAGCCCTCCCATATGTGGATTGTTTCGCTGTCTCCCCGTTGCATGACGCATTTCACGGATTGACTGCGCGTTCAGCGCTCCTACTCGCAATATTACTTCAGGGCCGCTACCTCACTTTGTTTGTGTTTACTATTTACTTGTGACGAATGTGTGCATAATTTATCACTTTGCCAGATTAATATTCTACTAGGTCAATTCACGTTCACTCACTGCTTCCACTATTTGCAGTCCCTGAGCAGCTGAATCCACAACAGGCTCGCTTCAACGCACGAGCACTGTGTTGCGAACAACTCTTGCTACAAATGCGAACCTCTGCAGCACTTTCACCGTTCACCATCAATCCAGACGAAATTCCGCATCCTCGCTTCGGCCGTCACCAAATTATACTGGTTCGGGACACTGAGAGTTAAGTGTGGTCGCGGTGCAACTGCGATCAGCGTCGCCTGGCAACGCACCATTTTCGAACATTTCACCGTGAGGGTGTGACGGACTGGCTTCCTTACTGGTGGTTTACATGTTTCTCATTCTCATCATGCGTCCTTCCTCCTCTTCCATCAGTTGAGATGTGAATTAGCTCGTACCCTCCGCTCCAGTCGCATTACCTCCTTCGCCTGAACCGATCGTCACGGTCCAGTTCACCGGTGGACTGCGATCTGATCGAACAGGGCGGGTGGTCATTCTGGAACATTCTGCGATGCTACAGTTACTGCGTGCCTCGCGACTGCAAAAACTACGTTTTGTACATAATGGGAATAGGGCATTCATGCGGAAAGACATATGCATATTTCGGACACGTCTCGTCTGGAATTCATGCAAATTTCGTTTACAACGCAGCTGTTTCGTTTGATGTCCTCGAAGTAAACGCAGATTTTATTATGTGGACACGTTCTTCAGCAAAAGTACGACAATCTCAGCAGAAGGCTCATTTTTTGTCCATACTTCAGTGCAAGGTGATTAGCATTGTGCTATTCCTCTGCTGAACTTTTCTTTCCTCCAACAACGAAAAACTCGTACATGTCAGCTATAGTCTGTTTCAAGCGCGACGATAGTTGAGCATTCATGCATATTGTCCGCGTTTCTCGCCACCCTTTTCCAATCGCTGCTCACTTTCCCACGTTCATTCTCTCTCTCCAGCATCTCTCCAACTATCTTCTCCAGTGGAGCAGACTATTTGTATGGGATAGCGTTGCCTTGGACTTTTTTGTGCCCAGCTTTAAACAATGCTCAGCTTTGGGCCGAGAGTAAATCTTGCGAGTTTTTCCATGTGCCATTGATTTTGCAGTCTAAGAGAGGCGAAACGTTGCTCGCTGCTATACGAAGCCGCACTTTAAATGTATGAAGAAAGCAATCTGATTGATATTGTTGATTCCACGTGAAAGTGCATCTTCTGCTCGGCCGCCTGCTGCCTCCCCGTCTTTAACCACGCTCTCGGCGGGCAGGCGGCCAGAATAATCAAGATCAATGGCTCCGACCGCAGATGGTTTGACTTCGTGTTCGTTCCGTTCCGAGCGCCTCCATTTGTCATTTTCACGCCTCCAGCGCTTCAGATGAGTTACTCGCATGCGGTCGTCGTTGGAGTTCCAAACTCACTGAAATTCGCAAACAAGAAGTCCGCCCTTGATACAGACGCGCTGAGGAAACAAAGCGAGGGACTCATCGAGACACTGCGCGAAGCCGGTAATCTTCTGGACCTTCGTTTCCTGCGGTATTTTCCCGAGAACTCTGTCTGTTTAGGCGTTGTTGTGAGCGAGTACTGTCCAGAAAACGACTCCTCCGTCTCGAGTTTACTGGTTGGTGATGCGGCTGTGTCCGTTCACGGAACCACTCTCCTGTGTCGGCCGAAAAAACCCGGCATATCACACAGTGAGGCAAGTAGTGGTCACCGTCGCTCAGTTCCGCATGCAGCTACCACTCTTTTCAGCTTCGACGAATCCTACCAAAATGCTGTCGAACTATCCAGGAATGTCCTGAGACTATCGATGGGAAGGCTGTGGTTCTTGAAGGAGGAGACGTATTCTTCACGGGAAAAGAGATCTTCGTTGGTGTCCGTAAGCATGGGACAAATTTCGAAGGAGCTAAAGTATGCTAAAGAGATTCTTTAGCGGATTATCATACACTAACTATGGAACATAATTTAGGTTGTCGCCAAAGTATTTTGTGATCATGCCGTTGTACCTATTCATATGTCAGACAAGGCTCAAAGCCTAAGGTATTATGTCTCCCTCGTTGCTCCTGGTATTCTCGCGATAGGAATGAGTAAAGAAGCTCAAAATATCCTCAAGGTCAGTAGAGACTTCTTTTACTCACCCGAAAAGCTTTTCATTGAACACACCGATGAACCCGATGAATCGAACTACATTTGTTCAGGTTCTCGAATCTGAAACGACGCTTCGGTATAGAATTATACCAGTTGAGGACGACGATGGAGTCAATTGCATACTGGTGAACAACCGACTAATTTTCCAGCAAAACCGGGCAGCTGTGGTGAGCCTAGTAATTATGTGTGGCTTTTTAATTAGGATTCCTTACAGATGTGAGGCATTTGTTCCTTAATTTTGTGCTAGGAAACTAGGGAGGCTATGAAATAGACGAGAATTCGGGAGGCTTATTACTTTCGATGATCAAGATCAGAAGTTAACCCGCTGTGTAGCGTCAGCCCGTGATTTACGAAGACTTGTAATTTGATATGTTCTTGAGCCGCAAGCCATGCAGCCGTAACTTACCTCGGACCAGCTTTTGATGCATTTCTGGTCTTGAGAGAAATCTACATCTGATCCACGTGCTTTAATCCTGAGTTTCCGTGACAGTCCCTCCTCAAAGCCTTCGTTCTGGCACCAGCCTCGGTGCGCGTGTTGACAGATCTCTATGGAAATTATTCTGCATGAACACAAGTCCGGTCGCCATTTTGTACATTGCAGCCTTCTGTTATAGTTGCTATCTTTTGCCGATGTATTTTATACCATCAGAGAGCTCCTTTCTTTGCCTACAAAAAGATACCACCTGCTCGTTCACAAACATACAGGTGTTTGAATTTTGGAGTTACGCAGCATAGTGTCGATAGCGCTATGACGACCATTTTCTTGTATCCCAATCGGGTCTCGAGGGAAGCTGCAACTCCTCGAGATAATCGCCTTTTATACAAAAGATAGTACAGTAAGTAACTGCTCAACATTCGTTTTCTGAGTTGAAAAAGGGCACGTCTGTTCTTACACACCCCATTGTTCCACCTACGAATTGCTCGAGTACAACCAGACATCATATTTCTCAGATACATTATTTGAATGAACCATTGAGCGGAAATTACTCCATCAAAGGGCCAGGTCATCAAGCCCCATGATGATACTGCCTGCCAATATCGTCAGAACGCCTTTCTATTTAGACTGTTCTTTCACAATCCAGAATCCACCGGCCATATGTCCTCTAACAGCATTGGAGGCTTTTCTATCTCAGTTGAATATTCTAACTACTCCTTTATTTCTACTTCTGAGGCTTGGAACCTAGGAAAATTTGTCTTTGGAGAAAGAACATACAAATGCTTCGTCAGAAGACAGTTTCTATATAAATACTAGTGAACAGTGGAAAATTTGCCACAGGAGAAGAACCTCATAAGTCCACGTTGATACCACAAGGGAATTTTTCAGAAGTTCACTGCACTCCAGCCGAATGGACTTGAATTATGGACTGTAGATGTTTCCGACTTGCTCAAGGTCCATTTCAATTCGTGACCTAGTTACCAATTTTCCAAAAAAGAATTTTCTCAACGGTTCTATTATAGGCTGGTGCACCTCTGGCGCGACACTGCCTTCTAATCCGAGAGATGAAATCGCCCAAGGATTTCTTCTCCTGAAACTAGTGCACTTGCGGTATAACTGCAGACTCTGATGAAGAGGAACATAATTGTGAAACTGCCTACCTCGCTAGTGCACAATAAAATCCCCGATCTTTGAGAATTCGTTCTTAACGCTTCTGTTATTTTCTTATCCATATCCGTTATAACACTGCCAAAACAGACAGCGAAACAGTAACAAGCCATTGAGTAACGCATGTCAAGGATCACTAGCTCCTCGCCATGAATTCATAGATGCTCGATAACCCTGAAGCTCAGCTATGAGGAGATGGCAAGGTACGAAAGCAAACGCGTTTTTGCGCCATAAAATCTTACGTAAAGCTAGTCAAGCATTAAGCACAGCTTATTTTGTTATGTACAAACTCGGTAGCAAAGATAAAAGGTTTTTTTTCTCTCGAGTATCTATGAATTCATAGAACCACAAAACACCGGAAATCATGCAAGGAATAAATGCTATGTGTTACATTACAAGATCGAAAAGTTTGTGTAATTAATCTGCAATAAATATTATTTAGCATACAATAATGCCTCTTTTCAACGAAAATACAATAGATTGCATGAAATTCATGCCAATATTATGAGTGGACGGAAATAATTATAGGAAAAGTGAACAAAATAAAACAACTCCGATCGCCAAAGCGGCAAATGCGAGGCATTAAGAGAAGTCAACGACGTCACCGAACCATTTCGTCGTTACGTATAACGAAATGGACACCTGTATGGTACCGTATTTATAAATAAAAATAAATAGACAGCTAGGGAGCGTGAAGGAACAGGAGAACATGCATGAGAGAACATCACGACTGCTTTCCTCGCCTACGAAACAGACGGCTGGTTCACTTGTGGACTCCACGCTGGATCGCCAGCGGCCATCATCGTTCCACGGTCAGCCTTAATAATATGAGCATTTTGAATATACCGAACCACACAGAGATTCAACTGCTCCAGAATGTTTACCTTTTTGCCAAGTGCCATGAAACCGTAGATTGTCCCACAGGCAAAGATCATGCCGGATCCAAGAAAAGTGTTCAGTTCAAAACACATAATGATAGGCGTTATACCCATTCTAAAATATAAAGTATTATGTGTGACTGATGTATTTCTTCACCATTTCTCCTCTATCTGGCTTATATGGCCTCAGCATTTTTTTAAATCAAGGTAATTGAATTACGATTTACAAGAAAAAAAAACATGAGTGGGACGTAGAACTAAAAATGCAGTCCCGGGAACCACAACGCGCTGAGATATCGTGGAGGGTGACGACTATGCAGGTCTTTTCGTCAATTTTCTTGTTCTATGGTCTCCCTCCAATGCAGCATTGCTGCTTTGTTCATCCACGATTTCGCCTGAGAAAGCAAAGGAGAAAAAAACGAGGCATTTTGCATCTTCCCAGCAGCAGAGAAAAGGGAACTTTGAAAAGAATGGAAAATCCCCTGGTGCTAAGTGGCTTCATGCGCTCTAAGGCAGCACCCTATCTCAGAATCGTTCTGGAGATTTTCACATTAAAAGTCTCCAGTGTTTACTGACCAGAGTGGTACATGTGATCCCGTTCAAAACTGTAGCAAAAGGCCGTTTTCGAGCCGCAATCCTTGAGGAGCCAGTAGGCGGAGTCATGGGGGCGGGCAAACGCACTATCTGATTAATTTACTCCCGGGAGCGCACTTTTTGAAGAAATCTGCACTGATTGTGACAGTTTCTCATCCACTCCCTAAGGGAAGAGAAATTGTGCTTCATATGTGACAAGTAAGTGAGCACTTAATGCGGAAACCGTGTTATACCTCTCGGTTGAGCCCACAGGCTTGCCAAGAATTGAGAGTCGAGGTTTTCTCAGAATTTTTGTACGAAATCGTATATACCACTCTGATCAACAGTCACTAGAGACCCTTCCTATGCGCAACTCTCGGAAAAAAAATTCTGAGCTGGGACGGTGCCTTTGACAGATTAGCATCACAGCATTACATCGCTGAGTTCAAAAAGAACAGAAGGTCCCATCTTTTAACCAGCAAAGTGAGCTGGTAATCGGAATGTCAAGTGTCAATTATGCAATGATCGTATATCTTCCAGGGAGGTAACCGAATAACCGGCACAGTAGGGGTCACGGAGAATGAGACAGAGAGGGGAGGAGAGAATGAAGGAGCGAGAAGAAGATAAACAGGGAGGAGATGAAGGTGGAGAGGACGGGAGGGAGAAGTGGGGTCCCCTACAATATAAAAGTTTTCATGATGGCATAGAATTCGGGAAACCCTTTTTTTATGATTGTGGATTCAAATAATCGAAAATAGATATTGAGATGGTTGAAAAAGCGTAAGACATAGGAATGAACATTCTCGAAATTAATAGAAACTGTCAATTTACAAAAGCAAAACAGGAAAAATTCGACCCATACTTTGGAAGCGGATACACACGATGTTCCTATTCCAGTTGGAACGATGAAAAAATCGTGATTTGTAGAGAGAATGGTGAACGATGCTGACTATTTGGTCAAGAATTACTCAAACTCAGAATGTGTTAGTACAAATAATGACAGATACTAGAAAAAAACTTACGCCCCATACAGAGCAGCTTTGTGCCAATGCTTTCGGGACTCGCTGAATTGTGCGAGTTTCTCAATGAAGTCTACGAACATACAACAGAAAGGAGCTTCTAATGCAATGATTAAAAAGCCGAACACCCTGAAACGATTAGGATTGGATCGGAAGCACATATTCAGTGGAGGAAGAACCCACATCTGTAGTAAAACAGCAATGATACAAGTAGCCGAAAGTGACAGCAATCCTAGCGCTCCAAAGAATATCGCCAGGAATCCACCGATGATTCCAACGCCTTTGGCAAGAAATCGGACCCACCTAAAGCACACGCTGTGTTCGAAGAGTGATAAAATTGAGGATTGAGTCCATTGCAGTGCTGAGGTCTACTTCACACGTATTATTTGTGATTTAGAGAATGGTTATGAATCCATGTATAAGAGCAAAACAGTGCTAAGACTCTGATCGTAGAGCTAGCTTCAATTCCCATATTGTAATACCAATCACAAGTTCTGATATAAAATGTAGCTAGTTCAGGGGCGATTTGCACACTAAGAGGATTATAGTACATTGAATGAGGCAGGAAAAATAGGAATTGGAGAGGAAAAACTTCAATTTACTCAGGACATACCCGAAATTCGCGGGAAACAAGCCGATCGTTTTCAAAATATGCAATTTACACGGGAATCACGCAGAATTCGCTCGAAAGGTTGGGGAATTTTTTGCGATGTACGCAAGTTACCAGGGTATTCTTCAAAATCTTAGCGGAAGTCGTCTGTACCATCACAGTTCATTACGCTGTCCATTAGTTTCCAAAAATCACTTTGCCATTTTCTATCATTTTCAACTTTATTTATTCCACACCTTTCCACACTTTTTATTACTCCCATTTTCAAACAAAGAGAAGCTAGGATCCATGAACGTACAACCAAGCAAACTGGGCTAGTGTACCAAGTTTAGCATCCTGCGTTTCCTAAAACTGTGTGGTCTATACGAGAACCAATCACGTTAGCCAACCTTGCTTTGCTTAGATATCGTTTCATGGATCCCAGCCTGGGAGTGAGCTGGTTGCCCGAGACGGCTGGTTGCACTGTCACCAAAGCCTGTAGATTTCCCACCTATCCGTCTACAGATAGCTTCATGAACCTTGAACTGAAGGCAGGTAACTATCACAACCTCCTAGTTGGGTAGAACCTGCCAAAAAAGCTAGAATGGATAGCGAGGACTAACCATGGAAAATTGGCATTTGGGTCATGCTCTGCTTGCATTTGCGTTGATACTCCCGATGCAGCCGCCCCCATGGCTAGCCTGGAAATGATAAACATAAACAAATGACGTCACTAAGTGCAGTCCACAGAACACAACGATCACACGGGTGAGCGAAAGCGAACTCAAACGAAAGAAAGGGTTATTCCGCGAAATAGCACTGGACAACGTCCCGAAGAAAGGCATGGAAGCGTGTTACGAGGTGAATCGATCGATATCTTGTGATGCTCGGATGGCTATCTCGATCTGATAAAAGCCTATTGACATATGGACTGACATCTATTGTCAAACAACAAGCAAGGCATCTTTCCAAACGTGGAGCAGAAGCCTGTGTAATTGGATACAGCGACGTTGCGGTGATCAAAGTGGTTGCAAAAAAAAAAAACTTCCATATCAGACGAAGAAGAGGAAGAATTGAGATAACAACAGATTGTCGTTATTTTTAATGCTACAAATACCAGAAATTAGGATACGTCCAAAAGAAAAATGGTAAAGCATCGCTAGTTAAGTACCCAAGTACACCCCCTGAACAGCGAATGTGTCCCAAATTAACAAAAAGTCCATTGTTCCCTGCACAAAGCTCATTCATTTAAAAAAAAGTATTAGCGTTCAAACTAATGCGATATTTTGACGATGATAAAGTGCTGTATACATATGTATACATGTATTACCTGTCACTAACAGGCAGTGCCTCATCTCAGAATCACTTTGGAGATTTAGACATGAAAAGAACCTGCAAACGGCCCTGATAACAATGATGTGCATATTTTCTCACAAAAGCGTCAAAAGTAACCCCCTTTGAACCCTTATTTTTGGAGAGTTCAATGTGTCCATGCTTCGGCGCCCACCGTATTTGAAGCGCAATTTCTTGTGGGAGTTGTCGTGGAGCGGGGACCTCAAACTCTAAAAACGAAGTACTCAAAAACGGTTTTTCGGTGCTTTTGAAACGGTAGCTTCTTTTAATGTCAAAATCTTGAAATCGATCCTTTGCTGAGGCATTGCCTCTAACCAAGATCCCAAACAATGTGAGTGGATACTAAACGCTTGGTTAGCATACGGACATGATACAGTGACATAAACAATACGTCACACTCTTACGTACTATGCGGAGAAAAAAATTAACTCTTCTGAAAATGCCAAGCTTCAACGATCAACGAACATGAAACCTACGAAGTCGTCATTTTAAAGAGGATATATTTCAAGGACGATTTTTACGAGGAAATTTCCACCATTTTAAAAGAACTGCAGGAACATCCGACTTTTACCACTAACGATACGGGTAGATGAAGGAGCAGGTAAATTGCCGCAAACTTGTGACTTGAGGTATTCAGAGCAATTTTACGAGGGATGGCACCGCAATCCAAATTTCGTTGGTTTTATTGGTGGACTCACCATATGCGCAAGAAGTGGACATTTCAATTGGAGGGTTATTGCCCAGACCAACATATCAAGCCAAATTTACGCTGAGATTGACAAATGTCAAGCAGGCTTGTCGCTCGTCATCTCCATGATTGGCTACACAGCTATACGTAGCCGTCGGTGAGGGGAGGGGGTCGCGTGAGGTGATCGGATGAACAAAAAAAGGAATAGAAAAGTGAGGCTTGCGAGTTACAAATGGAGCAAAAATTAATTAGAAAACTAGAGCAGCAAAGATAAATAAATACATAACAGTAATAAAAATTAGGAACTCAAACCAAATCATCCAAAATTTTTACCAACTTTATATAACAATTTTGCAAAGTTATCACACTCCCCAAGACTGCCACTGGTAGCCATCTCTTCTTCAACTCAAATGGAGTGAAATCATTTCCATAACGTACGACTAAAAACTGGATTCCATGCGCTGGGATGTAAAGGTCCCTCCTCCCTAAGGAAAGGTCTAGGGGTTCTGGATTGCAGAAATTCGGGAGAAGTAATCCAGCGAGTGTGGATGAGTCGAGGCAGGGCGTGTCACGATTCTGTAATTGACCCTTTCCTCGCGTGACCCAATCATAGCAACATGACCCGCCCCTTTTGCCTCATAAGGTCCCACACCCAGAAGTAGCCATCTTGTCTAACTTAGGTCCTACCCCAGTGGCATGGAAAACAAAGCCGTGAGCCTTCATCACAAACAAACTCACTGCAAGGAGATCGGTTTGTTAATTTAATTCACTCGGTCACATTATACAACAGCATCGTGGATTTTTTTGGCTCAACATATAATATATAAATTCCTTGTGATTTCATTTTGAGAAAATCATACCAAGTCATAAAAAATACAAACAAAAAATAGCTTGTTCAATCTAGCAAGAACAATGCAGCCCCCAAGATCAGTTGAAATAATTCTAGATGAAGGGAAAGAAAATGCCCTTGTCTCAGCGCGAACTGGTAAGAAACTGTAGAAACCAGTGGGCGGGGTGCAGATCTCGGTATAGCCAGTAACTTCAAAGACGTACTGCACAGAACTGCTCACACTATGCTATCAATAAGCGACGTTCTCACGACAATTTTGCAACTTCAAAGAAAAATTTACAGCGAAAGGCCACCCGTTTTTTGCAGGGACAGCCGTGTACAACCGTTCAATGACAACGACTACTGCTCGGCTGTAGTTGCCCTGACTCGTACAACGAGAACGTAAACCTTAAGCTTCGTATAGGAGGAATGCGAAACATGCATGGCAAGCACTCAGCTAGACGCCCTGAGGGAGCGATCGATAAGGTGAAAGCCAGATGAACCAGCGCGCAACAATCTTGGGAAAAACGCTACAGCCTTAGGTGGTCGCATTAGCTGCCAAGGGAAAATCCACTACCACAACAACTTAACCAAGGCTAAATGCTTCCTCCGCTCCGTATGTAGCAGTGATATGGAATGCAGTCGACGAAAGTAGGGTCATATCGACGAGAGATGGGCTCACGTTATGGATTGAAATCGTATGAATCATATATAAAAATGACAGTGGTCGGCAAAATGCAATACACCCACAAAAATTGTTATTTTTGAGATGAGTCGTGCCTCATGTGCAAGGTTTCCTGTCAATCGTATCTACGAGAAAAATAAGAGGGACGGTCACCCACCTGTAAACACACTGCGATGGAAAGCACAACCTTTTGCGGATGATATGAGGGGGACACCCAACGACATGTCAGT
>JARK01001457.1:503372-517816 GCA_000688135.1 Ancylostoma ceylanicum | reverse complement strand
TCTTACGGTACCCCCCCCAGCCGATACGGCTACCGATGGAGGGAACAGCACTGCTACTCCCACAGCGGCACCGGTTCGTCCGTCTGCTTCAGCTTCGAAAACCGTGCCCATAACAACAAAGCCAACAACTGGTCCGGCCGCTACTCACGTCACCGAACAGGAGGAGCCATCAGAAATAGTGCAGAATGGAGCGTCAACTGCTGACAGTGCTGTCAACGTCTCATCTATTGTAAATTCAATTCTCGATGGATCACTGTGTCTTCGGCCTAACGATCCGCACCAGTCTTCCCGTTCGAGCTCCGTGCCACCTTCCCCAGGCTCGAAGTCTCATTCACAGTCGCATTCTCCGGATGCTAGCTCAAGTACTCCTCCTGAGCCACTCGACACCACCAAGCGTGCCCGCACTCGAAGCGCTCCACCACCTCCCGCATCTGGTTACTGCACCGTTCCCGTTGAGAAGTCGCCGACTAGAGGACGGACTGCGACCACTGATGCGAAGAAACGTGGAATGGAGTCGCAGAATATGCAGTCGGATACCGACAACCTGCCGAATAATGATTATGCCGTTGCCCAAAACGAAACTTCCGCGAAGAAAACGAAACTTGAAAGCACTCCTTCCAGAAAACGATCGGCCCCTCTTAGAAAGAATGCGATCACTGAACCCAGGTTGTCACCAGGTTTGTCAGAGCACGATTTCCATCGGCGTTTAAATGCAAAAAAGCACTTTATTATAGACAACAGTCATGCCCAGTCTGCTCATGGAAATACAGACGTCGCGATGCCCGAAAAAGGTGAGAGAAATTTCACGCAACGAATGTTCATCTCCATTTCGATATAGCAGATGTAGAAATAAAATTTGACAGATGTGTCATTATTGGATCAGTTGCTTCCTGCGGACAGTGCGAAACCGAGAACACCTCCTGCATCCAGTAAGTGCTACCGACTTTCTTTGCAATTGTATGAACGAGTTCCAATGGTGACAACGCTAATGTACTTCAGATGTTTCAATCCTTGACAAGCTGCTTCCTTCAGACGATTCTAAGAATGACACCTCGTCTGCAACTTCCGTCGGTATGTTTTCATCATTGGAAGTTGTACATTGGCAGGTATATGAATATCTGGACCTGTGTAACGAAAATGGAAAAATTAATTTCCTTTGTATATCTGAAAGGAACAGGTGAGAGTCTCGGAGCATGATTTGGTTTGTTTGTTTTCAAAAACTAGAGGAACTTCTGCTCCGGAATCTCCAGCCTGCGAATCTGAGGAATCCTTTGTCAACTGAACAATTTACATAAAAGTTGCACTTTTTACCTTTCCATGAAGTCAAATGAGATCGAAACCATCAAATCGTTCTCTAGAATAGAAATGCGTGGGAATTATTTGGTTGTTTATCCTCAAGTAGTTATATATCGGAGGTATTTGTTATTAAAGGCATGTCAATTCTCGACCAGCTACTACCACCAGATCCAAATAGTGAAGTCCGTCCGTCTTCAACGGGTATGAACTAAACGTACGTAGGTTACCTCTGTTTACTGAAGATTTTAATTTCTAGGACCACCTCCAGATATCCGTTCGCAACCAAAGGCGCCTAAAATTAATCGCAGTGAGTTACAGGAAATCCCGCCTATCACCTTCCACGAGCCCTTCCCACATCAACATGTTTTTGTACATTAACTTGCAGATGTACCAATACTGGAGCAGCTCCAGCCACAGCACACTTCTGCTATGTCAATGAAAGCTGCTGAACAATTGGAGCAATTCAAGCTTCAGGCTAAACTGAAGGAAGAGAAGGTCTGGTTACTCATGACAAAAAGTGCACGATTCCAAATCGTTTTGCCTCAATTTTCTGCAGAGGAAACAGCTGCGTATGGATGAGGAGCAACGCCGTCGTGAGAGAGACGGTCAGCGTGCTACTGGTGGAGCAGACAGCCGCAGTGAGATTAGCGGCCATCGTCCTGTCCAAAATTCGGGCGGAAGTCGCGACATCAGCAGGGAACCGCACCGGGAAGGCCACCGCGATCATTCCCATGATTCTCACGGCGACCACTCTTCCGCAGGTGCTACTCCTGGCAATACGTCGTCCCCAAGCCACAGTTATGTGCTAACGCATGAAGGGGCAATGCTTCGTCGCAAGGAACAGGTGAGAGTGCCTGTGGTATTAGTTTATGTTGTGCTAATGTTTGCATTGTGCAGGAAAGAAGAATGCGCGAACTGGCCAAAGATGTTGACCTCACGAGCCAGATGGAGTTGATGGCGAACTTTGAGGCCAGCTTTTAGTTAAAGATCTCTTTAGTGCCTATATCACTACATGTTACGAGTCGAAGCCAATGCCGGTGTAAGCAATTGCGATTGCGTGTTAATTTGTTCTCTTTTTGAGAGTAGTTCTGTCTCTTTATTTCCTCGCTGATACGAGTCTAGGTAGAGGAAATTATTAGCTACTGGAACAAGACCATGCTGAACTCGTCAGACCGTCGCAACGTTGTTATGATTTTGTTGCGAACTTTGGGGATAATACGCATTCAAAAAGCAAGCCTAATCACCACTGAAAAGATGGGAAAATTTTGAAGCAACCATGCCCACATACAGTTCTTACGCAACAAAGTTCAATTGAATCCTTGTTCCTCTGCCTAATGATTTCTTCAAATCTTTTTAAAAAATTCTTGTCATTTTTTAATGTGCTGGGACAACTAGATACAACATTTGTTATCTTGTTGTTTTCGTATATAGTTATTCTTCGATCAAGTACGTGTTTTCATGAACTACTTCCGTCGTTGACGGTTAGCTGTAAAACTGCTCCACGCTCACAGACCCGAAATTCTCGTCTTACACCTCGGCTTTCGCGACTGAGGTTTTTTACCATAAAATTTTACAGTATTCATTGATATAAATTTTCTTATTCAGTTTGGAAACCTCAAATTCTCTGAGACATTTTTTCGTATATTTGTTAATCTGGCTTTGTATTTTCGTTACCTTCTTATATAGCGGCTTGCACATGATGAAACGGCTGAGATTACACTGATGTGCACGACAGAGAATTGAGTGTGAGAATCATATAACTTAAGTTGTATACTGCATTAAAAAGCAGGATAGTTTGCAATAGTGAACCCAAGCACACCTCAGCTATCAGTCATGTGCCAAGCAGCTATACCGACATTTGTTATGAAGCTGAATTTGAAGTTGTATACTGTAGAATTAGTTTCTGTTCCTTCTTTTGTTATTCTGTATCTCTATGTTGATCCGAGAATTAGAAGATTTTTTTGTAATGGAACTTTGTACAGATCACCGCTGTTATGCAATATCTGCATACTACAGTTATCGCAGTTGTATGTTTGACAGAAGTGTTGGTGGTTACCAGTGACTAATGTTGCCATAGACACAATCTAGCCGATAGACGCTTTGAAGGAGAATTTCCATGGGAAATGAGGGAAAGTTCCGTTGGAAAACAGATTTCGATAAGCATTAGTTCAAAAGAAAAATTAGTGAGGTAGTGTTGCTCTAGAGCTTCGTCCCACTGTGATCACCTCAGCGATCTTCTAGTACATTTTTGGGTTTCGGGGGCTGAGGTTGAGAGCATCAACCTCGCAGAAATTACGGCACCGCCGAGAATCACTCAAGGATGCTATTCCTCGAGGACTACTGCTACACCCCAGTGCACCCGCCAACTGCGTCGACAGGTAGACGTCCGTCTATGAGTTGGATAAAGTAAAACCAGTAAGTGATCCAGCAATGGACATAAGCCCACATTCGGAGCCCAAAACATTCGGAAAAAAGGGATTTGCTACAGCTTTGCTTATTATCACCACTTGAGGTCTGCACTTTTGTACTGTAACAAAGGTTTCGTGGGGTTAAGGTATGTAGGTGTACGGCTGATGCGCTGTTTCACAGAATCCTCCTAAATTTTACATAGATCCCTATGTATTGTATTCATTACGGTCATCAATATGACTTTGCTCGACCCTCACACTCCGAAATCCCTCTCAGTGTCCTACAGCAATGCTATCGTCCCATCACACAAACGAGGTTACGATACAAAATGGATAGGGTGTTCAGGTACATCATCTTGAATAACACTTCTATGCAAAATTCCAGCAGGAATTTCTGTGAGCTACTGCATCTATCATATATCTACCGCACCTACTGAAGTGGAGTTATACTACAAACTGGATACGATAGTTATCGAGATCAATATGAAATACAAAATAGGAAGAAGAACACATCTGAAAAAGAAGAGAGAGTCAAACCGCTGCTTGTACAAAAAAAAAAGTGTGGAAATAAGTTCGTTCGTTTCGACAGTGCGTTCCCCGTGACAGCGGGTCTGCTGCCATTGGGGCACGCTACCCGGTGGGTACAGCTGACCTACGATTAATCCGGTGACTTCGGTATGTTTTATCGCTTCTTTCCTCCTATAGTTGTTCTTTCTTAGTTCTTATAACAAATACAGAGAGCAAAAAGCGATAAAACCCAAGGGAAACGCCGCATCGATTGACAATCAGCTGTAGAGCCGGTCGAGTCGTGTGACCTAATGGCAAAGGAGCTGCGCGAATCGACCATACAATTGTCCAAAACATTGAAAACAGGAAACGGGCAGCTAATTTATGAGCACACAATGAAATTTGACTGAATTTATAGAAATGGAAACCCACAAACGTTGAGTTTACAAGCGTGTGGAACAATTCGCTGGATGATCATTTTCTCATTATTTAAGCATTTGTCCGAGAATCGACTTGTGGTCTTGCTTATATCTTCTAAGGTTATGATACATTTGTGATAAATTGTAAGTTTGATAAGACAGAGTACATCCTCAAATTAAAACTATCCTTACTTTGTTTGTCAGCCATCTTTTCTCATCCACATCGAATGAGTATGGTCGTGCAGTATTAAGTAAAAAGTTTGCAACTTTTGAATTTCCATGATTCTTTCAAGACAGGCTAGACCAGGTGTCCGCCGACTTTTTTTTACTTTCTTTTCTCGTGGTCACCACGATCCAAACGTCTGTAGTGGCAGACATTGCTACGCATCCGTCGCACAACCCAGTCGCCAGGTTGCTGCATGGAGCAGTCGCTGACAAAATTAAGCAGCAGCTTTGCGACAGGGTTCGACGTTTGGATCGCAGTGACCAGGGGAATTTTTTTTATCTGAACCCAGTTGTCGTGGTTCGGGCGGTTCCTTGTGGCTTTGCGGAAATTGAGTGCGTTTTTTTTGTGTGGATTGTGCGGTTAACAAATGGATGAGTTCCATCTGTCATTCGCCGCTGCTCTTTCGTCTGGACAAGGGATAGTCGATGTCGAGCGAATTCCCACAGACCTCAACGTGCTCACCATTTTTTAACGTGTATTCTCACCATTATACAGTTTATCACCCGCCCTCGATTGTTTACGAGCTATGAAAGGGCACGATAGCGTATTTATTTGTATATTTTACAGTGGGGAAGAGTATGTTTGGTGGATTCAATCCGAGCATATCATTAACATCGCGTCATTGTGTAACCGGTTACCAAGGGTAAGAGGCACTGATCGTTGACCGTACAGTGATCTACAAGCACCATATTTTCCGTTTCCGGCTATCGTTTTCATACCGTTCATCCCGCTATTTCCGTTTTGTTTATCGCTATTTATTCGCATGCGTCTATATTCACTCTTCCATCAGATGAGCGTCGTTCGCATTTTGTGCGTTCTCCTGGTGGTACTCTCCATGGATCTCTCCGTGGGTATGACAAAGGATATGACCCGTCTCGAAATGGCTGCTCAACGTGTAAGTTTCCAGTTTTAATCCTTATCTTCGTTTTTTTTTTCGAAACCCCAAGGGTCTTAGCAAGAGAATCCAGTTTTTCATCGCTTTCATCGTGAAATGCACTGTTTTGAAATGTGTTCACAGAGCTATACTAGAACTAATTGTGTCTTCATAGACGAACTATTGTCAGTTATGAGTTTTGAAGGCCTTCGAGCAGATATTGAGGGAGAGAGAGGGAGAGAGAATACAGTAATGATTCAGTAACAGTGATTTTTTGTAATCAAAGAGGAACAGCTGCGTCCAGTTATGACATAGAGTAAGATCCTTTATGCAGGCCGAGTTGAGGGAATCTTTTACTTCGTATGAGTAACATTCTTGCCTAAATCCTTTTCTGTTGTTGTGGTCATGTACTTGTTATAAAATTCTTTTCTCGGCTCGGATCCATGAAACGCTAACCACACAAACCAACGATGGTTAGTTATCTATCTTGGTAGGTTATCCTGTAGACAACGCGATGTTAGGACACGCAGACCTCCAAAGTTGGTTTGCTAGCCTGGTTTGGCCTGGTTACGCGTTCATGAATCCCAGCCCTGAATGGTTGGTGAAATTACGATCTGCTTGTTCTTCTTCATTTTCCATACTTTTTCAGAGAGCTGAGATCATTCACCGTTTGGATTCCATTATATTACTTACTTATATTTCTGTGCTTGTGGTGATTGTTCTCACGTCATGGCTGTTCAAACACTATCGTTTCATGTTTGTGCATGAGACCGGTCTGACGCTGTTCTACGGTAAGTGAAAGTACTACAGGATCTTAAAGTTTCCATAGTTGTTCTTTGAACATTGCGGTATGGGGGGGGGTCAATTAATTCGAGCCCCTCGCGTAGTTTCGTTGGTGGGCGGCCTGTCGCTGTGCGCGCCTTCTGGAGGGAGTTAGACACCCTGAAAACTCAGCTTCAAGTCGTTCTGCGTGGCAACTAAGTTTGCGTGTATCATTATCTTTCCCCTGGCTATAGATTTGCCTTTTGAAATACTTTCATAAGTGTATATAATTCTCATTGGGTAAATGCAGCATAGGAATCGCCCACCAAACTTCCTCCCGGCACAACCATTTACTTTTCGATTACACTAGCCACAATTGATACGAGTAGTATAGCGCACATCATGTTTTTCCAACTTACAGGGCTACTGATTGGTTTTGTTATTCGCTATTTTGACATTGGTTTGTTGCAGTCACAAACGTTAGATGTAGTTCTTAAGGATCACAGGGTAGTTGAAGAACCGCCGGATTATTTGAGGTTTGAACATAACCTAGAAAGCTTCCGTTTTTTTGCTACTTGAGCGGATATTTTAGGCTAGAAGTTAAGCCGGAAGGAGCTCCTCGAGTGTCATTTCATTATGAGTTGATGGAGGGTTTTTATGCTGATAAGAAGAAGCACAATGAACAAAAGATTGAACAGAAGGTTAGTTTTTTCATTTTGATTTGGAGGGGTTGTAACTGCCTCAAGTCTCAGCAGTTAGAAGGAAATTTTACTTGCTTATGGTGCTATTATTATTTAGAGTGCATTCTCACCCGAGATATTCTTTAACATTATGTTGCCGCCAATCATCTTCAATGCCGGCTACAGTCTCAAAAAACGACATTTTTTTCGAAACATCGGCAGTATTCTGGCTTTTGTTTTTATTGGAACAACTGTGTCTTGCTTTGCAACTGGGTACGTTTCCACTGGTTTTGCCATATATAACTTCTGTCGTCGTGACTGACGGTTTGACTGACAAAAACTGTGCTTCCATGTCAACGGAATGCTAGTAGGATAGAGGCATATGTTCTAACATGTGTAAAATATTGTTTCTCCATCAATTGCCACTGATCATTCAGGGCAATGATGTACGTGTTCACAAAAATCTTTGGAATGGGGTTCAGTTTTCAAGAGTTGTTGTTCTTTGGCGCAGTTATTTCCGCCACTGATCCTGGTGAGCGGATTTATTCTGATGCAACATCGCTGGTCACTTCATACATCTCTATTTCTGACATTTCAGTCACTGTCATCTCAATTTTCGCTGAAATGAATGTCGAAGCAGATCTGTTCGCTCTTGTTTTCGGTGAAAGTGCTCTCAATGATGCTGTCGCTATCGTGCTGTCCAGGTACCGAGTTTTCCGACTGAGGCCTTCTTTTTAACCTCTAATTGTTCTTCTCATTCTTTAGTACCATCGACAATTTCTCTGCAGCTGATGAGGTTGGATCGCATGAAATTGTATTCGCTCTAGGGAAATTCGCATACATATTCTTTGGTGAGGCATTTTTCCATTCTCTTAACAAGGTACATAACGTTTAAGTTTGGTTGACATTAGAAAGTTCTGTGCTGTGTGCAAAAGCCCAGTGCGAAATTGTTTTCATATGTTTTTTTTTTTGCCAAATGTGTGGGGATAGCAATTTCTTTTCAACGTATTGTGAGAATTGGTCGATCTTCAACGTGCGAGATTAGGTTAACGATATGGTGAATACTGAGTGTATAGGTTATAAGACAATATAGCATTGCCACTGTAGAACCCTAACTGACTTGTGATTGGATGAAAAAGCGACAGATTCCATCGGATCTCAATCAAAATACAACGTACGAATTGAAAAGAAAATGTGTGAGAAGAAACATCAAAAGGGTTAAGTAAGAGTTTTCTTCGAAATTTTTATACATACACCTTATAGGTTCGCTGTTGCTCGGCTCGATGCTCGGATGCGGCAATGCGCTGATTACAAAGATGACAGCGATTGCTGAGCATCCATTATTGGAAAGTAGTCTGTTCATTCTCGTTTCCTACATCTCTTTCCTTCTTGGAGAGGTGGTAGGGCTAACTGGTGCGTTCATGCCTTCTATCGGATGATCTGTAGAGGATCCCTAAACATGATGCTTGTCACTCACACTGATGTATTCGGTACTCTTTAAGGAATCGTGTCTGTGTTGTTTTGTGGAATCTCGCAAGCACACTACACCTACAACAATCTTTCTGAAGAATCGCAGCACACAACAAAACAGTTCTTCCAGGTGCGACAACTAACCATTATAGTTTGTTATCAGTAATAACTTTTTTCAGATGATTTCGTTTGTTCTTGAGAGCTTCATATTCTGCTACATCGGTGTCAGTGTTTTTGTGGCTAATAATCAGAAGTGGAACATAGCATTCCTTGTGTTTGCTTTGGTAAGTGATCTATCGTGTCTAGCCTGACTTATAGTGGAGTTTGCGCGCTTCACATGAAACGTAGGTCGGTCTGCCTCCGAAATTTTTCTGGTAATCTATCTAAAATTTGCCTTCATGTTGTTCGTGTGAAATTGTCAGATCAAATGCAGAGCCGACCTGGTAGGTACCTAGGTGATTGTTTAGGAGGTGTCTAAAAACCCCTGAAGTGAACACGAGCCCTCAATGATTACGTGGGAGTCTGGAAACTGCCAGTAGATATGTATAAAGAATAAGTAGGCACTAAAAACAGTGGTGTTACACTTGATTGTAGACATTAGATGGTGTAAAAGATGCACATAGTCACTTGGTGGCATAAGGGCTGATGGCACAAAAGTTCACAAGGTTTCCTTATCCTCTTGAAATCCTTGAAACTGCAAAGTCATGGGCAAGCGATCAAACGTCATTATTTGAAAATTTCTTTGTTATTACACAGTCGGATGCTTCTTGCTCACCAGACTATTTAGTTTTGTTCAATTTTCAAATTACTCCTGAATTATCGAAAACATCCGAATTCCAGATTTCAATCACAGCTGCTCGTGCTCTGTTTGTTTATCCACTCAGTTTCGTATTGAATCTCCGCCGCCGTCCACGTCTTCCGCGATCTTACCAGCATATGCTGGTGTTTGCCGGCCTTCGTGGTGCTATGGCTTTCGCACTTGCTGATAGAAACACTGCTACCGACAACCGACAGGTATAGTCCGTTTCAAAAATTGCGATAGTTGAGTGTTTGTGCTTACCACTTGCGTTTCTCGCCTGTCTCTCCGAATACTGTTTCTCGCGTTCTCTCTTTCTCTAACATCTTAACTACCACGCTCCCTGGTGAAATACACTATAGTATGAGTGGTTTTATTCACGCTTCAGCACTCCGATTGGTTACAGTTGCGCCGTTCAGGTGATCTGTTCGACTACTGCTGCTATTGTTATGGTGACGGTATTCTTTAATGGTGGTATGACGTCGTGGATGATCGATTATCTTGGAATCAAGTAATAATTCACACTAGATTCAAGCACACTTCTCTGGCAATGGTTACGTTTTCAGGCACGGCTGCGTAGGGGAACGCTCACGAGCTGAGACCGACAATAATATGCCTCCGGTTCGTTATAGTTGTTTGGAATTGCCTGTCCAGAATCTTGTGAATCGAATTCTTCAGAGCGAAGTTGATGATATGCGCCTTGCGGGCACTCCTCTCACACCGAGTGGCTCGAATCCTTGGGATAAGGCATTCCTACCCCGCAAGTGGTACAATTTCGATGCAAAGTGAGTCACTTTTTTTGTTCCTGATACTTACCAACCAATTTCTCTGGTTGGGGCAGTCAGGATGCAGTTCTAGCGTTCTGAAATGGCTCTTACTTGTTACTCATTGTGATAATTCTTGTTCACATGATGATTTGCCTCCTTCTGAGCCTCGTTCTATGCGACGGGATCCTCAGTGTTATTTCCGCGAAGCTTCCGGGACTGGAAATACCGCTATATTTCACTCGTACAAAGCAAATTCGCGTTAAAAGACGAGGCACATATCTTCACCCTCCCTTCCGAATTTTTATTACACATTCAGATGTTTAGACCATGTCGTGAAGTGACCACTTCAGAAGTGTGATATGAAATCATTGGAGCTTGAGAGATTGATTACGTTTTCGTGGTGATTTTTACTGGGACCAATGTTTTTTTAGCTTCATGAAGCCGCTTTTGACCCATGCAACCCCGTCTCTGGAGCAGACATTGCCTCCGATTTGCCTTCCATTTGCTCGCTTGTTCACTTCGGCGAAGCAGGCAGCTGCCACCGACAATCCTTCCAACGACTCCAGTCCTTGTGCCTCCGTCAACGTTGTTGAAGGTAAGTTTTTTTTTCTGTGCAAATTTCATTCAGCAAATGTAGTCTTCACTCATAGTTTTCTTATTCCTCAGGATGAATTCATCTCACCCATATTCGATCATGTCGCGTTTTCACGGGCTCTACCAGACGTTGTTCTTTAATTTGCAGCCTTTCTGGACATAATTGCTTTCCTGTGAGTAGATGTTTGATGATTTTGAGGAATATTCCAGGCAATATTTGCTGTTGCGTAGATAGGTTGTGCTATGCCATATGTGTATCCTGAACTGTATATATGCTTGTGTCTGCTGAGAAGCTTTGATCCTAATAATCTGGTTTTACTGTTTTAAATGCGCTGATCCGCTTATTTGCTGAGCTTTGCTTGCCAATGTGGCTTCGTTTTGGTCGTCAGTTCTCTATATCTGAGCGTTCAGCTCGAAGCTATTACAGGTGAACTTTAAGGACTCCGGTTGTGACCAGTCAGAATTGTGTATAGAGTTATTTTTTGTGCTATAATGTCGTATAGGCTTGTTCTGCGATTCTGTGAATTCTAGTCAATAGACTAGTAAAGATTTTCTATTTCATTTGCCGACTACGTTTAGAGGATGTCTGAGTAGGTTTGGAAATGGGAACCCTCAAGGAGCACAAAAGCTTTGCATATTACACATTCAAAATTTCAAATCGAGCATTTTCATTAGTGGTAAACAGAAGTCTAGAGAATCCTGAAAACATGGAGACAGAAGCTGTGGGGTGTTGCAGAAAAAGAAAAAAAAACAAGTGCTGTCCAGTCAGGACACAGTACCGATGTCCGGAAGGCAATATGAACACAGTAAAACGGTTGAAAGGCAATGCAAACTTCATGGCAGAGCACAGGAAAAAACCCTGGAAAAAGCTGCGTCAATGTAGAGAAATGGGAATGAGTTGTGGCTACTGACAGAGTTCTGGATAGGCATTGCGAATTTCAACGGGACCATCGGAAATGGACGAGAGTTATGGTTGGCAAGACAGTTCAGCATTATTGTGTTAGTTGGGTCGAACCGAAGAGCAGGGGCAGGAATCCGCGAAGTAGTTGCTAACATTTGTAAACTAGCTTCAACAATACATATTATTGACTAGAATTCTTGTCAATATTATTGACTAGAATTCAGTTGTCTGTTACAGAGAAAAACTTCACGAATTTCTTCCTCTTTCGTTTGAGACAGATCATCACAGTATAAATTCGTCGGCAAGTCGAGGAATGGAATGAAAGGGCGTTCATTAATGGCAATTTAGTTAGGAGATGGTTTTTTGAAGTCCACATGCGAAACCGGTGCATGAAAGTTGTTAGATGCTCCGACTCGTAGAAGTCTTCTAGAAGCCCTCATTTCTTGAAGTGATGCTTGTCAGTATTTTTTTCATGTACTACCAAGTCCTTCCTCACCTAGGGCTACTGTTTGTGCACGAATTCTTAATGAGTCGCTCTCAACGTCTTCCAACGGGTATTTAGAAAGTGATGAAGATTTTAACAACAGTTTTGCATTAGTTTTTACTCTTGAACTTTAGGCGGAAAGATAGTGTTCCAATACCCAAGTGGAAAGGTTTTTTCTTGCTCTCACTTTGCACGCGAATGAATCTACAACGAAGAAGTTGGAGGCTTTACATGGAAAGTCGCCTACTCGAAGTTCTGTACTGCTTAAATTTTCCATACTTCGACGTCATACCAGTGTAGGTAGAGTGATATGTGTATTATTAGGTACGTGTGAAATAAAATTAGTGCAATGACTATATTTTTAACACGGTCTCGCTGTTTCAATTCTCAGGTAGTTCCGAGAATTACGCTATTTCTGACATTCACTCAACGGCTCCTAATCAGTATGTTATTAAAGTTGCTTGTTCAATGCTCGACTGGAAGCTCTCTTGAAGTTAAAAAAAACTTTGCACCAAATGCAGAGAATTGTGCCTTTCTGATTTCCGGCAACGTATCCATGACGCTACACCTTACGAATTTGATGCCCTAATACTAGACCTGGAGGCTTCCAGGCACGGATTTGTCCTCTCGACTGCGTCTTTAGTTGGGTTTGCTCATGATGCATGGTTGAGGAGTTCTGGCATGCTTTTGTTGCTAGATTAAATTACTCGGACACAACCAATAACGTCCTGTTTGTTCAACCGGTGCTTATTTCATCAGTGGACTTTGATTCGGAACTCGAATAAACGGTTCCTCTTCATTCTCTCTCTACCTCTTCTTTTTTCTCTACCTCTTCCCCGCTCCTTCTCTCAAGCGAAGACTTTTTCTACGATCCGTTTTTTTTTCGCTGAAATTAGTTAGGTTATATTGTAAGGCAGATGTGTCTGACAGAGAAAGCGCGAGGAATTACTGCCAACTCCACAGTCCCTGACATTGTTAGTAGCGGCTTTGGTAACTCGCTGTTTTCAACCTGTTTTTTAGCCGAGTGCTCCGAAAAACCTTTCCACTCGTCTGAAGTATGAAAAGAAATCCATTTGAGGACTTCATTTGAGAATTTAATCAAGCTCATATTTCCCATAATGACGGAATTTTATTACATATGTGGGGAAAACCTACACGGAACCTGCAACTCGTACACCCTCCTTGCTTAATTATCATCACAAGAGTAGTTGTGTATTTTAGTATTTGGAGATATGTTGTCAATGGAGAGGGTCCTTCAGAAAGATGTTGGCCTCTAGACCATTTAGACGTCAGGGCCAAGCCAGTAGTTCACTGGGAACCTTTAGAAGTACGTTTTGCCTTGCTTTTGCACAGTGATACCAAAAACGTTCCCAAAGAGTTGAAAAGAGTCTTTTCCTTGATTGCATTGTTCCAGTGAGGGATACCATAATTTGAATGACATCGTCAGGAAATCCTCGTCGCGCATTCTGGAGCATTGCTCCACTTTCTTCATCACAATAGACAAATCCTAATTTTTTTCTAAGTTTCTTGGAAGTTTCATCTAGCTGAGTATCCCTTTCGTTGTCCATTTCCGCCGACTTCAGTGAACTTCTACGACCAACGTGAATAGGCACTAGAGTAGAAGATGGAATGATAATGAAAGTACTTTTTTCGTTTGAGCAATCCCTTTGGTCTTTCTACCCCATTTCAATACAATTATGGAAATTCAAAGAGAGTTGCAGGTGCGAGGCAAAAAATTGACAATCTATCATAAATGAGCTGTAAATGCTAGCCATTTCACTAGATGCCGTTGCTTTGATGAGGTTCGTTTGGTTGTTCTGCTTCTTTCCATCACAGAAAATGACGTGCCATTTTTCTTTTGACGTTATTTTCAAGTTTTTTTGGAAGTTCTAGTAAAGAATGCCCTTTGCGATCATTTCTTGAATTCACTGACAACTATCCCAAGATCCCAAGATGATTACATCCTAAACTGATATGTTATTGTACTTATTTGTGATCGTAACTGCAATGCCGGTTTCTGGACACGATCTTCAGACCGAAGTGTGGACCTAGGTCATAAGCAGCCCATCCTGAATTCTTTCCTTGTAAACACTCCACCACATCTCCCTGTTCGACGATGACGTATCTCCCCTATCCCATGCTCAATTACATTTTGATATTTTTGTTGGCGAGAATTTCCAGAAATAACACTGGAAGTTACCTAATTATACAGGTCAAATTTAAATGAATAAGGGCTGATTACGCGATTACTATGTAGAAC
>JARK01001457.1:435900-502326 GCA_000688135.1 Ancylostoma ceylanicum | reverse complement strand
CCCCCCCACCTCCCGCCACTTTCTGCCTCCGCCACCGTTTGTATACATATTTATGTGGCCTCTTCTACATGAGGTTAGACATTTTTTGTTCAAATAATTCAGCCAGGAGTGTCTTCACTCGAGCGCAAAGATTAAGAGCTTGTTCTTGTTGAAGACGCGCCTATGAATGGGAGAAAATGAGTGTCTATCCTTGGTGAGAAAATTCTGGAAGAGCAAATGTTGCTCATTAACAATCCTGCTGCGGAATTGTCGACAGCAGTGAACAAAGAGCAGTGTAAGATGCGCTTTTGTTCGAACCGCTGAAGAAGATAACCTGGACAACCTGTACGAAACCCTAAACAGGTAATGAACAAACTCCTGCGATGCATCTGGTTGGCATAGCAATATGGTGGAAACTAGTGATGGTTATAACTGACGTGTACACTTGCACTAGTCCTCAGATTTTATGGAGCATTTGGCTAATGACTTGAGTGGATTCAACTCTGTAATGTGGAAATTGCGGATATGCTGGGTTTTCCCTGGAATCGACGAGACGTTATGCACTTTGGTCGCACTGTTGCAGCTGAATTTTTTTTTTGGATGACTTAGTGCAACACTCGTTCAGAGATGCGGACTTTTGGATGTTTGCTGTGTACTTTATGTATATTGGTTACTGCATTACTTGCCTGCCTTAACAGTTTCTCGATTTTTCTTCGTTTTGTGGTTGTTGTCACGTTAAGCTGCTGTGTCCCATGAACTGTATGAGCTTTTTTTGGTGGATCGGTGGCCCGTCAGCCTATTTTATTTCGAAACATTCAAACCCCTAAGTACACCATATACGATGGGATGAAACTCACTTATTCGCCGTAGTTTGTGCACGGAATCGAGTAGCTGTGGACCCATAGGTTTGTTTTCAAATTCTTACAGGAGCCCTTTAGCGTAGCCAGAACGTTAATGGGTAGGGCAGGACATATGATATTTCATGGGATACTTGAGGTCTACATAGGTGAAGGCAGTCGAGTTTAATCGGTGACACGAACATCCTTGTGGCGCATCTAAGTCTGTGGAAGTTCTAATTGTCTGCCAAAGATCGACGCCGACACTTTTTAACATATTTCATCAATCCAAAAAATGTGCTGTAATTTACTCTCATGCAAAGCTAACAATATGAAAATGAAAATCAACGCAATGCATTCTGTCGATATTCAATACTTCTTCCCTTACATAGGTACACTAGCCCGGTTCTCTGGTGCTGTAAGAAAGGGCAAACACTTGAAAACGTCTGATTAGTGTCTTTTTTTCCGAGAAAAAATTGCTGGAAATCTATCGACCAGGGAAATTTCCAAGCGGACACTGTTTGCCAGTGGGCAGGCTCATTTCGCCAAACGGAAGGAGGCAAAGCTTGGCACATTGCTATTCACGAGAACCCTTCCAAGCTGCCACTGGAGAAAAGGTCGCGATCACTGCATAGTCACAGAATTGCTCATCCTTAACTAGAATTTTCTTCTGAGGAAGGTACATCTTGAAAAAATATCATGCTGACTCGATTTTGTTGTTCTTGTTCTGGGTTATACGGTTCTCATTACGGGGAGTGAGAGAGACAGAACCGAGAGTGGAACAATTAATGCACGGAAAGGATCACACCTTGATCACCTTGACTCCCGTTGATCGTCGGGTAAACCGAGCGGGCGCCAGCAATCCTTCCATTTGTCCCTCTCACGTGCCAGGGTGGTCCAATGCGTTCTGTCCGTTCGAGAGACACGAAGAGCATCATATCGTTCTTTGAAGGACTTCGTGAAGAAGTCTGACCATCGGGTCGGTGGTCTTCCTGTCGTGCGCTTTACGTTCCGCGGAGTCCAGTCGCTGACGGCTCTCGTCCAACGGTGGTCGTTTAGGCGCATCACGTGTCCGGCCCACCTGATCTTACTCGACTTGGCGTACACGGCAGCGTCCCTGATCTTCGACTGTTGACGAAGGGTGGAACTCCGTATTCCCGCTCTCACTTGCGTGAGGCGGGTCATTCCTAGCATCACCCTCTCGATGGAGCGTTCGATGACGCTGACCGCATTCTCATCCTGCTTACGTAACGCCCAGGTTTCCGAGGCGTAAGTCAAAGCAGGGAGAACCGTGGTGTTGAAGAGGTGGGCACGGAGCCTGATGTTCTTCGTCTTCTTCACTACGTCCTCGATGCTCTTGTAGGCTCCCCAAGCCGCTCGCTTCCTCCTGCCCAGCTCTGGAGCGAGGTCGTTCATCATGTTGACTTCCCGACCTAGATATACGTAGCTGGAGCATTCGGAGATGGTCGTTCCGTTGAGCGAGAATGGGGCATCCGGGACCCATCCGTTTCTCATGAACATCGTCTTCGTTAGATTCAGTTGGAGACCGATCTTTCCACACGCGTCGTCGAAGTCGGCCAGCATACGCTCCGCTTGACTGATGCTAGGTGTTATAAGGACGATGTCATCAGCGAAGCGAAGATGGTGTAGCAGCCGGCCGTCAACTCGCACTCCCATATTGTCCCATTCTAATCTTCGCATGACGTCCTCGAGGGTGGCGGTGAATAGTTTCGGCGACACAGTGTCGCCTTGTCGAACCCCTCTCCTGACGTCGATGGTGATGTCGTCGTAGAATGGCGAGATTCTGGTCGTGAAGTTGCTATAGAGCTCACGAAATATCCTGATGT
Source organism: Ancylostoma ceylanicum (assembly GCA_000688135.1). Classification (NCBI taxonomy): domain Eukaryota; kingdom Metazoa; phylum Nematoda; class Chromadorea; order Rhabditida; family Ancylostomatidae; genus Ancylostoma; species Ancylostoma ceylanicum. The sequence goes on along the minus strand of JARK01001457.1, from coordinate 499,664 downwards.
ATTGAGTCGGTACACCCTGGTTGCCCAGGGCTTCCAAGACTGCTTCTGTCTCAACGGTGTCGAAGGCTTTCTTCAAATCGATGAACGTGAGACAGAGAGGCATCTTGTACTCTCGTGATACTTCAATGAGCCTGGTGACGGTGTGTATATGGTCGATCGTACTGAATCCTTTCCGAAACCCTGCTTGCTCGCATGGCTGTCCTTCGTCTAGTGTTCTTTCAATCCTGTTGAGGATCACTCGCGTGAAGAGTTTGTAGACTACGGACAGTAGGCAGATAGGGCGATAATTGCCAATGTCCTGCGGGTCTCCCTTCTTGTACAGCAGCACGGTTCTGCTGGTCTTCCATTGGCTAGGTACCTTGCATTCCGACAGGTACCGCGTGAAGAGTCTAGCAAGTGTGTTCACAAGAGCTGTCGGTAGATTCTTCAGATGTTCGGGTCGGATCCTGTCGGGACCGGGCGCTGTACGATTCTTCACCGACTTGATGGCATGTCGGACTTCGGAAGGGAGAACCGACGGGATGACATATTCATCCTCCCTGAGATGGCATGGAGGGAGGTGGACATGGCTGTCGAAGAGGTCCGAGTAGAAGTCGTAGATGACCTTCTCCATTACCCTTCTAGATGATGTGATCGTTCCGTCTGGGCGTCGGAGGGCTGTCATCTTGGTCTTACGGTTGGCGAAGTCTCGGCGGGTGTTGCGGATGCTTCTTCCTGCCTCTGCGGCTTCAGCCAACACTGCTGCTCGTCTCTCCTTGAGGTCTTCTTTTATCGCTTCTCTGCACCGTCTTGCGAGCTCGGACGTAAGCTGGTAGTTGCCTGCGGCTCTCGCTGCTCCACGCTGGCGTATCAGCTCGAGGGTCTCATGAGACAGTCGTCTCTTGGTGGTTCTCAAACCCTCGGCTTTCTTCGCACTATCACGGAGATGCTGAATGAGCCGTTCGTATTCTTCATCGATGTTGTCGACAACGGTATCTTCCCAAAAGCCGGCTAACGTAGTGAAGAGATCCCAGTTGATGGTTGGTTTAGGACTCCTCTTCTTGTACTTCGCGGCTTTCTCTCCTTTGCGCGAGAAGAAGAATCTTGCGCGAAGGAGGCGATGGTCTGATCCGGTGTAGAACTTCGGTACAACACCGACGTCGGTCAGGCAATACCTTCGGTTGACGATGATGTGGTCAATTTCATTATGGTACTCTCCACCGGGTGACTCCCACGTCCATCGTAGGGAGGTTGGCTTCTGGAATTGTGAGTTACCATGGATGGTCCTCGTCGTCATGATAAACTCGGACAGCCTCTCTCCCTGTTCGTTCCACTGTAGGCCGTGGGTACCGATGTGAAGTTCCTCAGGCGTTCTTCGAGGGCCAATCTTGGCGTTGAAGTCGCCAACGATGACCTTATAGAATGTGTGGTCTTCCCTGTAGAACTTCTCCAAGTCCATATAGAAGGCCTCGATCTCGTCTTCATCGTAGCTGGATGTTGGAGCGTAGGCGACGAAGACTGTCAGGGCCGGCATTGATCCACATCTCCTCAGTCGCAAACGTCCGATTCGGGTCGTCAGTTGTTCGAAAGAATCGATGTTCATGGCCAAGTTCGTGTTGACGAGGACACCAACTCCACCAACTCCTCTACTATCGCAGGTTCCAAGGAACAGTTCTTCTCCAGTATCGAAGGTGGCGTTCAGCGGTCGGTGTCTCCTCGTCTCGGTCAGTCCGATGACGTCGTACCTGATCTTCCTGGCCTGCACCATCAGATCCTCGATGGAAGCCTCCGATGCAAGTGTCCGTGCGTTGAAGGTACAGATCGTCATCATAGTCCTTCTCGTTTTAGGCAGCCTAGATAACCCCTCGAACCTCGTCCTCACTGACGCTGCCGTACCAGTGACTCTTCCGAGATTAGGGGAACACTCTTTATTATTGCTGTGTGTAGCTTGAAGAATGAAACCCACAGGGAATAGCTTGCTGGGCTCTATTCCCCCGTGGGGGCTGGGGGTAGGGTTTCACCGGGGAGTTAGCCGGGCTCCCCGGGAGTGGACGATGGAGCTTATTTGTTGGAGGCGACTCCGAACCGCCTCCCTTGTACCTCCCAGTCACTTGAATGCAGGGCTTTTGATCGGATAGATGTGCAGGATACAATCCGCAGATACGTAAGCACACCCACGCACGCATGCATGAACATACTCACGCGCTGACAGAAAGTATAAATCGTTCCGATACTGCAGAAACAGGGAGTCCATCCCCTGAATCCACCCGCGTCTCAGGGCAGGTACAAGGTCGCGTTTGGTCCGCGATTGGCCCCCTATCCGCCACCTGGGGACGCGCCACGTAGCCTTCGCGACTAACCGGCTGTGATCCCTCTATGAGGGAGATCCGTGGACGGAAAGGATATAACCCATAAATACTGTTCCACTATGATGAAACACACTAAAAGCTTATAAAACTTCATTCACGAACGACTCCTGGAAAACGTTCCGTTACTGTTTGATGAAAAAAGAAACACTAAATTTGCTCCATGTGCCTTGGCATGAGTCCCACCCCTCAGATGTTCAAGGTAGTGCGGGCCGACTCTGATGGAGGTGAATTTTCCTACAGGCTCTCTGTAATAACAACGTCACAACGATGGTCTATTTATAATGGCTTCAGCTGCTTTGAAATCGAACATCGGAAGGATTAAGAAAAATAAAAACAACCTCATAAGGAGGCTATACCTACGACTGAATGCATTCAACCACCATAGTATTTTTAGTAGTTCAATCCAAGAGAAAAGTCTAAATCCTAGCTCATTTTTAAAATGGAAAAAGGTCATTGGCCTTGTTGCTAGTACATCCACAAGGCAACACTCTTTTAATTGTGCGGGAACCCATTATCTCAGCCTCAGCAAATGACAGTGAATTTCTATTAAAGTAAAACTGTTCAGGAAATTGGCAACAAGATTCATAAGTTCTTCAGCTGTTTTCGATTTTAGTAGAATGTGTCGTTTCCTTCTCGTACTGATGCTGTTATCTTCTGTGCTGTGTTATATGAGGTGCATTTTCTAAGTTTCTGCTCGCATGGATTTTCTATTTGTAAGTAAGCCAATAAATATGATTTCAAAGAATAAAATATAATAAGTTATTTTTGAGCGATTAAATAAACAAATAAAGAGCATCATCCAGTAATCAAATGCTCTGTTCATTCATTAATCTGACAGGATTCATAAATAAAAACCATGCGTTTTCGGCCAAGTTCCTGTGAGCCCGATTTGGCGCTTTTCATGTCAATGGCTGATCCTAGCACAACGTCCACGATTAGGGGCATAATTCGACATGGCAATCCATAGGTACTTTGTCTGAGTTCAGCCTATTGCCTCAGAAATAATCGGCTATCTCATCTGATGTCTCGACTCAGAAGGACTAAACACTGCTGCGATCAAAGAGTGTACGATGAATATACAATCCATTAGGATAATCTTATTCCTATAGTAATCACTAACCGGTTTTCAAGTGATAGCATGGAAGCGCGCTACTGGAGATGCTCTGATGTGCAATCATGTGGTTTTCTTTGTGCATTATGCTGCAAGTCTAGTCTAGTTCTTACATTTCATCCTTATTTGCGTAGGTGTAGTCTGTGGTCTATTTTCAGCACAGGCTGGTGCATGTACACTTTTAAATTTGTATTTGAACTTTAATTGAACCGCCAACGTATTGGCTTGGCGTAGTCACCTTTAGCGAGCTCGGAAAAGTTAAAGGCAAGCATGATTTAACCTTCAAACACGTCATCACATCTGCAGGATCTATCCTACCAGGCCGTACAAGATTGGCAAGGTACTAGAGGAGGCGATAACCTTGATACTAACCTCTGCGATGTACTTTTAACCGAAATGATCGAATAACTCTGTCAATTCTGGCATCAATTCCGAACTTGTTCCATGAAATCCGAATGCTGAAGAAGAAGGAAGCCTATATCCTTTTATTCATTCCTCAAGGCTGGTGTTTTCCCTCTTTTCCGGAACACAGAAGAAATGAGCAGTGAGAGAATAAATTGGAAGGCTAACGTGATTCTTTGTGGAACAGTCCCAAATTTACCCTCATTCAAAAACGAATTTTTCGAAATCGAATTGATCCAATACATTATTCGGCTCTACGTAGTCTTGACAGCCGCAATTCCGATGGAACAATGGCCACCCAGTGATAAAAGTGCACCTCATAAGGTATTTGATCGCTTGCACTTTTATAAAGAAGATGGCTAAGAAATCTCTTCCGACCGAAGACCTCATGAGCGCTACCTATCCTCTTCTAGTCTTCACAGAACTCCTAGTCCTCAAACAAATCCACGACCAGACATAATGTGCTCCCACACAACTGCAGCTGAAGATCTTCATCCATTTTTGAAATTCACACAAGATCCGTGTTGCAGTGAAGCATCTCCACTCCTGATGTTTGTAGAGAGCTTTGAAAGGTGACGCTACCCTTTGGTTTGTATTGTTAAACTAAGCATTCTCTTTTTATAGCATGTTATAGCTATTTTCCAGTAAATGAAACACTATTTATGATCGCCTTCTACTTCCGTAATGGATCACGGAGGCTTTTCCATTTGGTCTCCCTCTGCTGGTTGTTTCAGCGCTCGTTCAGACCTATTTTTTATATTGATAGTTACATATTCTGCTTTTAGGTTCATCAACAAGGCAACCGAACAGAGTTCAGAGGTTCTGAAGTGATCTTAGTCGAAGAGTATTTCTGTTCCTTATTTGACCCTTGAGGATTTGCCGACAAAGGCTGTTAATGTTGAGGGTCAGAAATCAGGTCTTCTTGACTGTACGTACCAATATTCATTCTTATTCAGAAGCTGGAAATTTTGTCATTACATACAAGTATTGAGGTGAAGAATGCCATCGAAATTTCGCTCCTATGGGCTTCATATTTCATATTTTCCCTTAAGTTTCGAAATTTCTTCCTTTGTCTCTCTCTCTGTAAATTCAAACCGTGCTAAGTAATGGATAAATGAGAGAACAAAAATTTGATTACAGCTTTAAAAAACATGTATCAGTTTCATAAAATTACCCTTCAAAAACCTTGCACCTTGTCTATGTCCATCAACTTTATTAAAGAGCCACCATTTTATGGCTGAGAACTTCAAAGTACAGTTGTGTGACCTTTTTATTGTCACTGTTAACCAGTCGTCATAAGTTTTATAATAGATCCGTCACATCGAAATGTGAAAAATACCTCGTGATTATTTCACCTGTTCCTAAGAAATTCCATTTTAATTGGATTACTTGCGTAGAAGAAATTGAGGGGATAGGAGAGCCACGTGTATGGTTGAGCTTCTACGTAAAGACTCCCTCAGGAAGTACAGGTTACGGAGTCAGCAGCATTTGACAAACTCTTGTGACTGAGATCCGCCCAATTTCCCGCACGTTTCCAGTACAATTCCTGCAAAGACTTGTAAATATTCCTGCTGTTGGGAATAAAAATCGAACTGCTGTGTAGTATGAATATATAGATCGTAACTGCTACGGTGAGTGAAGTTCACTCAGTTGAAAAACCCAAGAGGATGAAATTGGAGGAGTTGTATATGTCTCACTGTTCATGTCTATGGAATGTTGGTTTCAGTTTAGGGTTTGGCTTCTTTTCTGTCTTTTTACTTCTTTCTGAATTTGAATTCAACGCGCTCATGTGGTAATCAAACTACTTCAGAACTTTGAACTTGAAGTAAAAGATTGTGGCTCTGATTTTTAGTACTAGCATTAGCAGTAACATTATCATTAATGCTCATATCGGCTCTCGCGTATTGAAGAAATTTCTATCGGTGATGAAAAACCTGAGAGCGACAGGGTAGTCCGTAAGGTGTTGTTCCAGGATACCGTTCCAAGTTACAGTTCTAAATTCGCACTAAGCTTTCTTCCCGGTTTCAATGAATGAAATTAGTGTTTTATTAAGGAAAGTACATTGTGGAGTCGTATGTTTATTGGCTTTCACACCATCTGGATCGCGATGAATTTTGAATTATTCATCAAGAATTACTCACCTGTGCACTCATTCAATTCATGAAGATTGTTCAATATCGGCCACCTGGAAGAACAATTTTTCAGGAATAAAAGGTGCTTCGTCAACCAAATACCAACCTTCCAATGCTGAGAATAGCCACGGCTCATCATGAGCAATTTTTAACATAACTCTATATAGTAATGCGAGAGATCTTAATCTATTCTCTGGCCCGTTCGGGTTTCTTAACCAATTATTATACATAAACGGATGGTTGCATCAAAAGTGCTCTATCATCGCATGTATCCAGCATCGAAATTCAGGACTTCTAACCACATCATTCCGCTACAGTACTGCCGGAAATCATTGGTAGAAGGGCAAAAACATAGGAGGACCCACAACGCGTTTTTTTTCGACTTTTTGTTGTGAAATTGTCGAAGAAACTCCTGTTTTTCATATATTTTTCGGATTAGCGTCTCAAGATCTTCAGGATGGCTTCAGGTCCAGCTTCAAGCATACAAATCTATGCTTCTCTCGCGCTATCGTGCCCAATATAACAAGTCTATGTATAGAAATTCAAAAAATCCTCTGAGATTGAATCCGACCAAATTTTGATCTGAAATTGTATAAGCAGCATGATGAGCGCTTCCGCTTTCCAGATTTCCACAGAACCTCCGCATTGCATTTTCAAAAGAGGTGTTTCCCGTAGTGCGTGACTATGATAATCTTAAAGGCAAGGTTCGGCCAAAATGAACTGTTTCCGTTTCTTCCTAGAAGCGTTGGAACTACAGTAAGCGGCCGACGTTCTGTCTGCAGAGCTCGTGCAATTAGTCGGCGACCGCTGCACAGCGAGCCATGTAGGAGGTGTTGCACTGACAGATGTGGTGTCGTAGTGGAAGGTGCGGCACCACCTGTGTCGCTGTATCAGTGGATGCTGCAGCACTCACGTTGCCGCGCAAGTCACTACAGCAACATCTCCTTGTCGCTGTATGGAGACTGTAACGTCACTTGTTGCTGTATTAAAATAAGCAACGGTGGCAATACCGTTCTTATCGGAGCTCTGTGTAATTATTGTAGTCCCAGAGGGTTTTTCTATGAAACTTGGGATCAACTTTGGGAAGCGCTCTCAAGTTCGGGTTACGTGCTGTACAAGTGGGTTAGATCACGTAGAGCATAAAACCTACATACATAAAGAAAATTTTGAGTGGACCTTGCCTCTAAGAACGTTATCCTCCAGACATCATGCAGCGATTTTGACGTCTCTCGTAGGAGGTGAAGACGCTAATTTCAAAAGCGGAGCGCACATGTGTCGTATTTTTTCCATTTAACATTTTTATACCAAGAAGAAAAAAAATGACCTGCCTTCACATCATTATTGCTTTTTTGTGTCAGCGCATACCTACGATATTCTGCTTCTACAGAAGTAGATGACAATCCAGCATTTTAACTCGTGCTAACGTGCTTTCGTCTAGTTGAATCCGTGTCTGGGGTGAAATCTGAAGAGCCATCCCGGCTCCATTAGACCCGCTCCTTTGTCGCCGAGTGGAAAGACCGTGTGAAGAAGCGCGACCTTCGAGCCCAGCTCCTCCTTCGCAATTAATGCCTGGGTAAATCCTTTGATCGGTCCCAGCACTCTTATTTCCTTCTCGCTGGTGAAATGCGAGCAAATTCACACTGATTCAATTCTCGCCATAAAGACGAGCAGCGAAGGTACAACGGAAGTCAGCGTCTTCGTCACTGGACAATAATCATTCCTCTGCATCCTCCGTACCAGAAGTGGCGCGTTGTTTTCGTTGTTCACTTCCGATTCGGCTATTTGTAGGAGAAATACCAATGCATTCACAACGCTCATTGCGCTCCTAACAACCCTGCCATGAAATCGGAATGGTACGAGCCTCTGCACTACGCGAACGACGTTCCCTTGCAACAACCGAGGCACACCCAACGTCGTCGTTTCAGCAAGCAAAATTGGGTTTTGCGCCGGCTGGTCTGGACCTGCCAACTATTTTATTTCTGGACATCAATGCGAAGAGTTACAAAAGAGCTGACTTGGCGTAATGGTCTGACAGCTGTGATTAGTGAACATTATGCTGTCCTATAATGCTTTTGTTCCATGCGCTTCGTGAGGATTAGTCTATATTGTTCGAATGCAACTCGACTACTCTCGGGTTATTATAGCTATATAATGGTAACGTGATATTTGTGAGAAAAGAGGCTTTTAACGGTCTTAAAGTCATTTTTATGCGCAATCAGCACGTCACTTTTTCCGCAAATGGTTTTTGAGCATTCTGCCACTCTACTACACGAAACTTTACGGAACTGACGTAGTACACTTCTTCGCGGATCTCAGCATATGAACTCGATGGCCTCTTCTAAGTTCCTGAGTCTGGTGCACATGCACGTCAGATCCACAGCTCCATACTCATGATCTCGGATTCCGGTATTCTCGCTGTTCTCACAGAATCCCAAGACGCTCAACACAGAAGTGAACCTCCCTGAGGACATTTCTTTGTATTACATTTCCACTGCTCGCCCAACGGCCTAGCTCAGCCCTATACATGACCTTAACGACCCTGGAAACGGTTTCATTTCGAGCCCTTTTTTCCTTCGTATCCATGGATGACCAGGATATAAGATAGAAAATAGGAAGAATTGCCCTCATACTTGGGACTGAGCCTCTTTCACCTCACACTAGTATACGAATGGAAGTTCCTGTTGGACATTTCGTTCAAATCTGCTTCGGTAATTTTTATACAACCAAGCGCATTGCAGAGCCCATGAATGTTTCAAGTCCACTCATTGGTAACTTTTTTCAACCAAAAAACTATTATTGAGAGTAGTAAGTAAAAATGTACCCTTCGTACACGCTTTGATATTAAGGCTGCTTTGTTTACGGTAGCACAAATTTGATTCCGTTTCAAGGACCCCTTTACCAGTCAACAGAACGAAAAAATTTGTTGTTAAGCACAACAAGCAATCTCCGAAAACGATAACATCTTCTGTGAGGTCACATCTGAATTCTGAAGTTGTCGAGACAACCTCGACTCACCTGAAACCGACGCCCACCGAGTAACGCCCACTGAAGGCTCCGTCACTACTAGAAAATTAGTGCGGGGGTAGTGCTCATGGAATTTTAACTGAAGCTCTGGTAGCAAGGTTCCTTTCCTCATAAAACGAGACATGCTCGCAGAGACCTGTCACTCTCTTCCTGTAGATGGTTCATGGATCCATGTGAACTTGGAGAGCCCGCATTTCAGCACAGCTAGCTGCTCATAGATTCTTCTCCCCATCACAGCGCTATTCCTTGTGATGCACAATTTCATTTCTTTCTTGTCTTTTTTCTCTTTTATTCGCTATTTTCCGGATCAGAGAATTTCCAGGATAGATAGCACCTAAGCGTGAAAACCGTTGATTTCTCATGCACTGACCGCCTGAATAGTCAGTGTCGCGAGGAAGAGAACGGATGATGAGAACTCATTCGTTTCCTGTCTGCTCTTCTAGCGGCATTTTCTTTCAAAACGCTTTTTTTTCAAGAGTCACGTAAGGCGGTACCTACCGCTGCATCTACAGGTGTTTAGCCGTGCCAAGACCTATGGGTAGGTTTCATCGTTTACAGCTATTTCTCGATTTCTTCCTATGTTTCATTGTCCTTTCATTATAGGCTACATATCTGAGCATCATCAGATCCACTAATTACATCACAATATATAGAGCAGTGTGTTTTCTTCTTCAATTTCATATTGCAAAGCAAGGAATGGCTCGTAGAGCATGCATGAAACTTATTAACATTTCTGTTCTGAACAAGCTGTCAACCACACAAAGCAGTTCCATCGAAGTCCTCACCTTCAGAGGCTTTCAAACTTGTTTGAACCTCGTCGGAAGAGATTGCAACGTCTGCACTGTTTTCTCATACTCTGCTAGATTCTCAGAAGATGCCCACTATTCTCCACGTCTCCGCACGAACATAAATTTTTCCTCTTCGCGTATATCTAGGATTCCGCTTTCTCACGTGATCTGCTCGGCTATCCAGACTTTGGACTCGGATCCCATTTGCTTCGTTCAGTTGAAATAAGCGTTTGTACGTGTCCATGAACGGTTCAGAAATGGCTTAATTGCAGTATTTCTAGTCATGCACCCGGCCAGACTGTTGTTCCTGATCAGTGTTTTGATCGGCAGCGCCTGTCGAGCATTGTATATTCCACACGATGTGAGTGAATTGCTCAGTTTAGTCATGTTCAAGCCGTGAAATTACCTTTTCTTCGAACGAAGCAAACAAGCGCCATTTAACAATAGACAACAGCCATCGTTTTTGCTCCCGGTGGTTCCTGCCAAATGAGCGACAACTGCTGCTTTGTCTATGAAGAACGCTACACGTGCAGATGCATTTAATAGAATCTATTCGCAAGAACTCACACTATTTAAGCGTGTGAATTTGAAATTTATCCGTACTTTAAGACCATGAATCGCACAAAAGAGTATGCCTACCAAAATCCATAGCGCAAAGCAAAGTCGAACTGAAAAGCTGAGTACGAAAAATGAAATCTAGCACCCTACTTCAACAAACAATGCCCGGAGTTCTTGAAATTTGTTCCAGCTACTTGTACGAACTGGGAAGTATTATAGTAGACATTCTAGGAGACTAGTCCGACCTTTAGCAGAATTACGTATATTCCAGTTATTCGCAGTGAATGTCGAGTCAGAACTTGATTCTGTAACCAAGCGAGATTGTACGGGAAAATAAAGCTTCTGCCGAAGTGTGGCATTTCACGAAGCTCAGTTGATGACTTAACTAAAAATAGCCAATGTTAATAAACTCTATGATATTTCCTTTAAAAAGGGGAGCTTTCGCCGAGGTTATCAAAATCAAGGAAATTTGCAATCAGTATGAAAGGAAAAGTATGGTCTGGTAGCGCACACAGGGCCCATGATCTGACATAGTCCGCAACTACGACCACACCTGTTTCCAGCGATGGGAGAAAGCCACAGAATCTCTTTTGAAGGAGATAGAGGCAGTACACCAAAATAGAAGGAATGACACCAAATTCACATCAAAACCTAGTGAGGTAGGCTTAGAAATCAAGCGTACGTAATTGCAGTCAATGTCACATCATGGGCCCTGTGTGTGCTACCAGACTATAAGTACGTAGCTGGAATCGACATTGTCCTGTGCCCTTCTGGGAGATGTGGACGGCATTGTAGCCTACAAAATATTCCTCATCATATTTATGTCATAGCCATCTGCAGCCTGGCCTATTTTGTATGCAGGATATGCAACAAAAAATTCTCGAAGCCACCTCTGCGCTCTATTATTTAGGATTCCTTAACAGTGATGCCCACAAACAATCCCATGCTCACGCCTTGAACGTAGTTTCATTGAATGGTTTCCGAAGAGAGGTTTTTATTATCTTGGTTGCAAAATGCTATCTCGAAAAATAAAAACTTCCCTTAGACTCTATGGGGCTGAGTTTAGAAGGCCCAGTTAGATTTCCTGAGATTAATATGCCTCAATGAAAAAAGCAACTGGGAAAACCTAGTGCAATGATGAATTGCAACAATAATGGAAACACCGTAGCATTCCAGTGATTTCTCTCAGAAAATCTTCCAATGCTATGCAATCATTAGCGTGCTTGTAAAGGCGCTCGGCTGACCACCAATTCTTAGGCCTACGATGACAAATTTTTATTTTGATGATTTTCAGATGCAGGACCTGTTTCTCAACACATACGATAAGAGGTCACGGATGACATTAGAGGGGTGAGCTAATTAATCCACTTATGTTTATGAATACTACCAACATGAATTTTACTGAAGAAAGACCTGAGCTCACAATGAGGTCCTCCTACCCTCTGCTAAGCATTACCCATGCATTTTCTGTAAACGAATACTTAGCTTCTCTCCAATTTGATTCCGATCATTTCTCTCCCGAGTTTCGAGCTACTATCTAGTAATTCATGACCTAAACCTAAATTTTTTTCACTCAGGCTTCCATTTATTGCTTTACACATACCAAACGGAGCAGGTTCTTGTAATATGCTCTTGCAATCCGGCTCCACAGACAAGAACGTACAAGTTTTTACATGAATACTCTGATAATTTTGATTCGTATTCAATTTCCTATTTACTTCTCGAAAATTACATGGAAACGGAAGCATTTATGTGCCTATCGACAGTGTTCGAATTCCGATGCGCTATTGTCAGTCCACAAATCACCAAGCAATTTCTTCACCAGAGGGTGGGTGCATTATGCAGTTGCAGTATGGGTTCCCCTGCTCATGTCGCGAATCTCATTTTTTCCTGGAATTAGTAGTAAGAAAACGCTTTACATATGTTGGAATTTAAAAAAGAGCTAGAAAACCACGGATGCGGAACTTTTTTTCCGAGCTACTGCTCAAAAAAGGCTCAATTCACTTAAATATGGAAGACTTCAGTGGTGTGGACCCGCTCGCACGTGCCGCACAATCTGCATCTTAGCAGTCTGATTGTCTGAGTCTGCCGCGGCACAACACCTTGCATGTCTGCTGCAGCCTAAAACCGCGTACGTCCTCTCGCTCCCTGCTACGCTACGGCATATTCTATTGGATCTTAGAGGCCCGAACCTTTGAAGTGACCTTTAATTTAAATGCTGCTAAGCACAGATATATGTGCTGGAACCTTTCTTATAAAAAAAGATGGCAGTGACTGTTCATAAATCAGATCAAGTAGTAATCATTGTGTTCCATGCAATTCTTCGACCAAAAGATGCACTTTTCTATAGATTTCAAGTCATTTTATCAATGCATACACCGGAATAACTACGTGAATAGTCATCCATTGTCAAGGGTTGTGGCGTAACCGATGCTGCCATAGTACGTAGGCGGCAGCGATCCTACATCATCGACTAGTGAGCAATCCGGCTGTCTCACCCCGTAGCGAATTCTGATTGTGGTGTTCGACGTTACTCATGATTAGTAGCCACATGATTGAATTACTGTCCCAATTTTTTTAGGAGAGTGCAAGCGCTTCAGAGATAAACCTGCCTTGGCTACATTGTCAGTACCCATGCATGCAATTCGTCCGGATAAAAAGTGTAGAGCTCATCCACTCTCTGTCACTTGTCTCAGCTGTCGTTTTCATGCGGAAACTGCTTTACGCATAAATGCGTTCAATTACATGCCACAAGGAATTCAGCTACAGAGGTCGCTGGGGAAGAAGAATTCTTCACGTGCCAAACTTGTGCTTGCATGTTTGTACATGTGTGTAAGCGTTTGTGTGTCTGTCTGGATGTGTGCTCTGATGACGCATTCGGTCGCCTGTGAGAGCACATCTGACGGTGCACAGCGACGGTGTGACATCAACAGTGTTTGCGGAGGATTTCGTTGTCACTTTTTTGCACTTTCTTCTGTACATGGGCTGAAATCTGGAGTGATCATGAACAACTTCTGGAGGCCCCATTCAAAAGGTCTGCAGCGTCATTCGTGCTGAAAATCTGCGCTGTTTTGGCGTGCTGAATAGGTGATGGGGATGTCCTAGGGATTCCATCAAGCTTCGCCTACGATGACATTCTTGTTTTCAACTCAGTACCACAAATATGTGAGATTCGGCAATACTCGGATCCAAATCTCATAAGCGCTAGAGCGCGCTTCTACAACTCTGACTATCTATAAAGCTTATGCTAGACAAAAATTTTCGAGATAGACATACAACTGCAGGCTGTACTGTAATGCTGGTCCCATCATTATTTTTAACCATCCATGAGGTAGCTAAAGATAAATCCTGTATACGGTTGAATCCAAACGCAGCGACTTCGAGAGGGAATCGGAGTTAGATCCGTAGAAGTCAAGCATGGATGAGAGGCATAAAAATAGCTCGCTCGTCAGCATTAGTACTTTGCTAATATCTATCGGAACAAATGCTTTTGTGTTTTTTTTTTGGTATAAAAAGCAGTGGCCTCCAGTGATTAAACCTATTCCCAGAAAAAAAAACTAGGAATTAAGTTGACCTCATTTGCAACTTATGAAAACCTGCAAATGATGAGCACAATCAAATGTTATAATTTGCCAGACACCCCTCAGAAGAGGGTGTGGAGCTGTTTGCCCGATGGGCGTGTCCGTGGGCGGAGCCTAATCGGGCAAACCGCTACGCTACCGGGCAAACCGCTACGAATTCGGGCAAACGGCTACTAATTCGGGCAAACAGCTACATCATCGGGAAATGCTTATAAGAAGCTTTCTTAAGGTTTCTAGTATGGCTAAGATGTGCAGAACAACCGGAAAAAACTTTATTTATTGTTCATGACAGGCATGGATCTATGAAATAAGCATTTTGAAAAATAAAATGTATATACTCTCTGTTAGTCTTATCTAATATAACATCTATAATAGTAGAAAAGCTAAACTGCTTTTCCGGAGACATACTTGAACATCTTTTCCAAGTATTTCCTTATGTCAGCATCCGTAGGCGTCCCAGCTTCATTTTTTTTTATTTTTCTTCATTCTTCGGAAATGCCCAGAATCCCAGCGGTAGTTATTCTCATCGATAGTGAAGATTACTCTGGGACCGGGCTATTCATACAGGAATCTCGGCATTGACCTGAGCCGTAGTTTCCTAATGCAGAGGCGGGAGGTTGCCTGAGGGTCATGTCTTCCGGAGGTGCGAGGACGAATGCTTGTAACCAGGGCGTTTATGTCCACTGCAAGTCTGCGTAAGTGATGATAGGCAAAGGATAAGAATGCTCTGTCAAATCCAAGAATGGATCGCTCGCTTTAAATAACACAAATGTTAATAATAACGTTACACTCTAAAAGAAAAATCGGTAGAAAAAAGGAAAATGGTTGGTACGCGTCTCGTATACTGACGCGCTTTTCAAATGCTCAATGTGGGTCAGTTTTCACTTCGATCCGATTTCCTTTCTATCCAAAAAATCCGGCTATTTTTTTTTGTTTTTGGGTAATTTTCTCTTATTCTCGCTACTCAATCCAATAAATTGTGAAATTTCTACTTCGATTCAATGAATTGTGAAATTTCTCCACTCTAGCTTTTTGCCCGATCATGTAGCTGTTTGCCCGAATTCGTAGCCGTTTGCCCGAATTCGTAGCGGTTTGCCCGGTAGCGTAGCGGTTTGCCCGGTTAGGCTCCGCCCACGGACACGCCCATCGGGCAAACAGCTCGCCACCCCTCAGAAGAGGACATGAAGATCTGGTGTGCTTAGAGAAGAGACTGCCTAAAATTGCTCCAGAACGATACAGTATCAAATGTTTTTTCTGCTCTGTCCTCCAGACAAACGTCACCATCCGGTCCCAGCGACTAATCGCTTGTGTTTTCAGCTACCGACCGGATAAACGAGAGTTCAATGCCGACGATCTGACACTGCGATTTGGAAAGCGTGGTGGTGAAATGGCATTTCATCCAAACGATCTCGCCTTACGTTTTGGACGATAATAGATGTAGGAAGCGAAAACACCTCAATCAACACTCCCCAACAAGCCATCAGCCAACCTTTCCTTCTAGTACGAGCTCCTGAAGTGTTAAAAATAAAGTGTCAGTGTTATGAACTGTCTATATGAATCTATAAACACGGATTAAACTATCCACTTGATGTCATACAGCTATTAACCTCTGAATTATGGAATTTCTGGAACTCTTCTCCACGACCGAGGAGATCTGGCTGCGCAAAAAAAGTGGACAGATCATCTTCAAAAGTCGCAGCGCAAACTTCTACAAATTTCTAGTGAGTTGCATCTGTAATTTGGGATCTACGGAGAAGATACCGTTCACCCGAACAATCCTTTTTGCTACAACGAGGATGCCAGCAATTCGGGAAGCCGCGTGTACCTCCATCTCCCCATTGATGGATTCAGAATACGGAAGTTCATCACTCTCCTCAATTTTCGAGCAATTATTTCCTCACATCTATTAAATAATTTGAAAATAAATTTCCAGAAGGTTTAATCCCCCACAGAACAGTTTTTTTTACTGGAACAGCTGATACAGATTCCCGCAGTGAATGAACAGCTCTCACATCAGACGAGTTTATAGCTGGGATTCATGAAAGGTTAAACAAGCGAGCCAACGGATGTAAGCATGGTTGGCTAATTCAGAAACCACACAATGTTTGGAGGTACAGGACATTAACCCTGATTTGACAACCTGGTTTTGCCTGGTTTACGTCCACGAACCTCAGCCTAAAGCACCATTTTGCGTCCTGGGCCCAGAAAGTTATTGTTGAAAACTCGAAATTCATTTTCCGTCTGCAGCTCTATAAGTGCTAGTTTATACTCCATTCCACTAGCATGATATGGAATTTCCAGAAAAATCTTAGTTTCCCGGTTCATTTCAAACAAAATTTATTAAGACTCCTAGGCAACGCGTAGGGCTCAATACGTTACATCAGAGATCAGAAGATCAGAAAGAAGATCCCATATCGAGATTGAAGCAAGGTGTACTGCGATGTGGATCCTATATTTAACCCTAGCCCACATCCGAAATTAATTTACCTTAAAAATTACTTCGTTTCTGCGCCACCATCCATCAACCCTCAGGACGCACGAACAAGGACTCTGTGATGAGGACGTCTTTGTCCACAACGGTGAGATGTTCTTCGATGCAAACGGCATTTACGACGGGCACAGAGCATGGAGAGCACTCCTCTTTGATTGGGCAACATTTTAAGAAAATCTCATATTGAGGATTAGAGAAGCAAAAATAAGCGCGCTGAGGATCTTTCTTCACATTGACGGAAGAAAATCTTATTAAATCACCTCATAGAGAAAATCAGTGAAAATTTTCAACTAGTTTGGGTATGAAGTGAAAAATATTCCTGCTTCTCCTCGGTATATGAAGGCAGTACCGAAATCTCCTGCAGATCATTAAACGGCGCAATCCCACATTCGAGGTCCGAAAACTTACAGTCGTGTCGTTTGGACAGTGCATTTGCCGTGGCAGCGGCTGTGCTGGCGTTGCAGCACGCAACGTGGTTGGTCAAACTGTTGACCTGCGATCGATCCAGCTTCTTTGACGAGTTTTATCGTCTGTTTCCTTCCTTAGTCGTTCTAAGGACTATGAAAGATTGATGTAAGAGGAGACAAGCGATAAAACTTACCGAATACAACGGATTGATCGTGGGTTGGCTGTTTGACCGACCGCGCTGCGTGTTGCAACGCCAGCAGAGCCGCTGCCACGGCAAATGCACTGTCCGAACGACGCGACTGTAGAAAGCATTCTTTTCGAAATCTTGCATAGTAGAGAAACTTCGGGTACGAATATTCCATAGATTTACAGTAGTTACAGTGTATGTACGATTTCTCACAGAAGTCCATCAAATTTTATACAGGAGCTTCTTCGAGAAGCTGAACATAAGTATTGTATGCATTTTCACCGCTTCCTAAACTACCCTTCTGAGCTAATTTTGCGGGTATTTGCCAGGTAGCGCATTTACCATATACCTACAACAATGGGTACCTCAGTACAACGAACAACCACTCCATGAAGAACTTCAGCGAAAAAAAAGTCTCGAGATATATGGGGTCTCGAATATGGAGTCCATTCGACAGATTAACGAGGAATGACAATCACGAATCGAATTCTGTTCTCTTTTGATCTAGGCTACCTTACGGAGGGAGTAGACCTAAATTATGGAGTTTTAACCGATATTATTCCCAGGCAAATGGCTCAACTGCATTTTTATACATTTTTCCAATTTCTCTTCCAGAACCTTCGTTTCACTTACTAATGTCTAATTTCTGTGAGCTCTCTGTTCAAACTTGTTTCCAGTTTACTATATACTTCCTATGCTGTTCCGTTCAAAGAGAAATATCAATAATGCAAGGAAATCATAGTACAGCCTCATCAAATTATGTAAAGGTTTAAATGTACAATACAACTCTATTTACCCTTCCTCTGTCAGAAACAATTATGTTCAAGTGAATGGAAAATTCACCACAGCAAATGAGCACCAGTTAACAAGAAAAGTGAAACAAACGATAGATCACAAACGACAAATCGATACGACATTGGTGAGATCAGCAACGCGATCATCCGGAGACGGCCGAATGCTTCGTGGCTGACGACGCGTCGACTCGTGGCTTTCGATTCCTCTTCATTATCGTATCCTTACACAACGACATCGGTCTCTTCGTGTTGTTCTTACGGAAATACAAGTTGCACGCGCTAAAAAGTAAATGAGTAGTCATTACCGGACGTCCTCACCCTTAACGCCGGCTCTAAGTCGTTCACTCTGGGCGCAAAACGACGATAGTTGAGTACTTGTGTTCACTGTCTGTATTTCCTTGCTACCCTCTCCCGAAAGTGCACATTTCTCGCGCGCAATTTTCTCTAATTTCTCTTCGACCGTCTTCCCTGGTGGAACGGACCATATAAACGGTTAAAGTTTTAAACAACACCACGCTATCATTTCAAGAAACTTGATCTTCCTCCTTGTTAAAATAGTCAATACTCCTAATGAGCCTTCACTCGGTTCCAGTCTAAACTTGATTTCGACAAGCGCCACTACTAATTATGGCTAATTTTGAAGTGTTTTTTCATGTACATGAACGATTGACCGGTTACCATGATCATTGAAAATTACATACACAATGCCGGTCAGTCATTCTTGCATCACAGAACACCGCCCATCTGCTCTGCTGCGTCACACCACGCATGCGCCACGGCAGCCTAACCGGGCGTTGTAGTTGTTGTGCGTTGCCAGTCTTGATGTTTTGCTTATGTTTACCCCATTCTTTTTTTGTTTTTTTTTTCAGCCCGGAAACGATGGAAAACATGTGCAAAACGTTACAAAATACCGCCCATCTGCTCGCATAAGTGGTGCGGCGCGGCAGAGCAGATGGGCGGTATCTGCGATGCAAGAATGATTAACCAACACTGTAAAACCTTCGAGCAGTAAGGAAGAATTGATATTTTTTTATCCATTGCCACTATTGCATCCTGGTTGAGATTCCGATGAGTCCTTTTTTTGTTCTACTTCATAATTTCACAGTAACTGACCAGTAAAACAGCAAAATTGATTTCATTGTTAATATGGGCGGAATTTCCAGAAAGGATGTTGCCCTTTAGGTGCAGCAACTCACTTGCACTCGATCTCTCCTGTCTTTGCCCTTCGCCACAGTGTCGTCTCCGTCGTTTTGCAATTGGCGCATACAGAATTCGAATGACACGGCACTGCCTGAAATCCGGGGCGCTCACAGCACAGCCGTTCATGTTAAGGATATCCGCTAGATCTTTCAGAAATCCCCACCTGAATACGCTTTTTTGGCTTGATGAGAGGGCTCAGATGCTGGGAAGGAGGTTTAGGTGGATAAATTGGATCCTGTGGTGGTGGTGAGTAACCATTTGGGATATATTCACTGGGAGAATGAGATTGGTGAAGATAAGTGGCTGAAGGAATAGGGAACACAGTGGGCAAGTGTGCTGATGTGTTGACTTCGAGTTCACTTCGGGAGGATGAGGGATACATACCCATCTGAAATGAAGATATGAAGTTTGTCTAATTAACACGGGGATCGTTATGTAGCTTATTTAAGTAGGATTGATTCCAAACTTCTGTTTTCAAGGCATGTAGGTGAGTAATTTGATAATGCACCAGCAAGATGCGCCGGCTGTTGTCCGTAAAGTGAGAGTACATGGAATAGCTTATGAGGAGAGTGATGGAATAAGGCAGTTCGCGGAAGGCGTTGATTAAAAGTCTCGAAGTTCTTACGCTTGGCTTACTCTAGACAACAAAGTCAAAGCCTTTTATGTATATGTGACGGCAAGCAACGTTAAAATATTTCGACTTCGCTTAAGCCATTGCACACTACTAGCGCCAACTTTATGGGTTTTCATTTCGGAACGTTAAAAAATCTACCGCTACGCTTCACTGGCAAAACTCTGTTTCTACAAATAGTTCGACTAAGAATTGCCAAAACACTGGTGCGTTCAGGTGTCATACCGGTGAGTATGATATATTGTTCTCACTTGGATTATCAAAAAACACGAGTTCATTTTCGCGACCATTCATGCAAAAGGACCCCATCAATACATGTTTTTCATAATTCCATTGAGAAGTCAGGAATCATCATAGTGCAGAACTGAACTCACCGGAGGCATTTCATATAACAGCATATTCATCGGATTACTATGAGGTAGTTCAAAGAGCGGAGCGGCACACTGAAACGAGGTGCTGTGATCGTCTTCGTATAGCTTTTTACTGCTCCCAGTTGTGGACACGTTGAAGTGAATCTGATGAGGATCCATGATATGTTGTAGTGACCTATAAGCACACCCGTGACATCCTGGTTTCTTCATTCTTTGACATGCATTGACTTACTCCTTTGCGAAAAAGTCCGTATACGGATCGCTGAGGCAGTCGCGGAGACTATGCTCGCGTGTCATCATTTTGTCGAGACTGTACGGATCGGAGGGAAGAGTATGTTCGAAAACAGAACGAATCAAAAGAAAGAGGTCCGTACTTTTCCGTCTATAATACTCACAAAGTGTGCTAACCGTAGAAATCCGTTGAAACGTGACTAACTCGCATCCTAAGCGAGGCGACGTCCTGAAAATGCGTCGAAACGTGAGCCGTATTGCAATTGTGACAAATATACGAGCCTAGAAATGTTCCAAAAAGCCGCAATAATAGGGATGTGTTGAGAAAGGTGTGTGCGAAGCGTTGTCGGGGCGAATTTTTATTGTATTTGAACATCGTAAACTTGGCATGGTAAAAGGAGGAGGGGCAGCTCATACCTTTGCCCTGAGCAAACAATGAAAACGAAAAGGCACTGGCATCGGGCCAAACTCGGCATCCCTACGGATGAGCTTGAAACAGCATCATTTCGCTGTGTTAACAAGCATGCCGGCATCAAGTCATGTCAAAGGCTCGGTTGCTGGTTATGCCGTCCACCACCAGAAATTACTTCGACCACTCTGATTGGTATCAAAATAACAAAATATCATTATGTTTAAGCAGGGTGGCAGTAATTGTTCGGAAAACACATTGCGACAGTGCAATAACACTATGATAACAATGTAGAGATTTTCTGCTCAACAATCCTCAAGAATGGGAAGGATTACGCCAATCTGACAGTCATTATAGCACTACATAACGGACAGTTGGTGTGCATCTCCAGAAAAAAAAATGACTAAGGACTAAAGTGCGAGAACTTTTAGCAGCACTGAGTTCACACCTCCCAGTTACCATTTTCTCATTTAGCACTACATTTTTGAGGAAAACAACATCCATTTTACAAAAAAGGCCACACAAATTTAAAACGCGTCTGAAGAATATTCCACAGCAAAGTCACTATATGAGTGTATAAACAGTACTTTTTGAATAAGGAGCACATAGTTGGGGTAGAGCATATCTTCCAAAAGTTTGCTTGCGTTATAAAGCTCAGTCTAAAGTCGATTATGTTGCTGCAGTGGGTCACTAACGTAGAAGTACGCCTTATTCTTCACAAGAAAAAAAAAAACGTGACCTTAAGCTGTAACGTTTTGCACATAGCTTATGTGCTACTCCTCAACTAAAAGGTCTCCCTACTTTAAATTTATTTTTATCGATTTATATACCTACTTACGTCAATAAGTGAAGCACGTATATGCCTAATGTTATGCAAAACATAAAGCAAACACTTGAAACGTTTATGAGCATTCGTGTAAGCTTCTGTTTTTTGGCTCTTCGCTAATGGCTCTACTTGAGTATATTTATACCAAGGAAAGTACAGGTATACTGACGATAACCAAAAGTCGTTTCAGTCTCTTTCAATTAGCAATTACCATTTGATGACTTTGATCACTGCCCTTACTAAGAGAAGTGAGAAGGATGGTCGAGAAGATGGTCATCGCTTTCTCTAAAGAAGAAGAATTCTAGAACTCCCCGTCAACAGAACAGCGCCTTACAATTTTATTTATTTTGTTATTGCTTCAACAAATAAAAATTCGAAGATGTCATTGAATCTGAGGAGACACAAGTTTTTTTTCTGAAAATCTCGTCATGACTGGTCATTCGCAGTGAAGTTGAGCAGCTAATTGAAGAAGGTTTGCCATACATACATATTTGCTGGTTTACAGTTCTACACTAGCTGAGGATGAATAGTAATGACTCCATTTCTAGCTCCTGTGAATACGCTTATTTAGAAAGAACAAAATACTAGTTCTGCAGCAACTGCGCATTCGTTTACCAGTGTGTGTCAAAAAACGTCAAAAGTGTCAAAAAATGTCAAAAGAACAATAATTACGAGAATTCAGAGAAGAATCTCTAGTGCAATGTGTTGATTAACTGAGATGAAAAAAGTCCTAGAAAAATACTAAGTTGGAGTTACCCAAATAACTTAAATACTAATTGTATGACTGTGGATTTATATTCAAATAAGGAGAGAACCAAATGTCAAAAACTATCCGAATCTACAGCACACGTGCGAGATTCCTGAGAGCGATCATGCGACTGATACAGTCATTCAAAAATACCACAATGTTTGGAAATAGGGATAAAGGTGTTTTCACAACACAAAGACTTTACTAGGCTTCCATCTCAGTTTCGTTATCCCCTTGAATGAAAAAAATTGCTTGAATTCCATGATGGAAAGCCTCACAATTAACAGCTTGTTTTCTGATCAAATACGAATTTCTAAAGGTCACGACTTCCAAGGTTTTGACCTATGCAGAGTCAAAAGCCACGCCCCTTTTTTGAGCGACCAATTGCGGTGGGGATTAGTCGTGCGTAGAAGGATCCGCGCTTCGCCTTGTTTTTTGAAGCGTGTCTTGTAGATATAAATCACTTGATAGTGCGTTTGATAATTTGATAACAATTGGGTGCAGAGAAGGGGGTGGGCGTCGATATGGCGGTCGGGGTGAGTGAGTGTATGTATGTGTGTGCGTGTGTGGTTTTGCGACGGCAAATCGCGGCAGTTACAAATTGAGAGAGATGAGAATGGAAGACAAGGGGAGAAATCAGGAGGGAGTGATCGGTGAAGCGCGTCGGATACGAGAACGAGACACAAAGACGGCGAGAACGAGAGTCTGGAGAACGATGCGCAACGCGCAACGCCTAGGTTGACCGTGAAACCATGATGTATGGACCACCGAGAATGTCCCGGTCGGATCGACACCGCTCCGTTGCTGATGCCTCCGTGGTGCTGGTGTTGTAATGCGAACCCGGTTGGTCGTCGCTCGCCCATACCATTCTCGCCAACACTCTTCTGCACAATGAGAATGCCATCAGTGAACTGCGCGATAATTGCCATGAAAATTCCCGCGGGGTCGAAGCGTCTTCATGTGGGATTTTTTCCAGGAAGGCTCTCACATGACTACTCAGAGAGTCGGCACTTCCGAGACAGTACACCACGATACATCACGTGCCATCGCACAAATATCACAACTGTCGAATCACGCCATTATGTCTTTTGATGCGCAACACATGAACATCCACTGAAAACGCGGACTAACAAATTGGTATTGGCCTAGGTACTCACTACACTATCAAATCAGGCCTATTTCTTGGTTAACAAATGAATTCGCTAAAGATATCTTCAGTTCTAGGAAGCCAGATAGCTGAATAGAACAAAAAGTTACTAGTTCCTATCGAGAGGTAGCGTACTGTACTGTGTGCAAACAACTCACTCTTCGTCGAATGATTCAGGAAGCAAGAATATCACTTAATAATTGAGAAAAAAAACATTCTTAGCTTCAGAAACAAATAGAATTTTGGCGAACAAAGATTCAGGAGTTGAATTTGCAAAAGATTTTGAACTACGCAACACAAACGAAGCTGACTACGCGACCGTTGTGAAGGTAGCCAATAATTGGAACTATTTTGTGGTGAACTATTGTATCGATAAATGTTCAGAGTAGATAGATAAAACACATCTTAACACTTCCTTCCTTGCTGAAATCGAACAGATAAACTGTACTTGTCAAAATTTGCCACATCTTCATGAACAACTAAGAAATTTATAGTGCAATGATCTACAGTCGTGTCGTTTAGACAGTGCATGTGCTGCGGTAGCGGCTCTGCTGGCACTGAGGCACGCAGCGCGGTCGGCCAAACAGCTGACCCACGATCATTTCGTTGTCTACGGTAAGTTTTGTCGCTTTCTCCCTCTCATATTTTCTGTCTTATTACTTAGCACAACTAAAGAAGGAAGGAAACAGACAATAGAACTCATTAAAGAAGCCGGATCGATCGTGGGTCAACTGTTTGACCGACGACACTACGTGCTCCAACGCCAGCAGAGCCGCCGTTGCGGAAAATGCATTGTTCAAGCAACACGACTGTAACCCTGAGAATAAATCAGTTTTGGGGAAAATTACAATTATAGCTGAGTCCAACCAGATAAGACATCCAGAATCCTTCGTTCCCACCACAGTGATATGAGCGATCTATCTTCTGAAGGTGGCACTATGCACACTCCCTATTTTCAGTATATGTACGATCCTCAATCTTTCAACCAGTCTCGAAATTGCAGAAATTTCTATTCTCTTTATTCTGAAATTAGCAAAATTCCAAGATGGTCTGCAACTAAAGCTGTGTCTCTATTTGAAGAGGAGATAAAGTCAAAGAGACCAGTACTATATGAATGAATCACAGTGAAGATTTTTGACAGAGTAAAAAAAGATGAATGACGTCCTTGCGCCTTTCTTCATGTTTGTGTTCAGTAGGAGAGGAAACTTTGATTTTCAGCATCCACGAATTCTTGGAAATACGCGAAATTTGAGCTTTAATGTGCTGTTCAAACAAGTTTCCTCAAATATGATGTTTTTCGAATCTTCCCCGCTTTCTTTAAATGACCAACGCCATGAGCCTGCATGAAAAGGATAGGACTCAAATATTCACTCTAATAACTTGTAAAAACGTTTTACAAAACTTCTGCAGCTCGATTTTTGGCTAATCCAGTACATTTAGTGTTTTTACGCAAATTCCAAACTTAATACCCCATCTTCTTTCGTTTCAAAAGAAACAATCGAACCATGATATCAAAATAAGGTGTAATTTGCTTTGCAGAATTTCTTACAAATTAATGTTTGGCATTTCTGGGAGACGCGGTGATGGGACAATCGCTCGACAAAGTGAAAGTTTTAATCGCATCACTCTTCATATGATTTGCACAAGTCGGAAGGATGTCTCTGTCGGAATGTCGAAAAAAAACGAAGAAATCTCGATAAAACTTGGTCAAGACAAAGTGTTCCAGAAAGAGGAGTACATTTTTGCTGCTCCCAATGTCCGTAACGATGAAAGTTTGTTTATGCTTAGAAAATATCACGAAGGACAATGCACGGAAGAGTTGGCGGTCGGCACTTCACTTCGGCAGTTTTACACTCGTCGGTGTGATTGCCTCTGTTCCCCGAAGGTTATTATAACAGTGTAGAAGCTGTTTCCACAGTAAGGCTGCAGAATGCTATCCAAAGCAGAAACTCTCACAAGTTGTAGAGACTCTGCAGAGAAAGCATATTCTTTTATGATTTCTAGAGATGTCTTGTTTATGCGAACGACTTAGCGGTTACCGAACTTCATAAAAGAGTAGGTTCTGCTCCACATTCGATAACAATAAGAAAGTGTTTTCTATAGCCCAAAGGATCTGAAAGTTTTGAACACTTCCGCACTTGGAAAGATCCTACAAGAATTCAAACGTATGCATATTCCGCAGCACGAAAAACGAGTCCTATGACCTGATCATCAAAGGCTGCACAAACGACAATTTTTATGCCTGAAACTCTGAAGCCTTGAACTATACACATTCGCAGTAATTCTACGCAAATTGCACCACCGGATACATCTTCATTCTCTAGATATAACAAGTCAGGTACAGTATCTGGGCATTCCCGGACGAGTTGTAGCGGCACACCAACTACCTGTTTTTGGCTGCGGTCACTCAATTTTCCAAAGATAAAGCTGTTCCCCATGCTCGTTTCTACCAGCTTCACATTGTAGCAGTTTTCTACCCCATTCACTTCCTCTTTTATTGTGACTGTCCTCTGCGATCTTCCCTTTTTACTCAGAGCATCCATATTTCAAGAATGGAGTGTAATTCTGTCATGGCTTTTAAACTCCACCATAAGGCTGCAAAAATCCAATTGAGTCAAGAAAATAGTTGAAAACAAAAGCAGGGTTGTCGACCTTCTTGATCTACCCCACCTACAAAAATTGACCACATGCTGTAACGCAACGAAACGGACGCATCTGAGGACCATTTTTTTGTGAGGTCCAACAAATGTTAACACCCTCTCTATGCTCACCCTAGTCAAGAACCTGAGACTACGCTAAAACCTCGATGACGAAAATTTCTGTGGGTTCTTCCTTCAGAGGCAAGGTCCGGTCTAGATTCTCGAGTTGCCACCGCTATTTTTTTCTGACACAGCAACGCGTGACGTAACGGCCCTTCATACAGCGACAAGAAGGTGTTGCTGTAGTGACTTGCGTAACAACATGGGTGCTGCAGCATCCACTGATACAGCGACACAGGTGGTGCGGCACTTTCTAGTGCAACATCACGTCTGCCGTGGCAACACCACATACGTGACCCAACGTCTAGTGGTCGTCCACTGGCTGCACATACTATGCAACAATGCAACCAGAATGTCAGCCCTTTAACGCAGCATAACGGATCTTTTTCAGACTTTGTTATTTAGGGTTACGGCCGTAGTAGATCCAGTGTTTCAAGTAAGAAACCGACAAAGTATGTTTTGGCCGGACCTTGCCTTTAACTATTTTTCGACAGTGCATTTTCCACAACAGCGGCTCTGCTAGCATTGTGGCACACAGTGCGGTCGGTCAAACAGCTGATCCACGATCAATCCGTTGTTTTCGGTAAGCTTTATCGCTTGTTTGCTCTGACATTGTTCTTTCGTAGTTCTTAGAACAACTGAGGAAGGGAACAGTCGACTAAATTCGTCAAGAAGGCCGAATCGATCGTGGGTCAACTGTTTCACCGACCACAGTACGCGCTCCTATGCCAGCAGAGCCGCTGCCACGGCAAATGCACTGTCCAAACTTTATGCTTTCGTGCAGTTTTATCAAATCTGATTTTCACGACTAGCCATGTTGGACGCATAAATGCAAAGCCAGAGCAGAAGGGTAGGACTAAAACAACTGTCTCTGCCACTTTAGGGATCCCGTTGAAAAAAAAAAGGTTACTGAAAATATCGATTTTAATGTTGAACAACTACGAAAAAACATGGAAAATGGGAATAAAATGCACAATTAAGAATATGCCATTCCATAATGTTCTGTTTTTAAAGCATTTTTGTTGGAATCGGCGACCACTCCTCCTTCTCCCCGCGCTTCCGCAACTGACAGCAGGTCAAATCGAGCTCGAGCTTGTGATCAACGGACTAGTCACCCATTTTTCGTTCGAAAGGGTAGAAACAGTGATGTGTGCTTCCCCTGCTCAGTGTTTTTTTTTTCCCTTGAGGGAGACCGTAGAATTACAACAGCTTTGCTTGCCGCCGAATCTAACGGATCAGATCATGTCATTTGCATCGTTGGGGATTTTGTCCAGCTACAAATCCTAATTATAGAAATTACAACATTGAGAGGTGTCACAAACGCAATGACACATTAGATATCACGTCTTCACCTATAATTCAAGGATCAGCGATGATGCGCTGACACATGTGGCTACGAAACGCTCCTGAATGTTCTATCAATTCTCTAATTTGAAGTATCCACGGCAAGTGCAAGAGAAAGGTGCAGTAACAACTTCATGAGACAAAGTATTTCCATAAAATCTCTCAAGGATCACGTAAATTGTGGAACAGTAAGGCACACAAACGCGTAATAAGGCAGCACTTTCGTAGAGAGCACCAATGTTTAGTGAGGTACATGGATAAGTGAAGTATCATGACGAATCGCTTCGAAGCCTCCATCAAGCACACAAACCCCATCGATCCCCATGTTCACCAGGTCTGCAGAGAACTAAAAAAGAAGGAAAAAATTCAGCATATGGCGAACAAAAAAGTGGATTACGGTCGGACCTTGCGAGTCATCTCCACATCCTTTCCGCCAACGATGCAAATAGGATGCTGGTTCCTTTGTGCAACTCGTAAAGGTTCAGCAATGTTCAACAGCGATGCATCATTAATGTTAGGGTAGTTGATTGAACGCAACACGCATCCTCTTCCAAATCTAAGCAAAGAAAACACTACGGGGATAACAGAAAATCAGAATGCAAGGTGCAGGGTGTCTAATCCGTCAGCCTGTCTCATCCATGGTCTTTCACAAATTCTGAACTCACTCTATCTGAGGCCGTATATCAATCGCAACAATCAGCTGATCAGACACCCTCCAAGCGAACTCCTCAGTAGAAATACGAGGGCAGTGCCATTTCTTTAACTCTTGATATGACACGTGCTGTAGGCTACAAGGAAGTCCCCGAGGTGGTGGTTCATTGGAACCTGAAGCAGATATATCCTAATATTCCATTTTACAAACCAACAGATGAGAAGTAATTTCAGTGTTGTACCATTAGGGACTGCATGCGATCGGAAAGCGCAGCTAGGTGGGACACGATCGTAATAAGCAACTGAATCTGCTACTACGACCTCCATTGAAAGATCTGAAACCGCAAAGTTTTGACTTCTGATTAAGTGCAAATATGTCACATATGTTACCTATGAAATTCACCTGGAAGATCAGAAAACAACAATATCGCGTCATTGAAAGAGGCCTCAATAAGAGTATGCCGCAATTGATGGAGAATGGCCAAGCCTAAGTCAGGATCAACAATTAGAAAAACAGGAAGTTTTCTTAGTATACTTAAGTGTATCATGCTTTCTGGCAAACCAACCTATAAACAATGGAAACGATGAATCCCTCTGCAGAAGCTGATCCCACACGTGAAACAATTTATGGATGGGTAGAACATGAGCGAAGCAGGTCAAAAACCAAGGAATCGCAAATAATTCTGGGTAGAAATCCAAGGAAGCGAGACGTGTGTACAGCTTAGCATCCACAAAAGCAAGCAGATGATTAAATACAGCTAGCTGTTCTGAAGAAAAACTGGCGCTTCCTAGAGCAATATTTGATCTTGCTAACATGGGTAACGCGGAAACACACCCTGAATTATGGCCGAGTTGTCTTTAAGGAAGAAATTGTTGAGATACTTCTTGATGAACGCTGTGAGGCAAGCCAGTGCAGTAGCTGAAAAGATCTTTCAACCACAGAGTCAGTCGAGAAAAACTGAAATGAAAAAATCTTAAACTATTCAAATAGCCGAGCTTACGTAGTCTGTTGAAGTTTAAAAGAAGGAACGGTGCAGCCAAGCTGTCGCATCCTTGCCAATAAACATACTGAGGGTGGCTCACCAGCCACGCTTTGAGAAGACGACGCAATCCGTAATGCGCAGCGGGAGATGTCATCAATTCCTCGTACTAAGGAAGAAGCAGCAAATTAGTGAGGAACAGTGATTAGAGGAATTCAGTAGCACCTGATGACATCGTGGAATGTCAACGTCCAGCTGACGATCACTAACATGAACAGCTAGAGTATTGTAGAGAAAGAAGTTCCATTCGTCGCTGGATCGCACATCTAGCAACGCACACCATACTGAAATACCTATAGCAGTGAACAGGGAGGAACATGAGGAAAGAAAAGAAGAATCACAGAAAGCAGGCGAAGAAACAAGATAATGATGACGTAGAAGAAGTATACCTAAGATCGCAGGACCCCCTTCGCCTTCGCGGGTACTTTTTGGCGGTCATCATGTAGCGGGTCGATTCAAAATGATTGATCTGCCGCTAAGCCCCCTGTGATCTCTCAAGCCCCAATCGAACTGCTTTCATAATCCACACTATGAATTTCATCTTTCAGCTATGCAGTTACGTATCACTCTAACCCATAATGAGCATCGTTGGAAATGCGTTCTTCCGAAATCCGAGAGGAACGGCTAGTGACAGCACCGCTCGCGTTAGTTTTTTTCTGCTCTATTTGATGTCAACTATCTAACTAACGAGCTATTAAAAAAACCCTGTGATTTGCTATAAGAGGCACGATTCCTGCCGGAGCAGCGCAGCTGCGTCGCGTGCTTCACGAGTCCGCGAGAAGTGCACTTCCATCGACGCTTATTATAAAATAAACGAAGGGCATCCGGCTTAGTGATAAGAGGCACGCTACTGAGCTCTGATTCGTCGATTCACGTGCGCGCCGCGGCAGAAACTTTCGAAGATACCAGCAGAGCTGTGAGGAAATGGGCAAGCTTTCTAGCCTTGAGTGGTCAGATGAATGTTATCGGAGGCGAGGAACTGTGAAGAGGTGGCCAGAAATGTCATTGAATGCGTCGAATTTGAAGGAGTAACTTGAACTTGAAAAGCAGGCGCGTGCGGCGTACGGCTTGACCGCCTACCGTGGGCATCCATCGTTGCCGTAACATGACCACTGAAATGACCCACCATTTCTCCTGTCGTTATCTGAAGAATCAGGGGGACCAGGAATGGGATGAGCAGTACAGTTCAACGCGGTGAGAAAAGGTTGTTCTTTCAGTTGACGATTTCAACCAGAATCCCGAATTTCAACCAGAATCCCGAAAGGGGGTGAAAAGCGAGTTGAGAAGGGTAGGGCTCTAGGAATTATCGATATCTTGACTAACTGTGCACGTTTTGACGCGTTGGTGAACATGTTCTGACCTTTTAGCCAACAGACCTCACTTCTAGGCTGCTACAGTCGAATGGGTTGATTATTGTTACTTTTTTTTATTGAAATTGAATTATTCGCGTTTATTCGTCCATTCTAGTCTGAAACAGGTGGGCAGAGAATTAGAAGAAGAGGGGGGGGGGGGCACTCATGCATAGGCTTAACCTAAGGCTTAGGCTTGCCCCCCCCCCCTCTTCTTTATAGTATTCGTCAGAACGTGCACGACATGATCACCAACACGTCAAAACATGCACGGTTGGTCAAGATTTCGATCATTCCCACTCCTATCTAGCCATATTCTTGCCTATGATCGACATTCTGCACAACGCATCGACATCTCAATAATACATTTCATTCTAATAATGAAATGAAACCAACCATCAGCCCTTCGCATGGGAGGAATATCAGGCGCAACTGATGACATAAGTTCCGGCAGTTTGTAGAAGCGCGAATTCAACAAATGACTTATGAGTCGCATTCGGGATGCCTGAAAAATGATGCTAACAAGAGCAAGGGAGAATACTGCTATCAGATGTTACTAACTACTAGCCTGGTATATCATGTCTTTTTCTTTCACAATAACAGACAAGTCTTCATCGTAATTGTTAATCGACTCTGGTGTAGCAAGAAATGACTGCAGGAATATATCCATTGAAGGGACAGACATCAGTTTCTAAAATATGATTTGTATGATCATTATTAAAAAAATAATCAGTATGGGAAACATCACCTCTCGTACGTTTTTATCAGGAAGAGTCACTACCCCGGACTTCACACAGAACTTCCGTGATTCATCATTTCCAAACATTCGAAGGTCTTCTACTACGATGCTGAATGCAGGATAGAATAAAATTCTATTATGTGAAGAAGTGAGCCACACACGAAATTGTTAAAAAGTTAGTTTGAGTGGGTGACCATTTTTACTGACGCCTTCATCAAAGATGCCGTTACAAAGAAATGGTGGCCATTCAGGTCGTACCTTGGGTTGGTTAGCACTGGATGGCGTAATGTGATCACGTTATTTTTCACGAGGATCGCCTCAGCAGAGGAACCACACAGCCTCCAGAGGAAAAACGCATCTTCAACAGCCATCTCCCGCAGAACCCAGTCCTTACAAGCACTCGAAGCTATTCTTCCTAGAATCACGGAAAACATGCGAAAACAGGTTCAGTTGTAACGGCAAATGATTGCTGACCACTGAGGCACTCCACAGATTCGTAGTATGTCGACTCGGTAGCTCGCTTTTCACGAACACATGAAAGGACTTCGCCGAGAGTAGGACGATGAGAAGGCAGTAATGATAGACACTTCTCAATGATTTCTGTCAGTTTTTCACCTACTTTCAGAAGGTCCCTTGCATTACTGGAAGCAGACCGAAGAGCCTTGTAAACTGGAGCGAGAAGGGAACCCTTTTCAGCTGAAAAGCTACAACGTGAACGAGCAGTGGAAGAACAGAAAAGTTACACCAACCTCTGCTCATACTGCATTTGAGAATGGTCATATACTGCTTCAAAGACCAAACGTCCCGTAACAAGACACCCTATAAGTGTCACGGCATTAGGAGAAACAATCAGCCAGTCCAGCAGTCTTCATCTACAGACTATGAGTAAAACTGACTCATAAGCCATATACCGTTGCCATTTCCAGCAATACTATCCCAAGCGCCCATACATCTGTTTTGAACGTTGTTTCCACGGGTGCAGAGCCGTTCACAAGCTGCTCTGGTGCTATCGAGAAACTATGGGGGAGCCCTCCATGTATATCCAGGCCGTCCTTCGAGACGTGGCTAGAACAGACAGCTTAGGATGTTTGAGAAAAATAAATGAGAAGGTCGTGATGCCCAGAAACTAACCTCACAGCATACTGAGTGATTCGAACGATTAATGAACCATTGCTTTCTCCATCCGGTAGAAGAATCGAGTCAGATGTGAGTATCCCAACACAAATACCCTCTTTATGAAGCGCAGCTAGTCCTTCAACAATCTGACGAGTGATATGAAGAATTTCTTCGGTGACAAGACTGAAAAGGACTCGCTCACTTTAAATGATCTAATTTGAAAAGGTAGCCAAGCCGAAAACGGATGAAAGAAGAAAAGTGAGTGAAAAGCAATATTATCTGACACTCACCACCCGCGCACGTCAGGCCCTTGTAGCACAGCGTGTACAGAGAGCCGTTATTACCGTTTTTTTTTTTCTTTTTCGAAAGGACAAATCAGCACTGACAAGAGATGAATAATGAGGTGCTAGAGTGAGTTAGGATATCTTTTGAACCACGTTTGACTGTTTCCTCCCGAGTTCAAAGAGGCAAAGTGGCCTGACACTACAGCTGCACGCAAAGTTAGCAGCCGCATATGCGGTGCTTGCTTGCGTTGAAATTCGGCGCCGCTCGCACCAGCGTTCAAGCGATGGCATCGCACGGCATCAACTGCCCAAACAGACCTATCCTTCGTGAAGTAGACGCATGCAGGTCAAATGTGCCCATTCGACATAATGGTGCCCTTGAATAAAAGAAACCACAGGAGGATGCTCAAAACTTCGTTCTCTAGGCTCATTTTTCTATAAAGCGCCAGATGGGCGTGAATAAGCCTCTTTTTGATCTCTCTGATCTGGAAGTGATCTTTTCAATCTATAAATCTCTCTTGCCTGTACGTGCGACAAATGCGATGTGTGCGGCACGTCCGAACAGCTACCACCACTGGTGCGGCGCCGCAGGTGCGATGCGATTGAAAACGCTGCTGCGCTGCGTCTTGGACTCTGCGGGCAGCCTACGCGTGCGGGTGGTGAATGCCCGTAGATGGAGAAGCAAGGGAGGATTTGCAGTACAGCGTGCTAGGCAACTATGAGGAAGTCATGAAAGACCTGCAGTCTGTGTCGAATTAATTGGCGTACAGTGTGTGCGGCTTAATGACATTCTCAGACATTCGTGGGGGTGGAATGCAGGTGGAAATGGGTCCACCCCCAGTTGTACCTGGGGGTGGACCCAAAATCGTGGGGCACCTACCCCCGACAATTGAAAGACGTTCCCCCACGTGCCCTCGCAGCTGTCCCCGTGCGCGTTATTGGGTTCCGGCGGATGGGAGACGACCAGGGTTATGCACAGCACGCTCTGCTCTTCTTGAACGTCCAGATACGCTCCCCCAACTCAAAAAGTGGGCGCAGCGATTGGGGTCCTACCTGCCCATCACCCCCACGAATGTCTGAGTTGTGGTCAGAGGAGCGCGGCGGAACCCAAAGAAAAGATTCGATAACTGCACATGCCATGGGAGAGGGTCGAGCAGGTCCCGCCACGTGCAACATCCACAGAATAGTTTGACAGGAACAGCATGGACAGTCAGCGTCGATGACGGTGCGTTTTCCGCGGGCATGAAAAGCACGCGGCGCGGCCGCGCACTCGCGCTGAATCGCCGATATAGTGGCGAATCAAAGCTTTTTTTTTTTTTTTGATAGTTCTTCATCAACTTTGATGTTAGCTATCAAGGAAACTAGTTATCATGAAAATCCTATAGTTTGTTGATACGTCGAGGATTCTATCAGGCGCGATCGTTCCGTATGCTCTCCGAGTCCACGAACAAAGCACCGCCACTGCCGCTCACTTTATGAGAATTTTTGAAAAGGACACAGTAGAGCTTAGAACGAGAAAATGCAGGTGAAGCAGTATAGGAAGAAAACAGGAGAGCTCTCGGAGTAACAGGCAAAATCGTACCTCCTAGCAGACAAAAGAGTAGTTATCGATGATTTATGATGTTCCGAGATCAATATGACAGCATTAGGCACTAAAAAAAACGGGAACATAAAATCAGAATGCTTGAATGTACAAATAAGGTGGGCAATCCCACAGATTTCACAAAAATTTTGAAATTCTCGCTACTTTATTGTGAACGAGCTAAAAGGCAATTCGCTGACCAATTGCATGCGTTGGCATAAGAACAACCCATAACTTACCCAGTGTACATCGCACCAACTCTATATAGGCACAAAGTGAAGGGTGTCTGATATTCCTGACTTTCTCAAATCGGCCAAGCATTCGAATACTCGACGAAATAACTGGCAAGCCATTGGCGCACGTGCGACGACCTTCCTCGATCCCCAACAGAACGACGGCTCCAAAACCAGCATTACCCAACAGTCTCATCTAGGAAAACGTGGATGTTAACTACAATAGGTTTGAGGACTAGAAGCACGTTATTACTGAGAAGCGCTCACCTTAAAATAGCAGTGGAATCCATATGGTTGATGATGGCCCTACACTTCCTTTCTCAAGTCGGCTTGAACTGGAACCACAGCCTGAATCGATAAGATCCACCCGAGCAACAGCGATCTCCGAAGTAAATCGATAGAGACACAGTCAATCAGAACCAAAAATGACCGTTGCTTGGAAAATATTGTTATTGTGTTTACTCAGTGATCCTTAAAAAACTACCGTCTCCACAAAAACCTCAGCGAACAAAACGTTCCCACTGTTTTATTGAGGAAGCTGACAGGACTACGATGATTTCAATGAAATGAAAACGTTTGGCGATGTTATATAAACAACACAGCGGCCTGGATGTGGAGCTTCTGTGCAACTTAATCCTAGTCAGGAAAATCTAAACATTCCGAAAACGACGAAGTACCAATTATCCATGAGTGAAAAGCATTGCACCAGCGGTTGCGTCACGGCTGGAGAGATAGAGCGCATCAATGGCCTAGCCTGGGAGCGGAACTTCTGGACATAGGGATCAGAAACTGATGCAACACCAAATATTACCTTCAACAGCCTACGCTACAACTTCTTGTATGCAATCTATTGGATTCCGCACTTGTTCCCGATCTCTTTTGAACATGCTTTTGGCTGATATTATCATGAGATTGCCCCCCTCCCTTCCCTTTCCTCCCTGTTAAAGACAGCACTCACAGAAAATTCTAGCATGTGGGCACAAGAAGACTGGTGGGTCTGAAACCCTCTCGGAACGTTTACGAGGTGGACCGCAGGAAAACAACAAACATTGTTTTAAGGCCCTGGACTAAGAGTAAGCAGAAAGGTGGTTCAGCGACTTTATTAGCAATTAGCAGAGACGAGTATCTGCTTCCTTAGTAAGGACTAAGAGTGCTGAAGCACTTGGCCACGCCCAATAATAAGTATCGAGGGGGTGGGCGGGCCACAGGGCCGAGGAAGAGGTCATAGCAAGTATGAGGACACTAGTCTTCGAGGTGAGTGATTTACCATAGAACTGGCTTCCTATGCGGTACATTATGGCTCAGTAGACCCGAAGATCAAGGAGAGTCAAGGTGATCAAGGTGGTCAAGGTGATGTTTAGTGTTATTATTTACTACGTAATATACTATCTGTTTCAAAAATGAGAGCAATTCAATGTTTTGTCTGTAGCTAGACAAGACAAGTCAAATCGTGGAAATTGAGCGTTGTCAGTAACTGAAAACGTGCCAAAACATGTCTCGCCTATAACAACTGGCGACCTACCTCACCTTTGAAGCTTGCCAAGTGGCAGGATTTGTGAAACAGACTGTACTCATGTGCACTGATGCAGAAGCAGGCTGGTACATGGAACATCAGTATCAGAATATCGTAATACAACTGCGAAAACTAGGGATATGAAGAAAGTTGGTGATAGCACTTTGCGAACAATCTCAACGAGGCAACTACGGTGGATCAAGCTCCCGAATAAATGAATGCTGACTGGTATCCCTAGCCTTTTACTCAACTTAGTACACTGCAAACCTGTCCTCTTTAAAAAAGTTTAAACCTTAAATTGCTATTTGCTCTAGGGATGACTGGTTTCTTAGTATTCTCTAGCCTCTAGTATTGCATTGTTGTGGTAATGGGGAGAGCGCAATCTGTTTCAAGCTCTCTCTCCTCTGATTTGCTTTTGCCAGCAAAAGTTTAGCTCATAGCAGAGGCCTATGTAGTCGTGAATGAACGTATTTATTGGTTTTATACTCCGTTTCTCCACCTTCTCCTCAAAGTTCTTCTTGGTCGCTCAGCTGCAAAATGGATGGTGACGGCTTTGACATCGCCTTCTGGAAACGCCATCTTGTTGTCGTCAAACATTGATAATTGTTTCCGACACTTGTGTTTGACTAGCTAGTGCACCTGTGCGCCGTATTTCAGAGGGGGAACCTTGACAGAGGTTGAGTGCTTCCTTTAAACATGTGTCCGCAACCCTCATAGTTTCTTCGTTCAAACCAGGCGGGTGCAGTCGTCGTCACAGACTTTACATTTTGCTTGTCGCGATGTTTAGCTGATTGTCTGAATTGAGCACTAATCCTTGTTCCCTTTTTATCCTTTCGAATCCTCCTGCATAAGTCAAACTTCTCTGGTTCCTCGAAGCACGTCGCCTGTGATTCCTATGTTTCACCTTTAAACTTCAATCTCTGGTCTCTATTTAATCATTCTCGTGAGTTGCCTCGATGTTTTTTCTCCTGTAGTGAGTTATTTCCATGAAAAGACGGCATAAATATCATTGACCTTTATCAGGTAATGACTGAAGCAGGGGTGGACAATCAACTTCTTGAACCAAATGTTATAGTAGCCAAAGCGAAATACAATTTCGAAGGGAAGAACAATGATGAGGTAGGCTGGCTGTACATCTCACCTCTTGACCCATCCAGTTCGCACTTTTCTCTCTGTGCTTCTATTTTTCTTATTCAAGTTAACCTTCTGCAAAAATGATATGATCACCATTACGCAACAAATCGAAGGAGGGTGGTGGGAGGGGACAATCAACGGCAAAACTGGCTGGTTCCCATCCAACTATGCAAGTATCATTACTGAGAAAGGTAACAAATTCTTTTACACACGCACTTCAACGTCGCTTATACCACTGCTCGTGCTTTTCCAGACAAATTGATGAGATCAAAATCGGTGCCGAACGCGGCTGCTCTCGCCAATGGAGTGAATGCTGCGAACGGAATTGCAGGTGGTTTCACTTGATGTTTAAGCGATTTCTGGTATTTTGGTGACTTTTCGGTATTAATTTCGAGAAAGTGGTCCAATTGCTCGCACATGCGTGAGCCCATGTTCTGAAATCTGCTAGGAAGCCAGAGTTTGTCCATCGTTGGGCAGTGGAATCGTCTTTTTAGTTACCTGTATTTCAGTGAGTGGAGACGTTGTGAGCTCGAATGCTGCTCGGTCGCAGTTCCGAGCCGAAATAATGCGAGACTTCATCCGATCCGAGGATGCTTATGTAGCGAGTGTGCAGAGAACTCACGAAGAGCTTCTATTACCAATTCGAGCGGCGGCAATGTAAGCGTTGTATCCTCTGCTTCTAGCTAGCTGGTCTACCGAGTATTCTGTTCCTACGTTTCAGCTTGACTCCAGAGGATTATGCAGTTCTATCGTGCTATATCGAAGATATCGCTGCGCTGCAAAAGTCCACTCTCTATCGCCTGAAAGAAGCATTGAGGTGCTGTTGAACGTTCGCAGAGGGGGTAACTTGGCCCAGAGATGACTTTGATCTGTTCAGTCTAGAGGTTCCACATCAGCGTATTGGTGGAATTCTGATTGCAAGTGCAGCTGAGCTAAAGCGCCTACTGGTTGCGTACTGTGAGAACCATCCGAAAGCCGTTGAAGTACTGAACGAGAAAATGTGAGTCATGTTATGTGTGGTATGCGTTCCATTTAGTTGCTGAAAAGATTTGGAATACGTCTTCAGGGATGCAGTTCGTAGTGTACTTCTGGCACGAGGCAAAGACGTACCCAGTTTGATTGCTGGTCTCAGTGAGCCTTTCCGTCATTTGGATAAGTATCCAGCTGTCCTGCAGGAATTGGAGAGAAATATGCCAGTAAGCTATACTTTCATGTTCCGTCGTAGTTATGTTGAAGCTGATGAGAATGGCTTGAAAACCGGTGGCAAATCACATCCATTCTCTCATTTCTTATCCTACCTGCACTAGTTGTCTCAGTACGTATACTGTGTCAAACTATATAAAAAAGCAGTAGGAAGAGAACAGATGGTTTCTCTCATTCTGTGCATGTATTCTTGTGATCAAAGGAGAAACATTAGAAAGTCTGTGAGAAGTCAACCTCATTGGCCTGCTCTACCATATTGTTATTTCAATTTTTCTCTTTTGCGCTTTAATGATATCCATCTATCTTCCATTATTTTTGCTCGTTCTTTCTTTTTCTTCTCAGCTATTTTTCCATTCAGGAAGGCCATGTCGACCGTGGAGATGTTCAGCGTTCATGTGCTGTATTCAAGGACATGAAGGTATGCGAATCATCCAGAGTGCCATGTATTATTGTCATTATTGAGCAGTCTTCTTGTATTTGCAGGCACTCTGTGAGGCCGTCCGTAAGCAGAAGGAGCTGCAGCTAGAACTCCTCTATACTGGTCAAGTGGAAGGATGGGCTTCCTTCGAACAGCGAGGTCGAATCCTTTATGTTAGCGTTGCACCTGTAACATGCGATGGAGTTTGTGACGACAGGTTGGGGCTTAATGATTGTTAGTTGTTTCTCGGCATATTTCCATATTTCGCCTTAGAATCATTCTCTCAGGTGTTTTGCGTTGTTTTCGAGAATGCTGATTGTTCTGGAGATCACTTTGGATGTGAATTCATACAGATTGCACAGAAAAATCCCCACAAATGGTTTGCGTGTGCGAGTCATGGAGAACAGAGGTGGTCTTATAGTAGGTATGTCTTGAGCTGGAGTCATTCATTCAATCCTAGCAGCGAACCAGTTGAATCTCAGAGCTTTTTTTCCTAAATTGTCTTGTTTGATTTCTACATACCATGATTCAGGAGACATGGAAATACAAATCTCATCCTGGTTTGACATTGAGCGTTGGCTTGAAGCTTTTGCACGTTGTGAAGGCATTGTGATTGAGGAAACTTCCATCATGACTCCACCCCCCATGCCTCAGTCCTTTGCAGTGAATAACATGGTTGGTGGTTCACAATCAATTTTGATCTTGTCAGTACACATTAGTTCCGAACTGTAATGACAAATGTTTGAAGCATGTTCTGTCTCCATCTCGAAAAGCGGATATATCCGACATGCCCCTCGCTGAGCGGGCCGTGGTTGGAAGGAAACCATCGTGAGTGGCCGAATTGTTCATTTTTTTTTTTACCTGCGACAAAGTAACGGTTTATTATTTATTAGTGAACTGCAGATTCAGATTCAGTGAAGAGTTTCTCCTTTTTGCTTTCGGAAAGTTTTAATATTCTATCTATGAGCCACATTTTGCCGCCTTAGGAATTTCTTGTGATTTGTGCTTGATCGCATGAGCGCGAGTTTATTCACTGCGTCTTTGTACTCGCTTTTTTATTAAAGCTTTTGTTCTACAGTCTGGCACTAAATTTTCCTGCTATAACGTCTGGAATGCAAGCAGGAAGTGATTTGGCAAAATAAGCGGTGAGATAAACGTTGTAGTAATAATTTAGCATCGGTCATAACGACTTGAGATTGAACCATGAGTTGGAGATGATCCTCCCCGATGATCCGGACGAACCTGATCTGAACTCGTCAAATCGACGGTCTCTAAACGGTAGACATCTATTTCTCGATGCTCATTCCCTTTTTTAAACAATTTTACCTCGATTTCAGATGGTAGCAAGAAGTTGTGTTTCCGCGTTGTCCCCCCTCACCGCAGTGTGCTGGCCACGTCAACTTCGAAGAAGAATGTGAAAATGAGAAAAGAAGGTGGGTGAGCATGGAGCTTTGTTGTCAGAAGTCCTTGGTGAATTCCACATTTTAGTGAATGTCGGTGAACAGCACGACGCTCAACTGCTTCGTATTATCGAGGCGTACTGCAGCGGAGCCGTTCGAGCTGTTCCGGCTGCTGCGGATTGCAGACCACCCCAGCTGATTGTTGCCGAAGACGAGAAAATCCTGGTCGAAGAAGTGGTTGGGGACGAAATTGTCATCCAGGAGAAGTACGTTAAATGGCTTCTGTACCGATCTTTTCGGCTTCTTTTGTTTTTAATAGTTTTTCCAATCCGAATTTGCACATATTTTTCGTTTGTAGTCTAGTCAACAAATAGGATCCGTCGTACATTCGAGCATTGGAAATAGCATGACGGTTATGGTTGATTAAACTTCTTTACCGTTAAGTTGGAATGATGGTGCTTTTCCTGCCTGCACCTTCAACTTCTTATCGTGAAATATGCTAGTTTCTTTGAAGCTTACTTTATTTTAGAAATGACCAGATATGCTCAACTTCCGCTACACCTTTTTTCAATTACTTTACTCTTCTGCATTGTTCATTCATCCTGAGGTGGAAACTAATCGGTCTGTTACAGCAAAAAAGGGGTACCTTAAGAGTGACATCGTGCTTTCATGCTACTTTATCCATAAGCAAGAAAATTCAGATTTCTAGATATCGTCAAACATAGCTTAACTGGAAGTTATTTTCTATGAGTCTTTTTAGTTTGGCAGGTTAAATGAATCGTGTAGGAACTCCTGATTTTTCTTTTCCTTTCCAGAAGTTTGGTAGACACGGTGTACGCTTTGAAAGACCAAGTCACGGGTCTACGTCAGGAGCTGGCATCCGTGAGCCGAGCCCTGGATCGAGAACAGAGGGCTCGCCGACGCCTGGAAGAGATCGTCCGTCGAGGAAGTATGAATGCCAGTTCGCCAGTGTCTACCCCAAGGCCAACCGTTGAAATGAGTGTGTCGCAGTGACCTAGTCGTCATGTTCAGTTTCCGAGCATGTTCAAGCTTAACTTTTTTGTAGTAATGTTAATAGTAGTGCTTCCTACCAGTGTTAGCATAGAGGCGGCGTATAATTGTGATTCAGAAAGGTGGGTGTTCCTTGCTCTAGTTACTACGTAGCAATAACTTATTGTTAACGGGGCTTTTCTCGTTTCTCATGTCATACCTTCAAATGCGTGTGCGTGGTATGTTTTCCTTTAAATATTAATGTTGCTCACAAATCTTACTTTTTAACTGATCATCAAGAAAGCTTTCTGCTACTGTTAAAAGAAATTGGGTAAGAAATACTATAATAACATTCATTCTTGGTCTTACTGTACACTAGTGCTAACTTCCATACTTATACTACTTTTATACTTACGTATAGTTCGTTAACATAATAACGATTTTTTTACATCGAGAGTTTGTAGTCTCGAAATCCTATGTTTGTTTTTAGGTGCTATTTCATGATTTGAAGAAAACCGCATTG
Organism: Ancylostoma ceylanicum; assembly: GCA_000688135.1. Lineage (NCBI taxonomy): Eukaryota > Metazoa > Nematoda > Chromadorea > Rhabditida > Ancylostomatidae > Ancylostoma > Ancylostoma ceylanicum. Next base: position 457,999 of record JARK01001457.1, on the reverse strand, counting down.
TTTTTGTTTGGTGCTATTAAAGAATGTTTTATAAGGATTTTTTTCTACGTTTTCACGGATGTTTTTGTACCACTTTATCGCTACTGTGAAGTATTCCCGCTGTGCTCGAAATGTTTTCGAAATACTGCTTGTGTCTTGGCTCTTGCTTGCTGTGCATTGTTCTAGTGACGTTGTCGGAAAGCTTGTTGCTAGGGACGGTGACACTTTGCATGAGTTCCAATTGCTTTCTGGAAGAATCTTCGTTAATTATCGACATAGTTTTCGTTTTGTTTTCGGCTGAAATTGAGAATTTTCGACTTTTGCGTTGAGTACGAAAGGTAGGTGAAATTCCAAGCGGATAAATATTTTTATCCGAGGAGCTAACTATGTATCGATGGAAACGAAGTGTACCTGAGCTGCCTCCACTGCATTCTAGTGTTTTTTTTTGCATAACCCAAATGGAACAGTGGTAAATATATCCAGCGATGGCCTGTGAACCTGAGATAGGATGAGTGATGCTGTTTGCCCCGAAAGCGTATACTGTCGGATAATGTGACCTTACTCCTGGGATCTATGCTAAGCACAAATAGTCATTCATTCATAGTTTGCTTGCGGTTGAGTTTTAACAAGGAGTTACATGGTTACTGCTTGTAATTCGTACCTTGAGGCAAAAACCGGATGGTGTCGATTAGTTCATTTGCTCGGATATTTCCCGCCAACCGATGAATGACTCCGATCGGGTCAGTTTGATTTGCTGTTTTCTGGATTTCGTACATACGTAATTGTTCGTTAGAAAATCTTGGCTAGGTCTCTTAAAAGTCGGTCGAAACGTCGGTTGGTCAACGGTTTTAACCACTGAGTAGTTCTGTTTGCTTCTATTTACATACTGGCATGGAAGATTCTGAAGTGTAGCAACTTCTGGTGGTGCTTATCGCAACCTCAATGATCCTCACCGCGACCTCTCACTGCCGGTGAGGGTCCAAAGGAGGCGGGGCCTGACTTCCTAGGAGTTCCCGGTCATATACAGTCACAAGGGACGCCGCCTAATTACTCCTCTCTTGTTTTTGCTGCAGGATAAGTCTCCTGTTGATCCAGAATTTTGTGTGTACACGGTCGAAGAGTCCAAAGAATTTAAGTATTTACGAACAGTGTTATACATTACTTGCTTTCTCATTTCCTTACCATTTTCTCAAAAGAAACGGTTTTTATTCTACGAGGAGCAATGATCACTGGTGTGAGTCCCTCAGTCTCTTCCTCGTTTCACTTTTCGTTTGCTGTTTTGAAAGTGAGCTATGATTATCCGAGTTAAGGCAATGTCTCGCTAGAAATCTGTCAATATTTTCATGGAACTTCAAAATGTAATTTGTTTTTACTCACTAGTATAAGCGTTTCAAGATTCCGACGGCGGACGGATGCTTAATGTCGGAAGGCGTTGCGTTTCATCGACGCTACTGACGGGTGCGAAACGTCTACTGTGCTCTGATTCAGCTGAGGTGCAATTCATAGTGAACAACTTTACTGTTAAAAGAGATACGTCACCTGTGAATCAGTCGAGTTCCATTGCTCCTTCGAATGCTTTTTGAAGCTGTCTTGCATGAGAGTGAAGTTGTCATTTTGATATGACCTTTTAACACCTATATACTCGCCTACATGGGTGCATGCTTTTCAACTTAAGTATTCTTACTGATTGTATGCACATGTGGTGCTCTATAGAAAAATGTGTGCACATGCATTTCGTCACATTCACAAATGCAAATCCTCTCCGTCTGGATTTAGTTCAGAACAAACGGTGCTTCTTAGAATGTTATGGATTGTTACCTGTTGATGCTATACCCAGCGGTGTACAGTTTTGCGTGAAAATTTCCCCATGATTTACTGGAATTTTTATGTGGGTGTGTCCATAGACTTGCACGTAGATCAACAGTCGTTGACCATCCTTGAAATGTAGTCTGCATGATTAGCGTCCAAGGATTTCCTCCGTTGTTGTACCTCCGTTAATGTTATGCTAAAAAAAGAGCTTTCTCCTGTATGTTACTGGCAAGACTTACCCTTTGCAACTATCCGAACGCTTTGCATGAGGTCTCGATGCATTTCTTGTTTCGCTTACCCACAATTCATGGAGTGTCCTAACAGTGCCTTGTTGAGCCCGCTTCCCCATACCTTCAAGTCGGGACGTCGTGTTAAATGCCATGCTGTCCTTCTTAAACGTTGCTTCTTTGGCTGTAAGTTTCTTTTTTTCATTTATAAGTTTTTTATCTATAGGCTAAATTGATCTACACGGTCATGATTCACAACCATTCAAAATGCATTCAAACAGATAAATATGTATCAATGCTTTGCATGCATGCATTAATGCTTCATGCGTGCTTTGACACCTCAAGCGTTTTCGATGCATAATTAGACATAATTTTTTTTGCCCCAGTTGAACTCAAAGCTTCTATTTTTGATCTTGGAACTTTCCATTTTTGACTCTTCCGATCATCGTTAGTGTTGTAGTCACTTTTAAGAACAACAAAAGTCGTGTTTTGCTCCATAAATGTACGAAATGGGCTACGATGAACCAGCCAGTCACTCTTGCATCGCAGAATATCGCCCATTTGCTCTGCCGCGCCGCATCACATGTACGGTGCACCAGATCAGTTGGGCGCTGACGTTGCCGCTACGGATGTTTAGGTTGTGTTTTTTTTTCATGCCGAATCATGTGCAAACGAATTATCATGCAAGCAAGCAAACAAACAAAGAAAAACACAAGTTAAACACCAGTAGCGGCAATAGCAGCGCCCAGCTGCTCAGCCGCGCTTCGTAGGTGCTGCGGCGCGGCAGGGCAGATGATCGGTATTCCTCGATGCAAGAATGATTGACCGAAACTGTCTGCAGCTTATGGAGTGTACAGCTTGCATGGAAAATCAACGTAGTCCGCGACAACGGGATTTTTATGGTAGCTTTAAGAAAGACTTCGTCATCGAGTACATACCTAGAGTATCTTTTGTTTTTTTTTTTTTTGCCTTCAAAACATCTCCATGGTAATTACTGGGGTATCGCGGAGAGCTGTTGTGACCTTTATTGTTCTGATCGTTATCTGGTTAAATCTCCGCACGCACATTTGAGAGATTGCGGTCATGATAACTATTGCTTCCACAGTGCTGTTTTGATGCAACAAACTCTGTGCGTTTTCTGTCCGTGTCTGTTTGTTATGTTGGGAATTCTTCTTTGAAAGAATTTGATGATCCTTTGTTGCTGTGCACACTGCAAGTATTTGTTCAAACCCTAAAGGGACATACACAAAGGAGTGTTTCTTTTTAAATTCATGTGCAATAGATTAGTCAAACCTTCTACTTATAAAGCCGTTGCAGTTGGCACGACGTCCATCGTTTACGCAGAGACTGAAGGCTTCTATGTCGATCAACATCTCACCGGCTGTTTATCCGTCTCCTCGTCGGGATGATACGATTGAAGACGACTTCCATGACACCAAAGTGGGTTCACTAATGTTCTGCTAGATTTACCCGTTGCGACTTTTTTGTGGTACTGTCTATGGTTCATCTGTAAAGGTTACCGATCCGTATCGATGGATGGAGGATCCAGATGCAGCCGAGACTCGCAAATTTGTGGACGACCTGAATGCGATTTCTGCACCTTTCATTGCTGGCGCACCTAGCCGGGAGAAAATTAGAGAGAAGTGCGTTAACGATTCCTTGTTCTTTGCGGTGTTTTCGTGCCTGATTTGTTAGGGCCTCACCAGAGGCCAATCCAATGGTACGTATCGCAAACGTGACAATGCGTTTGTTCCGGTAAATAAAGATTATCAAACTTTCCATACTTAGTGTGTAAAACACTAAAAACTTCTCCTGCATTTCTCATACATTAGCATAACATGTGTGTTTTTATGTGTACAGTTCGTATATCAGTGTTTAGGCTGACCGAGCTTTGGGACTATGAAAAATACGGCTGTCCATCGAAACGAGGAGATTTCTATTACTACAGTTATAACTCTGGGCTACAGAATCAGTAGTAAGTGTTCATTCGTTATTTCCGGTAGTACTGAGACCATTGCATTGTTGTGGTGATATGAAATCTCTTTTAGCGTCATATACCAGCAGAAGTCCTTAAAAGATAAAGGCGAGGTGTTTCTGGATCCAAACACGATGTCGGAAGATGGAACTACATCTATTAGGTAGTGACATTGTAACTTACCCGAAAGCGTAGTTATGACTTTTATGCTCTTCCAGGATATCGGCGTGGACGAAAGACGGCTCGATTTATGCTTACGGCTTGAGTGAGAAGGGCAGCGACTGGGTAACCGTAAAGGTATGTAACGTGAATATTTCACAGTTTTCGTTTAGGTAGATGCAGTGTAGAGATTTTAAATTATGTTGTATCTTGAGGGCATGCGAATCTTTTCCCCATTTAATTAGAAGTGGAATTCGACACGCCCACACATGACACACCTCGCGGTTATAAGCTAGTTTGAATGTTTCAGTTTCGTGGTGCTGATAAGAAGGATTTGAGTGATGTTATAACTGGCGTGAAGCATTCTTCGCTATCCTGGTTGAAAGATAACTCTGGAATCTTCTACTGCAAATACCCCGATCATAGGGTAAGCCACATCTGTATAGTGAACTTCAGTGGAATGCTCGATACCTGTGCGTTTCTCTCTAGACTGCCACAGAAGGCACATCCGTGGAAAAGCACAAATATCACTCTCTGTACTTCCATCGCATGGGAACTAATTGCAAGGAAGATGTACTCGTTCACGATCGACGAGATAATGCGGATTATATGATGTGAGTTTTCACATTGGGTGACATTTCGGTTTTGTTCCTGTCATACATGTTGATTTTAGTGGAGGTTCTGTGACAGAGGACGGAAAATACCTGATCATTGACGTTTCGCGCGGATGCGATCCTTATAATATGCTTTATTATTATGATCTATCTGCTGCGAAAGGCGGTTTTGGGAAAATCAAACCCACTCCCCTGTTCGACAAGTTGGATGCTAAGTACGATGTATGTTTTTTTTCTTCTGCAAGGTTTCAAATTGCTAGGACATTTTTTTATCCGTGATGCACATATTCGCAGCCTTTTATGCATTGTCCTTGCAGTACGTGGATCACGACGACGAGTCCATGCTAATTCAAACAAACAAGGATGCACCTATGTTCAAATTGATCCGCGTTTCTCTCAAAGATGGATCGGTCAAAGAACTTGTGCCAGAAAATCCACGACATAAGCTGAACTGGGCCACCGTAGTTGCCGGTAATCGCCTTGTGCTCTCCTATATCGAAGACGTTAAGGTATGAACAGTTTTGGATCGATTTATAAGCATAGAAAGCTATTTGGCCTTGTGTTCATATACTGAACATCATTTTTTATTTTTCCTTTTTTTTCTGACCGTTCTCCGCGGCGGTTGTGCTTATTGAGATAAAGCAATAGGGCACTCAATTTTTTTTTTAGGATGCACTGTACGTCTATGACCTTAACACAGGTGCTCGACAGTATCAATTCCCACTGAAAATTGGGTATCACTCTCGGTTTTACTCTACTTTCTGTAGATGAATTTAAATCGGCGATGTGTTTCAGATCTCTGTCCGGATTTTTCGGCAAAAAGGCACTTAGCGAAATGTTGTTCAGTTTTGAGTCGTTTACCGTTCCAACCATCATTTACCGTGTCGATTTCGCATCTGTGAACAAAAGAGCTATTCCAGAAGTAGAGGTTCGTCTAATCATTGCTTTACTGTGCTGCCTTGTTATCCGAATTTGACGGCTTGCTGTTACCCTAATCGTCTGGGGCCTCCGGCTTTGGAAAGAGCATAAATTTTCGCTCTAGAAACCTGTCACTTATGTTATTCTCTTCTTTTTTCTTCAGGAATTGAGAAGAGTCCGCATCAAAGGAATGGATGAGAAGCAGTTCAACGTGGAGCAGGTGTTCTTCGCAAGCAAAGATGGCACAAAAGTTCCCATGTACATTATTTCGCTCAAGGATACCCCACGGGATGGCAATAATGCTACCATACTGAACGGATATGGAGGTAGCTGGTCAATTCCACCCTGTTTTCTTCGCGATTCAGAATATCCCTTAATTCACCAACATTTTCAGGATTCAACGTTGCTGACATGCCGTACTTTTCAATCAGCCGTTTACTTGTTGTCAGACATTTCAAAGGGATCATCGCATGTGCCAATCTTAGAGGTGGAAGGTAGTGTTGGCTTATCACGACGACTTATCATTTCATTGAAGTTTTGGATTATCCACCTCGTTTTTAGCGAGTATGGAGAAAATTGGCATATGAGTGGAATGCGGGACAAGAAACAGAACGTTTTCGATGATTTCATTTCCGCTGCTGAATATCTTATTGAGAACAAGTATACCTGTAGTAAAAAGTGGGTGTCCTGGTTATTTTCCTGTTGTTGAATCTTTCGTTACTATGTTCGAAGCCACGTTTCACAGGTTGGCAATTCATGGCGGTTCAAATGGTGGCTTGCTAGTGGCAGCATGCTCTCAACAACGTCCTGACCTATACGGAGCTGTTCTGAATCGTGTTGGGTTCGTTCATGGTTTTGTTCCCGCTGTGTTTATCCTAACTCCATTCCGTTTTTTTTTTGTCAGCCTAGCAGATGTCACCACAGGCAATTTTCATCATATGGTAGTTAATATGTAAGGGCCTTCAGTTTTGCGAGCCCATTCGCACGCGCCGCATCATCCGCGTCTTGGCATATTGGCTTTCTGCGCATCCGCACATTTTACCTTCTAGTTTTCTATCGATTCTATCATAGCGGTACACGAGAGGAGTCCTGGACCATTGAAGCCTCTTGTACATATACTTATTTGGAAATGTTCAGCAGCAGCAGCAGTTGTACCCTGAAATGTGATTAAATTTGTGTTTCAAATCCTATAATGTTTCATTTCAGCGTCATGGATATGCTGCGTTTCCACAGGTTCACCGTTGGTGGGGCGTGGGTGCCCGAATATGGTAACCCAGATGTGCCGAACGACTTTGAATTCATTTACAAGTTAGTTTTACTAGCGTTCCTCGTGAGTTGGTCAACTCACGGACTGTATGAATGTTGTTCTAGATACTCTCCCTTGCATAATATTCGCTTCCCTGCGGGTGGTCAGTGGCCATCGACTTTGATGATGACCGCAGACCATGACGACAGGGTGGTTCCCAGCCATACCCTCAAGTATGCGGCGACTTTGATGGAGAAGGTATGTTTTCACCGTCCTACCTCTAGGATGAAGTAGAAATTATTCTCGGTTCAGGCCAAGCTCCACAAGCTACAAACAAACCCACTCCTTGTTCGCGTTGAGGTAAAAGCTGGTCACGGTGCTGGAAAGCCTACAACCAAAGTTGTGAGTTAACATCCTGAAGACGAAAACTGGTGAATGGCAGAAATAATGGAAAATTTTGCAGATCGCTGAGATTGTCGACATGTACAGCTTCCTACAACGGGTGCTAGACCTCGAATGGACCGACTGATTCTCAGTCAGAAACTGCCTTTGTTGATCCTTGGGATGACTGGATTTCATACCTAGTTCAATTTTTTTCCTTCAATGCTTCGGGATGGTTCTACATGATAAGCGAAACAAAGCATTTCCCACGAGATTAATCTATTCAAATTGATATCTACTTCAATAGTCGCAATTAGGGTTCAATTCAAAGTCGTTATTTATTGGCCTCCGCCACTAATTTATTTGTCTCTGATCGGCACTGCAGCCAGAACTTGGTACAGGGCCACTGATGGACTCACTGCTGTTGCGTATTCCTACATCACTTCTGATTGACCATGATCGTCGATGTTTGACCATGATCCTTACATCCTACTTCACTGCTGATCCTTGCACTGCTGACCCTTGACTGAATTGATGTTCTCGCCATTTGTTGGGAATGAAGAAGTTTGTTAATATAGATGATTATGCAGCCGCTACTCAGAGGCAAGATCGTACACTGCAATTTTTCGTTTCAAACTAGTACCAGCAACGTGGATACTTTGGCACAGCCAGTTTGGCAATTGCTGTTGGTAATGCGGCTATGTTCTTTCGTGGCTGCTCCTGAATGGGCTGCTGAATACTACTTACTAATACGATACTATGAACACCTTTGAGAGAGGAGTAAAGAGGAATTTCTCAGGAAAAGGGTGGAAATTGCTGAGCAAATTTCCTGTGTAGATAAGACGAGTGCCTTAACAATCCATTTCCATACTCACAAATAGTTATCCATAAGTGTTCCTTATTACTAACACATTACGACCCCTTTTGCAGAAAAGACCACATTTGGAAAGTTGAAGCAGCCAAAGTTGCTGCCTCGCTGGGGAGAACGCGAGTAGGCAAGACCACCAGCGTGCTATATGCGTCGACCACCCACGATGTCCCGACTTTTGCGAGATTTGGTCCAATTTTCGACAATCTGTGAGAATTCTATAACTGAACATACAACTATATCTATGAGGCTTTTCGGAAACGAACACCATTATCTATCTAGTATTTTAGAAGGAACTCACACAATAATATGTTCTCTACATCACTTATTAGTAACAGCACTCATGCACTGGAAAAATCATGGATATTGAGGTTGTTAGAAATGTTGACATATGCCGGTGAGGTGAGTAGGTCAACTTAGTAGATTTTCTCAAGGAACTGTTGCAGGAGCAGGATAACTTACTAGCTGCAGTGGTAAACGATCTTATCGAAAACAGAGGAATTGAAATTAATGCAAAATCAATCGATCTAATAAGAAAAATCTTGAAAATATTCTCGCTAGTCTTATACGATGTTGGCCTTGTCGAAATCCGAAAATTCACCGTTAGAAATTATTTATACCTGCCACAAAAAGCCACAACTACAAGGATAACAACACGAGTGGTTGGTAAATCAGGGAATAATACAAGGAATCGCTTTAGCCTCTGCGGAAACTCAAAGAAATTCAGGAGTTTTTCTTTGGAACCGTGCGGTGATGTCTCAAAAATCACCAAATTTGTGGGAAACTTCATGATTTTCTCTACTTTATCAAATCTTTCAAAGTGAGCGTCAGCTTCTGAATCCAAATTTGTGAGCGGTTTTCTCAAACATTGCAGAATAACATTGTAAAATTTAGTGGAATGCGCAGAAATGGTGGGAATTTCGCAGCGCTCCGAGAGCGCAGGCGACGAGGCTTCGAGGGAGGCCATAGAGCAAGAGGACTTGTGCCACTTCCAAGCTCTGGATGCATCACTGGAAGGATAAGTGATCTCATACCGACAGTGGCTACATGCATCACTGGAACTACATACCCGGGTAAACGTACTAGCATCCTACAAAAACACTTATCGTTAGCATAGTTACTTTGGGTAATTCCAGTGATGCATACAGACTCAGAAATGATTGTCTATAGGTAGCAGCTGAGTATAGATAGCGTCTTGTAGGGTGTGAACATGTTGATGGGTGTCGGACAAAGAGTAAACTTGGGTACGTGAACACGTTCACCATGGGTAATCTCAATTATGTATCCGGACCCAGTGGGTGATGCTGCAATAGAAAATTCGTTGAAAATCATTGACATATTTTGGCTATAAAACTTTGGTTATAACCTAACTGTACTATCCAATTATGAGTTCGAGGATTTCTCAGTGTGGACGGATTTGGGGACCTGAGGGGCAAGGACGTCGTGGAGGATGCGTAGTCTTCGTGTACTTTTTTAGCTATCCATAACCGCACGTGATCAACTATAATTCTGGTGTGGAAACTGGTTGTAGTAGTTCATGCGCACTCCGTATTCCTTCAAGATCCTTGAAATAGTAACCCTTGGACGAAGTTCTGGTTCTTTTGTCGGCAATACCTGGATGACCACTGTGATAAGACTTTTCCTTAGGATTTTCCGCTACCAGTCCAAGCCTCACAGAGCATTCCTCATGTGACAATTTTTTGAATAATTGAGGCAAGCAGATGTTGGTCCTCAACAAACAGTAGACTCACTCTCGTCGGGGAGTACCAATCGAGCGCAAACATGCAACACACTGAACCTCACATACATTTTACCTCACGTATCGCATACGAAACACCTCTTTCACCTCGTTCAAATGTCGTTCACACATAATTGTTATCTGACTATGACATATTTTACAAAACTTCTTGAACTAGTTAGTTATCTTAGTGAACATGGTGGACCATGGTAAAGAAGATCCTTGGGTGGACCCGCTATATCAATCACTAAACAAATGAATAGAATTGGCAATCACTGAACGGACATATCTCCTTATATCCAGTGTAGAAGTGGTGTTGTTACTTAGGTAATGCAGAAATAACTACAGTAACAGTTAATTACTAGAAAATAACTAGTAGAGCTTTTACTATAATAGAAAACCTCCGCCCAGATTCCTAGCAACGTTAGGAATCTGCTCTTGCCATTCATATCTTTTCTTTGTCAAAGTGATTGTAATCATGTTCACGAGTATTAATTGCACCCAAACCTCGGTTTCAGCCTCTCCATGGAAAAGACAATCTATAAATTGCTCATATAGTGGTTACGCAGTTTACCCACATCATTCAAGCGCTCGATTATGCTGCTGTATTGTCGCTTTTTTCAAAGACATGGAAATGTTAGGAATGTTCCAGAAAACCGCGTATGACTCTTATGGTGAATAAGACGGTTCGTCATCTCTGCTGATATTTTGCTTCAATGTGCCAGCAACAGCTTGCCGCCATTTTTTGGTTCTTTTCCATTTTCCGAAAATGTCTGAGATACCTTGACCATGATCTGGAGTTCATTTATTTTTTTCATGATTTTTTTCATGGTTCTTATCGTTTTCGATTTCTCGAAATATGAGTCATGAGTTCCGCAAGCCACGGATGCAGGCACAACATTTCTGCGTACTCTCCAGAATTTTTATTTACCTGGTAACCATGGCTCTGGTTTCCACACAAAGGTTAATACGTATTTCATTCGGGATTTCCAAGCGGAACATCACAGCTATTTCTGAGTAGGTTTTCTTGCTCATGGCGAATTTACTCATTCCAATCGCAATTTTAGTAGCATCCATATTAAGCTATGTCTATGTGGAACCAACCTTGATTCTACAGCCAGAACTAGCTCAGTCACAGTTGAAGAAAAAGCTCTGCATGCAAAGGCGCGCCTCCAAATACGTCTGTTTCGCTGGGATCTTGACCTATTTCCTCCATAAGCATGGTCTTCACAACCCCCTTAGTTCCCCATGATGTGTCGTTTCGTGTCTTTTCGTCTGATTCAATACTATAATGTTGTGCTTTTGATATACTGGTTTGAATACGAGTAAGCTATTATACTCATGCCTCTGAATATTTTGAATTTAGGTCAGTGCTTTCGAACTGGATCTAGGAGCAAATTTCGTACTTGTCGTGTCGCTTGTCCCATGTTCCACAATTTCCATTCTGAAACCCTACGAGGTACGAGTTTCAAGGAGGAGGAGGGAAGGGGGTTATTCACTCGAGTAATAGTATGTTCCTTCAAATCGACGAAATAAAAAAATAACACAGGAGATTCCATGCAAACTACGTACCATGTTCCTGATGGTAGCTCAATCTTAGCTAGCGACTGTTTAGGATCATTTGCAGTTAATCTACGTCATTAAATCTGAGTTTTATGGACCTTTGGGTCTAAATGATGACTAAAGAATTTGGAGTTAGGTAGAGTACAGGAAGCGTAGCTTAGGGAAATGTTCCTGAGAATGAAAAAAAAGAAACCTTGTTATGATTCCTGGAACTCTGAAACAGTCGCTGGATCGAGTTAATCGGCGTTGGCTAGTTAGCTGGAAGCCACTAGGGTAGGCCACTTCCTTATTCGCTCTGCGGTTTTTTGAGTTTCCAGTCCTCACGTTGCAGCCCTAACCTATATGGGTGTTTTTTTTTTTCGAGTAATTCAATATTATCATTCGCAGTAATATTCAAGTAGTCGAAGGAGTGCAGATATGCGGATACTTATTACTATGATACAATCATCTCTACATTTTCTTCGTTTTGTACTATTACCTACATTACTCATTAGTACTATGTAAACATAATTGTTTAGAATGTTTGCGTTTCATACTGGGACTTTTTCTCTAATGTGATTCCGTAAGAAAAAAAAAGAACTGGCATGTCGCTTCCTACAATCACAGTTAATGATGGAGTCCTGAATGATGATTTGAATATTTCCTCGTGGATTGGGTGAGGGTGAGTTTCTTTTCCTTATCCTACCTTATCCCTGAGTAAGCTTCCTGCATAGAGCCTATCCAGCTACGGTTACGTACTAGTATTCCGGTATTTCTTGTCCATGAAATACCCTCTATTTTTGTGGGACCTGTTCCATTAATGCCAATATTGTGTGAAGGTTTATATGGATGCAAAAAAAAACTGGTAATGCGCTACTTAGTCAGACTTATTATCACAATAGAAAAAACGAACCAAACATGCCTACTACTTGATCGCCGTCAGCATATTTTTCCACAATGCTGTAATCGGCTTAGAGATTTCAATTCAATCGTCAGCGACTCGTTTTGTGGTCTGTGAGGTGGTGACACACCTCACTGTTGCCTGCTGTCATTTCGGCGAGTAGTGCCTGACAACGCATTCTCCGTGTGTGTCAAGTTGCCACTCAATGTTTATGGATAGGATTTTCTCGCATGGCACGTTTCTCACAACTTTCACTTCCATTCGAGTTCCTCTCACCACCTGATGACGTCAAGGAGTTCTGCTCCACCGCATTCTGAATGGCTCTGAGTCACCTCAAATTACACCTACGTACCGTATCAGTCGACCTCATTGCTTATCACAGCGCATGATGAAGGCGGTCACAGGTTGGCGATAAGTGAACTTATGGAAGTCCTCGTCGTCTTCCTGATGGAGGCAAGTGATCCGAGGTGTTCCTTGGACACTATTCCAGGATATCGTGAAGCATGTGCGCACCTGCGTATCGATCGCCATACAAATACCTGCATATGACCAGCGTATTGCGAAACGCGCAGGCCACCTCTGAGTCAACCGGGTGGTCGCTGCGCTCAGCTGCCGCCGTATCTGCATGAGTGTGTCATCCGGCTCTAATTGCCTCTTTTTGCCAACTATTACTGAAAAAGCCGTTTACACAACAGAAATAGGCTTTCGATTAGGTTTCAGCATTGACTCATCCTCTGTTTACCTTTGCTCCAATGCGGCGTTTTTAGAGGTTCAGTGATCAGTTCATGAATGCATTCGTTTCAATTTTGTACTTTTTTTCCGTGTTCACATCTCTGGGATACCTCACTGGCCCTCATTGGTCCGTATTATTATCCTAAAGGATCTTAATATTGCAACACCACGCATGTTCTTTGATATTTTTGCGTATTTCGCGCAACTGTAACCATAGTAACCAGCGAACACATAGTTTTCCGGAAAAAATTGTAATTATAGCAATATTTTCGGGAGATTGTACCGAACTGACTGTTGCTCCTCATACTCGTTGGTAGTTCTCGTTATTTATCAGCTAATAAACTACCGTGTTTCGTTGTCCTCCCTGGTGCTGCTTGTTTTTCTATGCAGCTTTCTTTTGTAGTGCTTTGATAGTACTAGTTACATCCTACCAAATCTGAACTTAATTGCTGTGAATATTTATTTTTGAACAACCTGCTGTATTTGACTAGTTGACGAGCTTCTTTTCTGAAACTTCATCGTTTTGTCCAGTTTCGCAGAACTTTTTCAAAAAAAAAAACATCAACAACAACAAGCTCCACTTTATCACACTATGTATGTACGAATAAAATATGCTATCAGAAGGCTAATTTTGCTAGGGGATGGATGGAAGTGCTCCTATATAAATCATCATTAAAAATAATACTGTGGATACTACAAAAATACTGTGGGTTTAGTAATGATGAATTCGTGACGAATTTATTATGTTTTTTAGTATATCTTGGGTCCAAACTTATATTGATAGGGATCAAGACAGTTCATCAGATGAGAATTTATTTTGATCTCCATCGAAGTCAAACTTTAAGTTTAACATTGTTTGAATCGAGTTTAGACGGTGCAAATTTAGTGAGAATGATTGGAAAATTTCAAATGAAAGGGTTAATCAGTGGTATCGAAAATGGATGTTACAGCGCTTTCACAACAGCAGAAAAATTCTGGCAGAAATGCAAAAATTTAGATTTTTTTTGCATATTATAGAATGCAAAAATTTGGATTTTTTCTGCATATTTTGCATCTTGCTCATCTTTACCCTCGTCTCGTCCTAGTGTAGACTTTTGAACTCTTCAGTTCATTGTCTTTTCCCTTCTACCTCTTTTTTGTACCTCTTGTTCGTCTGCAGCTTAGCATAAATCACAAAATGATGTCCTGTTATCCATAAATACATCCACAAAAAGAATCTGCAGCTCCAATTTCCGTTAACCATTTCTAAGTGATCTAACCGTCGTCACTAAAGCACAATCTTCTGGAACTCGTGCATTTCGCGCACTTTACGTGGATCGCTCACAGAAATCTCCATTCAATTTCAGGAAAAACCAAATGCGAGACCGGCTGGCCGACTTTCAGGTGAGTGCATTGTTTCTTCGGTAGAGCCACGTCCATAGTGTACTTACCTACAACTTCTCAAGTCTCTCGATTCCCCTTTGTTATTGCCAAGCACTGACTAGGGAATTGTTTGTGAAGGTATTGGGTTATTTGTTGGTAGAATTCGAGCCACTTCCTTTCTTATTGTTGACCGTGTCCAAATAAACAACTGGAATGGCCCGTTCGCACTTCCCTTTCTCCTCAGCAAACCAAAACAACTTGATACGGACAGGTCAGTAGAAAATCGGAACTAAGGGATCGGTTATTTTAGCGCCGAGTCGTTACGGATCGTTTCGAGGAGGTGGAACTAGGCCCATCAACTCCGGCAGCTGTCCCATACAACCTCGCCAACGCCTTAGATGGACGATTGAGGTGAGGTTTGGTTTTGTACAGGTTTTTCCGTGCATAGTGCCTAGGATCAATGTTACGCTACGGTAGTGTACTCTTCTGGGACAAAGACTTGATTGTGAGTCATCCCATTGAATTGTGGATGTTACGAGTTTGCACTTTGCGCAACGGCTCTAATCTCTCATAAGTGATGCTTTCACAACCACTTTGGGTAACAGCTTACCGCAGATCTTGTTGTGTTAGGAGAGTCTAGTGGATGTGGAACACTCATCGGCCTTCATGTTATCTCAATGTCTGGGTATTTTTCCAGCTTTTCAAAACGAAGAAGAGGAGCTCAAAACGCAGCGGTCATAGTCGTTATTGCTTTATAGTCAGTAATTGAATTAGAAAAAATATAAAAGAATGTTTGGCGGAGGAGGATCACACAGGATTGGTGCGACTCATTTTTCTCTCATTATCATTTTTAAAAATTTGCCTGTAATTGCTACAGGCTTCCTAACCAACTTTTACCTTATTATATAATCTAATTCTATTTTCTAATTTTATATTGTGCCATGTTTTTGTGGTAAAGTAGCCTTATACAGTAGTGCTCAAAAAGAAAGCATTTTTTGAATTTTTGTCCATAACTTCTTTCCACATAATGTCTGAAAACTCCGTAAATCGACTTAGTTCCCTACTGTGTCTGGGACTTTATAACGGGTTCCATGGAGAAGGATGCCCCACATCTTTCGAAATGGCCCTGTAGACATTGCCTCCCATAACAAATATAAATTGACCTGTCTCGAATTAGGCATATTTCGATTTTACTTTTAAAGGATTCCTGATGTTGTTCAGGCTCTTGACTTTCCTTACACTAGTAGTAGGCATGTTAGAGTGGGCTGGTACATTTCCTAGTGCAGATGCTGCAGTATCCAGTAAAGACAATATCCTAGAGGTGATTATTTCAGCCTCGTTCGAAAACTCCTCGATGAGCTCCAATCTGAAATCGAGTCACTACGCCGGAAGCAACAGCATATCCTAGCGCTTGCTGTAGCTGATCCGGCTGAAAAGGTGATTCTAGTTCGTTAGGTTTTTATCCAACGTTTCGAATTATCCATATTTCCAGGATGTACTTGAGGATCAAATAGCCAAGATCCGTCGGAAAACAGCAGATTTGCGTAAAATGGTGAATGAAGTTGACAATGAGTTTAATGAATTCGCTAGAGGTGAGCATTCTAACTTGGCCATTCCATGAGCATAGTTAAAACACTTTGCGAACGACCTGATGTGTCGCATTTCAGTATGTGAGTCATCTGGAGAGGTGCGAATTCGTAAAAATCAAATCGATTCGATTCGAAGAAAGTTGCGGGATCTCATAATTAGCTTCAATGACACTCATGCTGATTATCGATCGAGAGTTTCAGGTTAGTTTCAGGATTGACTGGTTTGTATAGGAATTCACACCAGAGTAACGATATATGACTTTAGTGCGAGTTCGACGTCAACTACGAGCAGTTGGTGAGAATGTCACTGAGGAAGAGGCGGAGAAGATCATCGACTCAGCCGGTCGTGATGAGGTGCGATTTACCGGTAACATTAGCTTTTCCAACAAGAGAAACAACAATATCAGCTATTGCTATACTATTTGGTTCTATGTTAGTACTATTTAGTTCTTGTTAGTTCTACTTAGCATCTTCTCAACTTCACCTCTGTTGCAGAAACCAAATAATAGTCAGAATCTGGACTAACGCACATAGCAGCGTTGATAGCATCGCAGAAATGTTGGCCTAAATCCTGAGTCCCTCAAAACTTGGATCTCTCCAAGCTGCTTGGGTACTAGGAGTACCTGTTCTCATGCCTTTGTCATCTGCTAAATCAAGGCCGTTCGGAAAAAATTGTGCAGTGTTGAGTCAGGATTGGCGTACTTACTGTACTTTTATCCTTTACGATGATTCATGAAGAAATCCACTTTTCACATTTCGCGCCTAATAAAAATTGAAAAAGCGCTTCGTCCTTCCAGACGAATCTGATGCCAATCTGCCTATACTGGAGGGAAGAGGCTTAATGGCTCGGGGCCTGTATGTCTTCTATAATTTTGGGAACTCTGGAAGGAGGCTCATTGAAAGTTGAGTGGAATACTACTACAAATGGGTCACTAAATTAAAGAGTATATGTATATCGAAGTATTTTGGAACCACTTACAGCTTCCATGAAGCAGAAGAAGGATATTTACATATCTTTTCATGAACTCCAATTGAGATATAGAACATTCGCAATTTTTTTACATGGAAGGTTTAAGATAGAACGAAACACTAGTGGAAGTGGAGTGGAGTGGATGCTGCGCGGCTATATATTTCCTTCAAGAGACTGGTTTAGGCGATATTTTCCCAGAAAGTCATTTATTAAGTGAGGTTCGTCGTCGCGTAGACCACCAAGGGCACAACCACCTCATTCGTAGGAGTTGTTGTTGTTCATTTTGAGACTACTTCTTGCTGGCCTTTCTCCTCTCCAATTTTGAGTTTTTCATGGGATTGCTTTATAGCTTTTAGCTATTCTTACACTTTCTCGTGACTCAATTATAAGTTATACTCGTAGCATCTTTCAAATATGTTCAGATAGTCGGCTGAATCGTGGCTTCTTTAGGCGAAATCAGCTCTGGAAGCTGCTATCCTGCATCCTCATGTACAACACTTCAAGTTAAATGATTTCAGCTGTTCTTCCGTGAAGTAAATCCTCTCTCCGTCTCGGCAAAAGCGGCGTTAGCGGACGTCAAACGCCGGCATAACGAAATAGTTGAGTTGGAGAAAAGCATACAGACAATGCAAGAGATATTTGTTGACCTGCAGAACCTGACCGAGATCCAGGTTGGTCCCGTCGCATCCGTCCGTCGCTCACGTCCTGTCACCGTCTCAATAATTTCGTGACGATCTCTGTTTGCAGAACGAAATGGTGGATAATATTGCGCATAACGTGGATTCCACCAAGGATCATGTGGAGCAGGGTGCTCGGAATGTGAAGGTCGGGTTGGAGTATAAGAAGAGCGCCACGAGAAAAAAGGTAGGCGACAAATGCGTTGTGCAAATAGTCGGAGTTACTTGCAAGTTAGGCTTAGCTTTGCAACTCGGCGGAAAGGGGTACTCACATTGCTGGGACAAAAAGGCAAGCCGCAGGAGTTGTTTGAGCGATGATCGCGAGGATTTCTTTTTTTTTGTTTGCTTTTACCAGAATGGTAGTGTCGGACCGGTTTCCGTATAGAGTGAACAAGTGCGCAAACAATTCCAGCTGTATCCGAACCAGCGAAGGAAAGGGTTTCCTGGCTTTGGTTTGGCTAAAATTGTAACTATCCTATGCACTCTGCATAGGATTCTGAATAGAAGAAAATGGCTAATGAGTGACAGTGCTATTTATCCAACTGGGCAACCTAAATATTTCCGGAATTACTGTGTATTCATGATTCGACCGTATAATGTTTTATATACATACGAAATTTGAGTATTCGATTTTGAATAAGTCAATAATTAGAACCTGCAGAAAGGGGAGAGCTTTACTGCCCTGGAAGAGGAGGAAAGGACTGTGGAGCCTTTTGCTTTTAGAGTATTTGACTAGCTAGAGGGGCTTCTGAATATTTTATGGAATTAATTAAATTTTATGGGATTTTTGTTCGCTCAGTACTGCTTATCTACTGAGGTGTTCTGATTTTACCCAGGGTAAACGTGCCAACACCCTCCCCCTTCCCCAAATTATAATTAACATGGACGTCAGTACGTTTATCCTGGGTAATCTCAACGATGCATCCAAGCTCATCGATGCGAGAAGTAGGATAAAATGTTGGTTGTATAAAACTAGACATAATATGAAAAGTAAAAAAAAATGAAAAAGTGAAAATAAGAAAGTAGAAGGAAAATATGGGTTCAAAATTCAACCAGTTCACATTGTCCATACATGTGAACGAAGTGCTCAACATTTCAGATAATGGTCGCTCTATGTGTCGTCATTCTAATCCTGCTCCTCATTGTCGCCGCAATCATCCTGGCAGTTGTCCTTTCGAATCACAAATAAGCTCTTGCCAACGCGGACGAACACTGGATGACTAGCGAGACAGGATGGGCTGCCTAGCGCTGTCTCGAGTAAATATCAAATTTGCCCATGTAAAACCCGCCTTTACGGCTTTTCCTCGTCTTTTCAGATTGTCTTTGAAGCTACATATTTCGCTCCTCACGTTGTATCATTTCTTCTGAGAATTCTAGCTTTTTTCTGTGATTTATACGACATTGCTTCTGGCATCCGTTTTTTGGATTGTACATAATTGATTTTCTTAGGTTACCGTTGGATTTTGATTTTTCACTTCATGGATCTAGAAAATCTATCTGTTCTTTGCCTAAGAATAATCTGTACGGTAGCTCAGGTACATACATAGACTCATTTATCTGCCCAACGACAGCTTTTGTATAAGCGAAGCTTTAGAATCTGTTTAGGCGTAAAAGACACTCACTTACGGGACGACTACATACACTTATCATTGAACACTTACTCACCAAATGACCAACGTGATCACTTCGTTTTTTCTTTGACGCCTATTCTTTTTCCAGATGAAAGATTTTTTTGTAGTGTGTGTGTGTTTCTCCCACTTCACTGAGGTCAGCACTCGGTCCGGGTGTTCAAGGAGTCGAATCCGATAAAGGCTAATGGCGGCTTGCAGACTCACACAGCTCGCATGTCCTTGTGGGAAATTGAATTCACCAATTAATAACGGAGGACTGAGACGAAGCACAAGCAAAAAAGTGCGATGGAGCTGGTGGAGTTCATCACATGCTCGTGTGAATTTACTGCAGTAACACCTACACGAACATTTGCCCCTAGAACAATATTTCTGGTCTCGCATCCAGTGTACCTTACCAAGTCGGATAAACGCTGTGTGACGGTTACTTTCGAATGGTTAGGGTACTCTGCTATCCACTAAAACGTATTCATGAATATATGTATCCATAAGTTTCATTACAGGATGTCCTAATCCGGGTGATATTCAGCTGATGAGAGTGCATTGTTCATGTGGAAGGGCTGATCACCATATGTTGCAAAAATCATAGTTATTCTGCGTGCTAGGTGTACATGCACATCTAACATTTTACCTGTCGTATAATTTTTTAAATAATCGTTTCCTTTACCATGCTGGAAGTGAGCCAACGGGGCAGTATTTGCCCCTTGCAGTTCTAAATTCGGAGTGAATCCAATGCGCAAGATGCATAGGGCATAAAGGCCAGTGGGAACAGGTATACAACCGTTCTGTTTTCCTCCCATCAGTGGGAACGGATATATAGCCGCTCTGTTTTCTTCCCATGGCCAAATATACTGGATAGGGGTTGTGATCTCATTAGCTGTGATTCTCTATCCCGTCCAGCTCTGTTAGAGGTTTTTGGTGAAAAATTTACAGTAACAAGATCTCGATATACTCGTTAGTGGATTGGTCTTCTCTAGCTAATTACGGATAGTGCTAAGTGGTATATGTATAACTGCATACTAGGGTAACTAAACCTATTTCATCGAGAATTCCCCCGATAAACGAAAAATATCTCTGATATACAAACGAAATAACGATTCAAAGATGTCATCGAAATATGACATCAGTGAAGCATCTAGTGCATGAATAGAATGGAATTTTTAAAGTGATGAATAAATGGCAAACGAGCTGCTAACATGCGAGTTCTTATACAGTCCTCATGTTCAACATTTCTATGCTGATGAATGTGATAGATAACAAGCGAATGCGAACTTCTACAGAATCCAGTAAATCAGATTTCTTACATTTCTACAGCGGATGCTAATTGAAAATGCACAATAATGGATTTACATCATAAGCAAAATCACTAGTTCTCGCTGCGATGTTGGTCGATGATATCGAAATAGCGAATACGCTCGTTCTGAGGTCTACTATCATAGTTGGTAGAAAACAGGAGTGCCACACACTTGATGCAAATCGCTGGAAGAGTCACGACTTGCGCTGGAGCTATAGACGCTCTGTGGATGTGTTTCCTTGCCAGGTGGCAGATTTGTTAAAGTACTTAAGTACAACCTGTATTATTCCAGTGCACCAACTCAATTCGGTGCAAGTAGATAGACTTGTTTCATTTCCCTTTTGAGCTGATCTGCATATACACGAAACAACAAAGGAGATGCGTATGATGTCGGACGCTAAGATTTTTTAGTCACTGTGTTTTTGGAAAAGTTGTGTCATAATTGAAGACATGGCGTATTCGCAGAGAGCCTACTAAATCCACAAATTTCAATCCTGGACCAGAACTCTAAGCTATCCATTCGCTGAGGATCAGTGACTTGACGCCAAATTAATAGCGGAGGTAGAGGTGTTCCTTTCTCAGGTTTTATCTAAGCATACCAGTCAGTCGTTGCGAGGTTAGGTGCTAACCTTACAAGACACTAGGGGCCGCATGCATCACTGAGATTTCCGAGGGTAAACGTGTCGACATTTCCAGATTCACCCATTGTCAACACTAGCGTCGAAATCTTTACCCCGGATATCCTCAATGCCCCGTCCGGGTCTAGGTCTTGCAGAACGTGGCTGCTCAATGAGGAATAAAACGTGGGACACTTCAGCCCCTGCCTTCAGGTCTTTCTCACATCCAGTGCGACTATCACTACCCAGTGGACGTAATTCCTGAATATTCAGAGATAATATTCTTTCAGAAGTGACCCTGGATCGCAGTTTTTCTAATATACTATCAAAATCTTTATGTTACACCAGCAACAACAGCACATTCGCCCGAGACAGGCCGGCTTCGGGACTGCAAGTAATGCAATGCACTTTGCTTCTGGAAATCTAATAATAACCATCCGAGCAATAATGCGTTGCGTTCATTAAATAAGGTGGGAGAACTGCGGCGAAGGTGCGTCTCCGTGGAAACGAACTTCGTCACCCGGCCGAGTTCTTGCAGGTCCTCGAGCATCGGCGACGGCTCGAGCAGATCTCCAGCCGTCAATCATAGCAAATAACCGCGAAACGGAACGTCTTTTCCTGGCAGTTCCAGCCGATGTAATCACTAACAAGAGGACACATGCCGCGCTCGCAGACCTGCAGCAATTTTTGCTCGCCTCAATAAGGACATTCAGATCATAACAAGATATTAACATGATTATGTGAGAGGTACACAGGTCAACAAGAACTAAACGAAGATGTGTGACCAAAAACTTAAACTTTCGCGAAAAGTAAGTGAACAGCCACTTTCACAAGGTGGTGCGATGCAGTGGAGGACAAGGAGGAGGAGTAGGA